>OZ035827.1:11861603-12409331 GCA_964034765.1 Knipowitschia caucasica | reverse complement strand
ATATTCATTCAAAACTCACAATACCCTCTGAAATACTTAGATATCATTACATTTGTAGATTAAAGTAGCTCTGAGTAACTAACAGTAGGTAACAGGGTGACAGTGTAAACACTGTAATATTACCCACAGTTTTATGTTGAAAATCCCTTCTCAAGTAATAATAATCAACCGTTACATTTCCTCAAACTTTCCGGGTTTGTTCAACAAAAGTAACTTTACAAGTGAACAATACTTATAAACCTTATTCAAGATTAGGTTTATTTTTTGTAAACGTGTGAACGCAGCTTTTTCACTATTTTCATTATCATTTCATTTATTTGTTTATTCCAAAACCATATATTACAAGATACACGGTTTGGAAAGGTGAAGAGTAATTAATGTAATGGATATTACTGTTAAAAATATATTCTGGCAATTGGTGTCTGCGTTTTTTCTTAATTAAGTTTTACTCACATTTTACAACAACTTTAGCAACACTGATCAATAAACATGTCTCACTATGGAGAAGCATCCACCAACTCTGTGAAGCATCCACCAACATCCAACATTTGCTGGAGGAGTTTTAGATCATGGACTGTACGAGAGATGAGTTGTATAAAAAATGATTCTATTATGTATGATTTGCAAGAATCTGATATCATGACATTAGTCTGTCAAAAGATGAATTATACAGAGATAAAACACAATCCGTCTGGAACAAGCCCAATCTAGTTATGTCCCACTCAAAGACAATATTTATAGTTATATGTGACTTTGACAGACTGGGATACACATCGATCAAATTTTATATAAGTTTAAAACTTACATCCTTTCATTTTGTTCTGATTTCCTCTATTTTCTGCCCAGACTTACCAGCTCATCATGGGGAATCCTGAGGCGTTCTCAGGCCAGACACGCCTCCAGCTCCTGTATGTTGCTTCGTCACGACCTCAGACAGACACTTTTATTTTCAATGTTGTTAATGTGAAGTGAAAGCCCAAATGTAAATGATTTCAGTAATAGAATAATTCAGTCTCCCTGTTACTTTGTGGAAGCATCACATCAGATGGTTTCAGGTTTCATTCATCCTCTGAGGGAGAAATGTGTCCTGCGGGAGGGCATCAGGAGCACCAATACAAAAGGACACAACACACACAGAAGACATTCACAAAATATGTTCGATCACAGGTCAACACATTTGCAAACTCACTCACTGTTATTTATCGGAGGCACAAAATCAACTTTTTAAACCTATTGCTTTAACACAGGGAATCTTTACCTTGTCCCTGACTGCATCAGTGTGTGGTGGGAGTGGGGGACTGAGGTGGATCTCTGATGCTCCAGACGGTCTCGGAACATCATCAGAAATGTCCTGTTTCAAACTTTAACTTCTGAAAAAGCTTGTTTGAGGAAAGGTAAACTTTCACCTCAGACGCCAAAAGCTTGTTGTGCAATATTTTTCTCCATTCATCTTTCCATCATCTATGAAACTCTTCCCTCTTCCTACAGCATGATGCTACCACCACCAGGATTGACGCTGGAGTGAGTATAATGATAAACAGTGTTAGCATATCTTCCATGCATTTTCTTATTAGGCAAAATAAGAGTCCTATTTTAGTCTCATGACGCGGTATCTGCCTCCACATGTTAAATGTGCAGTTATGAATGTATTGTTTACAATGTTAGACTTATATACGCATCATTTGTTTTCATCAGTTCGAGGTATTTCATTTCAGATTAGACATCCTTGTGCACTGAATCAGTCATAGATTAAAAGGAAATCAATAAGCCTGAGCTGGTCTTAAGTTATGAACCTCTGTATCTATTAAATATTTAAATCAGTAAAAATGTTTGTGTCCTTCCAAAAGTGGAGGTGTTCAAGTCTCTTAGGGTTGTGGTCATGAGTGAGAGAAGTATAAAGCGTGTGCAGTGATGTGGTATGGTATGGTATGGTATGGTATGTACTTTATTTGAACAGGGACAGTGTACAATTAAACAAAGGAGAGATGCACTGTACCTGGTTATAGCTAAGATGCTAATTTCCACCTGTATTCCCTGGGCAGGCTGGTGTTATATTCATTTAAACAGATTATAATGTAGATGGATACATTTACAGACTTTAAATAACATCATTCACAAAACGTTAAATTGAATACCAATAAAAACAGTTCCCCAACTTCTACTAAAATATTACCCTCACTCACTCACTCACTTGTGTGCAAACTTACTGCTTCAGAAGCCATTTCTTAGTCAGCCAAGAAAAGGTTTTGTGGCCGCTGCATCGGACTGCTGTGGTGAAGAGGGAGCAGCGTCTGCATTCAGAGCTGTTTAGTTTAATAAGGTCGCCATTAGCTACTGAGGAACAGGTTCAAACTCAGGAAATGCAATGATTATGATGAAAGTTAATGTCAAATGTCCTGAAGTGTTTTGAGTACACTTGCATGTTTTTTTTTGTATCACATTATTTCAAGATAATTTCACGTTATTTCAAGATAATTTTATTTTTGAACCAGATATAGATAACGTTATTTCATAATAAAAATACTATAATACCAATTTATTATGAAATAACAAGATACTGTAGATGCAGAAGAAGAAGCAGAAGCCAGACCACGCTGCAGGTTCAGCGGTGGCCAGGAGCAGCAGAGGTGGAATGACTGCAGAATGGCTCCAGCAAGAGGGTCACTTTACACATTCCTGCCACAACAAGTGTCAGAGGCCTCAACTGTGTATTTTGTAATGAACAAATTAACTTTTTACATTCAGCACAAAACACATCTATTTACATTTTAACATTTTTAGCAGTTCAAAATGATGACAAATGTATTCCTTACTTATTATTTTTGAATGCAATGTTTATGTAGCATTCAGTGACACAAAACCCAAGGGTAAATTTGAGACATCAAACAAATAAGAAATTATTGCTATGCATATATTTTATTTAATCACATCACTAACCACAACATTCTGTCAGTATATTATTAGAATACATTATACTGTTCGCATATTGTCCCTGGGAGTCACTTGTTGATACTTTGGGGAGAGAGCTGATTGACTGGGTGAGTGTGGTCCTGTCTTTTTAAATTTTCTCTCCAAAAACGCAAATCTAAAATGTGACAGAGGCGCATGCACGTGAAAACTACTGACAGAACTAAACTGTTTAGAGCAGGGGTCTTACTTGATCTAGAGGCAATAAGGGATATATTTATCAAGTGTTTGTGTGTGTGAAAAATATATGAACATCGTAGCTAACAGAAATATGCACACACAGATCAGAATCAAAACTAAAACCACGTAAATCCAAATATAACATACATGAAAACTGTGCCATCGTCTCATTCTTCAACAGGAGAGAAAGTAAACATTCGGGCATAAAACAGACCCCACACCAAGAATGAACCGTTCATGGAAAGTTTATAGTTCATGCCAAATTTCTCCTGTGTGAGATCAATCTTTATCTTATCTTGTTTGTTTCTGTGACTTTTTAATTATGAAGGTATTTTGATCAAATCATGACTTTTATTGAATATTAGTTTGAAGTAGTGTTTTCTTATATCTATGAAGAAAAAGTGAGTCCAACTTGAAACAAACAAAACTGGAAAAAAGCAATAAGGCTTTGTATCGTAGACTGGGGTGCAACAAAGTTTACTTTCACTTTAATGCTTATTGAATTCCAGCTTCAATATTAATGGTAAAAGAAAGGGTTGTTTTCATGATAAGAAAAAAAACAAAAACAAAACTTGATGTGTATAACATGCCATATTTGCACAGACTTTCAGAGGGGGAAGTTTGACATCAAATACAATGCCAAAAATGTATGATGATGAATTTTAATTAATTTTAATTTTAATTTTAGAAAATTCTGATCGTTTTAAAACAAGATTTGCCAATAGCACAAGAAAAAACACAAAATACCTTTTCGGAAGCCTCTATTGGCCTTAGAGCCGCATGTTTAAGACCAGACTTTAAAAAGTGACAAACTAGTGAGATTTTTTTTTTTGATTTTGGATTGTAAGTAAGTAAGTTAGTAAGTTTTTATTTATATACCGCCTTTTCACTGCAGATCTGAGTCTCAAAGCGGTTTACAATTGTTAATTTTGGGCATTTGTCTCTCACTCCACACAGAGATGGGAGCGGGGTCGCCAGTACAGGAAGAACATGCCAGAACTATTGTACATATTTTTAGTGGTAGGGGAAACCGGAGTACCCGGAGGAAACCTACGCAGACACAGGGAGAACATGCAAACTCCACTCAGAAAGGCCCTGGTCCGACCGGGATTCGAACCCAGGACCTTCTATTGTGTGGCGTTAAGTACCCCAGATTTAAGAGCCTTGTTGTGGTAAATCACAGACTCTCAAACGTATCATGCTGCTGGCTTGTAAACAGTGAGACCTCTGCGAGATCCAAAGGTCGAGCTCCGGATCAGGTGTGGACGGGACGGATTATTGAACCCCCCTGCGGGTCCTGGGTGTGCTTCAGAGATCATTACACTAATCAGAGGATTAGTTTGAAATCCCCTACTCTTCACACCACCACTGCGTGTCACATCAATGCATCTGTTATAGGATTATGTCACTTGTTTTGAAAAGACATGTTACATTGATTTTCTTATTACGGTCTGACCTGAATGCAGTGAGTTTATGTTGTTTTCTGTTCAAGCTGGAGGAGCTGCTTGGGAAGATTGTGAAAGATGATTTTTTTTACTCTAAAGGGGGATGTTCGTGAACAAACTGATAGCTTTTAAAAATAATTATATTCAGTCTTCCTGAAGATGTGAGACAGGCTTCTGCAGTGACAGTCCAGGTGAAAAACAGTTCTGCTTAGCTGTGCATACCCCTGAAGGATTGTCTCTTCACTCTTTTTTAATGTATTGTGCTGCTGTAGTGGAGGAGTCTCTGCAGCAGCACCACAGATCTCCGGAGTTTCCCGCTCTCCGAAACCAAAGCCAGAGTCTGTCCCGGAAGAACCGGCTCCTACAGTGGAATCGTTGTCACCTCCACTTCATTGTAACGTCAGTGTCATTGTGGTAAAATCTAAGCAGCCCCAATATGCAGGAATTCAAAAAGCACAGATTAAAAAAAAAATGTTTACCAATAATGCAAGTGAAACTCTGGAACCAGGAAAACAGATAATGACAATGACTATGGACGGGCAGCAAATGGGGACGAGGTACATAAAGACACAGAGACACAGGTGAAACACATCAGGGCGGGACAGACATTCAAACAGAGACAGGAAGTCAAACTACAAGATAACCAAAGAAGAACTAAAATAAAACCAAGTTCAAATTAACACAAAACCCACACCATGACACTGTGATGGTTGTAATGTTATGTGATTATGTCACACATTTACCACTGACTATGCTAATCTGTAGCAACCACATCATTTAAATTAGGTTAATTTGGAATTATAAAAAGGAATTATAGATGAAATAGGAATTATAGATAGAGTAAGGGGCGACAGTGGCTCAGTTGGTATAGCATTGGCATTTGGGCCTGAAGGTCGTGGGTTCGAGTCCACCATAAGACCTACTTCACGATTCCCACTGATGTCTGCTGTTGTTGCGTCCTTGGGCAAGATGCTTAACCCCACTTTGCCTAAAGCCCCCACGGAAAGATCTCACCACCTGCAGGAGGATCAGTGAGGGGCTGGTGCTGTGTGTACTTGGTGCAGTTCTGACTGCCACCCCCCGACCCAGAACCCAGAAATGGATTAATGGGAAGAAGATGGATGGATGGATGGATGAAATGTAGATAAGATAGAAAAGAATATGGCCAGTGGGAGCAACTAAGAATCTCTAGGAATTTGGCCCCAGGCCTTCAAGATCATAGTAACTTCAGCTCATGTCCATGCTGTTTGGACCAGCTAACACTTGAGATTGTTGTATTGTCATATAAAATTCATTCTATCTGAAAAAAAAAAAAAAAAATGGAATAAAGGCCCATGGGTAAGTCTATCTTTTTTGACAGTCTGTAGCCTGCTATGTGTTATTTGTTTGTGACTATCTTGACATTGCATAAAGGCGTAAAGCGATTGCCGTGATCTCACACAAAAATGTGGAGAATCGTTTAATTTATAACTTTGTTTTTGAATCAATTTTGCAATCGTGAGCCACTGGTGTCAAAAGCCCTGGAGTCGCATACATCTGATCTGAAGCTCGGTATGCGATGTCAGTGAGTGAAGTAACACTTGGCATAATAGTGATTGAAGAACAATGACGGGAAGGATGCAGGTGTAATGGAGGCTGTATTTCCAATAACATGCATGACATCTCCCACAGAATGCACAGAAAGGCTCCGACAGCACTTGAAGCAGCTCTGGAGTGGGAGGGCAAGAAGACCTGACTCCTCTCTCATTATGAGCAGGGATAGCTAAGAAATGCCCATGGAAGGAAGATCAGGTCTGTGTTGCCGGTCAGAATCGAAAGCATCTGATCAAATGAATTCAATGTATCTTTGTGAAGCCCTTAATCACAACAACAGTCGTCTCGGAGGACAAAAACAGATCAGAGAATCTATTAGTTTTGACACAGACAATGCAATAAAACAAAATCAGGAAGATTGTTCAAAATTTTAGCTGCATGAGTCTATATATGTTCTGACTCTGAGCACCAGGAGGAGGCCAATCCCTGTGCTCCTCAAAGTCTGGCACTAACACGTGTCTAATGTACATCAGTACGAGGCCATGGAGAGAGACCTGAACTGGCTTAGATTATATATCAGACACCAAAGAGCTCTTGATGAGGTCCAAATGAAGGAGGAACACACAAAAACATGTATTACAAGTAACTGAATAGTTTTCCACTTTGGAGTTGTCTCATGCATGAATCTTTTGGCCTTTGTTTCATCTTTAGTTCATTTTTTTCAAACGGAAAATGACCCACATTAACTAAGCCAAAAA
Source organism: Knipowitschia caucasica (assembly GCA_964034765.1). Lineage (NCBI taxonomy): Eukaryota > Metazoa > Chordata > Actinopteri > Gobiiformes > Gobiidae > Knipowitschia > Knipowitschia caucasica. The sequence continues at coordinate 12,402,448 of OZ035827.1, read as the reverse complement.
CAAAGGTGAATAGACAAATATAGATTGCATGAACCACCTTGAAAACAAGTTTGAGAGTGTAAATGGCAAGTGCAAACGACCACAGTATAACATCAGCAAAAGTTGATTTTACGATAAAGAAATGTAAATGTCATCATTGCGCACATTACAGCAGAATATAAGTATATACAAACATTTTCGACCCCTCCCCTATGCTGAAGTCGGCCTATAGCATTGACTGACCTTCTGACTAAGAATATGGAGACAACTTCAAAAACTCCAAAAACTTTTTCTCTACGGTCAGATAAAAATGTCATATTTAGCCTCCTCGCCCTGATGCTGCCTGTCTCCTATCGCCCAACTCAAACACCTGAACCATCGAGCCCCATGGCGGCTGCCAGACTGCTGACTGTAATCAGCAAATACATGTCATGGAGGAAGATGCTATTCACAAGAAGGAAAGTTTTACAGTTTTCATTATGCAGGTGTTGGATACAGGTGAATGCAAGTGAACTAGAAGTGGAATTCAAGTCTTGATTCAAATGCAAATTAACATACTTTCATATTTGCATAATTTTTATATTAGACACCAATACCATCCATCCTTTTTAATCAATTTCCCCTTCATCAATTTCTGGGTCAGGGGGGGATGGCAGTCAGAGCTGAACCCAGTACACAGAGCACCAGCCCCTCACTGATCCTCCTGCAGGTGGTGAGTCCACAGGAGCCTTGATCTTTCAGCAGGGGCTTCAGCCAAAGTGGGGTCTTGCCCAAGGACACAACGACAGCAGTCATCCGTGGGAGTCATGATGTAGGTCTCATGGTGGGCTCCAACCCACGACCTTCGGGCTCAAAGGCCAATGCTCTACCAACTGAGCCACTATCGCCCCTAAACACCAACACATGTTTGAATAAAGAGACAAACAATACAGTCTAAAAGGAGAGGTATAGATATTACATGTCAAACACAATTATCTCTAAGGAACACAATTCTCTTCAACTTTTCTCAAGTGGCGTTCCCACCATCAGAGATTTTGCGTCTTGGATGTCATGGTTTAGGTTTATTTCCTGTTTTGTTTTGCAGTTTGTCAACCCCTGTATTGTCCTTAGTTCTACTTTCTGTTGTCTGATTACCCGTCATGAACTGCACAATGAGGTAATAAATTGCGCTTTGTGATCCTGGTCTGTGAAAGGCGCTATACAACTAAACTTTACTTATTTTCTTAAATGCTTAAATCTTGAGTCAGGTCTGAGCAAAACTTTGCCCACAAGCACTTCCCTATTGGGCTTCATTGAGTTAGTGGGTTAGCATTGTCCATCTATACACTGTCTAAGGCTACAGATGAAGTTTTCAAAGAGTTTTTCTTTTCTTCCTAGGATCAAAAGGCTTGTGCTGTTTCATAATATAACAATTTATGAGAAAAGTTTTCAGTTAATTCATCTTACTGGTCAACTCGGCCTTTCAAGGTCACAGACTATTATGAAAGCTTCAGAGTTTAGTTATGAGAATACAGGCTTCACTAATCGCAAACATCTGCTGCTGATATTAAGCACCACAATGTTGGTTCACAATGCATCACTAAACTATAAACTTATTTTTAGAACGGTGTCAGTTTGGGTTCGAGGTCATTTGTCTGGTCCAGATTTAGTCCAGACCCATTAGATTATCAATTAATTTCAACTCATGATTGTAGCCTTATATCACAGCGGCAGTCGCAATCAGAGGATTTTACAAAGTTGTCGATTCACCAAAAACAGATCAGAGAATCTAATACTTTGCAGTATACCATCAGTAGTTCTACCATTACCTGAGTAGTTGGCAGATCAAGGTCCTGACTCCTGGGTTCCAATCCTGGTCAGAACAGGGCCTTTCTGATTGCCCTACCCAATGCCCTACTGAGATAGAAGAAGAATATACTTTAACCTCAACTCTTATACAAAATCAACTGTTTTAAACCTGGATTTGAACAATGTCAGGGAATAAGTGGTGGAACAAAATATTTTAAGTGACAACATAATTTAAGTGACAGTAGATTTTACGATAAGGTGAAAAATAATGTCTTCCTGATGGAAAACCAAATAGCAACAAAAAAATTGGTTGATTGGTTTTTTGGCTGTCCAATGAAATGTGATTATTCATTGGACAGCTTAGGGCAGAGATACAGACGCTCAATATTTGAACATTATTGTACAATTGTGTAGTTCAGGACAATTCATCTGTACGGGAGGCAGCATTTCATATGTATGCCGCTAAAATCCGAAACGGTCTTCCTGAAAATTTAAGAAAGGCTTTTCCTCTGACAATGTCCAAATCCAGGTTACAACAGTTCTGTTCAAATACAACTGAGGGAAAGAGACCTCAGGAAAGACCCAGAACAGGTTGAAGTGACTATGTCTTTCAGCTGGCTTGGAAACGTGCAATGCAAAAATGATGAAAAATGGCAAAAAATTAATTAATTTGAACTTAATTTGAGCACATTCTGACTGCCTTAAAATAAGATTTGCCAATGGAAAAAGGAAATTATCTTCTTTTAAAAAGTTACAATAAATGTTTCCCTGAATTGGCAAATCTTGTTTTTCCAGTATGTACTCAAATTTAAATAAAAACCTCTTGACACAAGCAATTGTTAGTTCCATTTATATATATTTTTGCAGCGTGGAAGTGTGTGGATGGGAAGTCATGGCGTTTCTGCTTAGTCTACTGCCCCTGCGACCCGGCCACAGATGAGGCGGAGGAAAACGGTTGGATAAACAACTGAAGGATTTTAGCTTTACTCATATTTACAATGCCCTGTGATTGTTTTTATTTTTCAATGCCTTGTATTATTGTTTGTATCTTGTTTGTCCTTTTGTTTGCCCTTTAAGCTTTGTGTATGAACTGTGCTATACAAACAAACTTGCCTTGCCAATACGAGTTCTGACGCAGAAATAGAGACATAGATAGAGAAACGTGAGCATACAGTACAATCTCTGAAGCTAAGTCTAAACACATGAAAGAAGAAAGTAAACCTGGTGATTTGTGATGAAAGGAGGGTGGTAATTGGATCCAAATGGATGGCGCTCATTTGTGTTGGCGAATACTGTCCGCGGTAATGATCCGAGCAGAGATCATGTTGTAAACAGGAGAGGCTGTTTTCTGCCTTTAGGAGATGCAGCCCTGATGATCACACACGGTCCCCTCGTAGGGTGTTGTTGCATGAGCCTCAGCGACAGCGCCAGCAACCACTGCAGCATCAAAAGCACAATGCTGCCGTAGAGATGTAAGCTTAAGCTTTTATATTAGAATAATGACGACTGATAGAACTAAATTTCAGTCATCTTCCTCCATTTGATGTATCCTTTCTGTTGTTTTTCTTGTGTATGTAATGGACAATTTCAACTGCTGGACAAGAAAATGCTTTTATAGGTTATTTGGACTTTGAGCACTGCAAAAAGTGACACAAAATAAGCTAAATATTGCTAATATTTGGTTAAATGTATCTCCATTTGAGCTTAAAACAAGCAAAATGCTCTTGCTTTAAAAAGATACCAGACATGTCTCCCTTGGAATGAGAAAATAAAGCAACAGTTCATGAAATAAGACTAAACGGCTTTGTCGCATCTGCAAATTATTTTTTAGACAATCAGAATGTATTCAAATACGGATAAAAACATTCATATTTAATAATTATTTGCACTTAGACTGTGAAAGCATGAAAGCTACAGTATATATTGAAATTTCTCGAGCCTTGCTAGAGTATTCATTAGGATTAATGAAATATACATAGTATGTATAATACGGTCAAATCTGTGAAAAGTCAGGGATTTACATGTTCCCACTGGAACATGCCTTGTTGTGGCGCAGCAGTGGCCAGATGAATGTAGCGAAAGCAGGAGATGAACATCTTTGCTTTACATACGTGCGGCAACCAATCAGAGAGCAGCAAAATGGTCACGGGGCCAAACGCCGGTCCAAACAGCATGATGATGACACTCAAAAACAACCTAAACGAGAGGTAAACCAGGATTGAACCATGACTGACAAAGGGGGACATAGCGCTTGTACACAGTGTCTCTGTTCGTGTGAATCGGTGGTATAGTGGTCTAGACTGTGCGCTTACGATGCAGGATCCCGGGCTATGTCTTTTTGTATTTATTGCATGTTATCACATTCTATGACAGATTGCTCTAAAAACGGTAAAAGATGAAGGTCAAGACGTTTTTTTGCAGATTATAGCTTAATTGTAAAAATAATCATTTAAGATGTCGTCAAAAGCAATTTGACTGACGTGTTCAGAATTTGATACAGAAATAAGGCCAAGAATGCAAGAGTTAAAAATAGAACATTTAATTCTCTTTACAATTAAATATCGATACAAAACCCTTGGAGCCATTAATTCTCTAAAACTAACCCTATGCTGAGCCATCCTAAAAACTTTCCCTCCAGGCCTGAAAATGTGCAGAGAACATGCAGGCGCTCTGCCATGTTCTCTGTCTCTATCCCTGCTCTTCTCCCTCAGACTGTCCTACCCCCGGTTTTATCAACATGTCCGATGACGTCACATGGTCTCTGGTCTGGTCTCCGGTCTGGACCCTGGTCCAGGTCTTGGTCCTCCATATCAGCCTGAGCAAACAATGGCCCCCATAACTGGGCGCCTGATTGTGTTGGACTTTTGCCCTCCTCGAGAGTGGGAGAGAGCATTTGTTTATTCTTGGAGTCAATAATTGTCTGGTTTGTAAGCTGGTCATCCTTATGATTCCTGAGTGCATCTTCTTTTGTCTGATGTGCAGCATTTTGTGAATATTCGTCAGTCCCTCTTTTGACCTATCTTTACAATAGGTCACATCCACCTCCTCGTTCATCATCAATACTTGTGCTTTAGGCTCGATATCTGTGAAGAGTCAATACAGAGAAAACAAACAACACACAACCACATTCGAAACATATGTTTTTATCTAATAAATCCCTCTATACTATGGTTTTGCTTTCATTAACAGTGGCTTTGTCCCATTTTGTGGGGCTTTGCTCATTTTTCCAAACACATTTGTTGAACCAGGAAGTGCTGTCACTTCCTCCTCTCAAGACAGTTTGGGATGAATGTACATCGTTAATCAAATTGGTATTATCCTTACAAGAGCTAATCTATTTTAGCAGGTTTTTGGGGTCAGTTACTCTACCATGGTATTCGATTTTCTAATCCGTGCTGACAAATCGACAGCTTTTAAAATTCTCAAAAATATCTAAACATCTACTTTTGTGCTATACCCAAATTCACCAAGATGCTTTTAAATGTTTTTGAATCTCTGTTGGTTCTAATCTATCTAATTAATCTAAGCTACATTAGTCTAGGCTACACTCATGCAAGTTGCCTGAAAGGGAGCGGGAAGAAGAGAACTATTTTATACACGTTCTCTACGATTATATGGCTATAGAATTAATTATTTAATAAACAAAAGCCCATTCATGGCTTCTGTCCACTGCTTATAGCTGTTTAAAGAGTTGTCCCAAACTTAATATGTGTAAATACATCAGCTGTTTGTAATAAACAATAACATTTAACCTGTTCTCCAATGGAGCAGCTCAGAGGCTGCGTCAAAAGCAATGTTATATTTGAGCTATTTTTAGATTTAAAATTTTGTTAAAGCCTGTCGTTCTATGTCTGCATTTTAATACTACTCTCTATAAACACATCTGCACTAGTTCCTACAGATGTGGAAAACAGAAACATCTAAAATCTGACTCCATTTGATTCCTTTTTACTCTAATTATTAGAACAATTTGACCTTATTGATACTTATTTTCACAATAGAACTATTTTGATTATTCACTCCTGTGGACCACCTGCAGGAGGATCAGTGAGGGGCTGGTGCTATGAGACTTGGGTGCAGCTCTGACTGCCACCCCCCCCGACCCAGAAATGGATTAAGGGGAAGAAAATGGATGGATGGATGGATGGATTATTCACTAGTCTAACTATTATTACTATTGTTTATTCTGACACCTCTTCTTAGCGACCCTTCAACCTATAGCTCCTTGAATCCCATGACATTATAGCTCCAGACTATTTCATTCTATTCTATTATTATTATTATATGATCTATTATCTTAAAGAGTAGATCTGCTTGATGTTATAAGCGCTATTATTTCTCCTTTTGAATTTGCACAACACTAAATTTAGAATGACCCCCTATGGGACAAATAAAGAATTTTATTTTATTTTGGCAACTCCGAAAATTACTTAATAATTTTCCTATTTTGCTTTTTAGGCTGCCCTTTCCATTATTTATTTGGTCTTGTAAATATATGTTTTACACTTCTTTCTAATGATTTAGAAGGTTAAGGACCATGACCACCTATGACAATAACATTACCATACTCCCTCTCTTTGGTCATGGGCCAAGTATAAAACATGTGTCTGTGTGTGTGTAGATTACTGTTCCAATCATCTCCAGTTGTTTCCTCCCGGATCGTCCTCCATTCATATTGTGGGCTTTGGTGCCAAAGTAGAGGCTCATTTCCTCATGATCCATACTACTGTCATCCCTGAAGCAGGTGCAGTTTATCTCTCATCTGAAAAAGAAACATTAGAACACAAAAAATGCCCACTTTCCCTGGCATGGTGCAGCCTGTCAATCTTTTTCCAATTGGGTAAAACATAACTGCATTGACAGACGGTGTGTGACATCAGGGCAGAGGCTGTAGCCGAATACAGACTTAACAAAATGTATGTTTCTAATTTTATACTCCCCTAAATGAGAGTTACAAACCAAAGTTGTCCTCCTCCCAATGGCCGCTCACTGCGGTTGGACCGAATCACTGTCAGGACAAACAGCAGAGGGGGGGCTCCCAGTACCTTCAGCAAGGTATTCATCTCAGAGTACTTTCCGCAGAGTACTTTCTCAGAGTATTTTCTCAGAGTACTCATCCCAGAGTACTCTCACTTTTACACCTGTTCAATAAAGCTTATTATCTTTGAATCTCTAGTACTTACACCGTATGCTGTTGACAAAAATAATTATTCCATGATCACATTAAAACATTACAGAAAAACATTTGTTATTCCATGATTCCGTTCAGCACTCCTCATTTCACAACACACTCACAACACACTCACAACACACTCACACAGGCCGACTCCCCACGTTAGTATATTGGTCCAGAGTTTGTTAAGGTCAACGTAGTGTACTTGACATGACGCACAAACATATAACATACACAAACATATAACATACACAAACATATAACACACACAAACATATAGACAACACAGGAGGCCTGTAATTTTAACTTTTGTTATATTTTTCCATGTCCAATTACAATTGTCTCATGAGTTATTTTATTGTTGCAACTTTCAGAGCCTGCAAAACATGCAGAGCTCGGACTTGCTCACCCAGCTGATACTAAAAGCCAGACACCAGAGACATGCAGTTCTTTCGGTCAGTGTTACCAGACCAGCGGTAAGTAAAGGGAGAAATCATTCCGTCATTGTTTAGTCTTCCCGTTCAAAGAATCATTAGAGTGTTACTGGGAGGTACGTTCTGGTCATTTCTGTCTGTGCCGTATTGGAATCGATCCTGCTATTGATTACTTTGTCAACTGCAGGTAAAAAGTGTGAATGGGTCGATGGCTATACCAAAGCGTGAGAGGTCCTAGCTTTCTATTAACCACACCTCAGACTCAAATGCACTTGCTTCCCTCGTTCAAATTGAGGAAAAAAAACGACAAAAAAATGCAGACGAGTGGACCCCAAACATAGTATTTGGCTGCCAGGCTTGGAAAATCCCCTACTGGGTGGTGGTTTCCTGCAGACTGAATAAAGAAGGAGAAATGGGCTGAAAAATGCTTCTTTCTTTTGTGATATAGTTGAAAAAAATTAAGATTAAGATTAAGAAATCCTTGATTCGTCCCACAGCGGGCGGAATGCACAGAACAGTGCAGAACAGTAGGGATGAGCATCACACAACAATATTTCAAGAAAATGAAATAAAATATAAATCTCTAACTTCAGCATAACAAAGACGCACATCTAAAATCTTCAACTTTAGTATAATTAAGAAGCAAGAATTAAGTATAAAATCACACTCTGAAAGAAAGAGCACTGGAGTCAGCAACTAGGCCTGCTTTACAATGAAGTGATAAGTTACTGATTTACACTTCAGCCCACTGTTAAACCTGCAGGTGGAGTGAATATCTCCACTGAGGACACACAAATGTATACAGTGAGGCCAATGTAAACATTTGATTTCATTTTAATAGGAAGGAATTGTATACTTTTCAATCGCACATCATTTTTGGCCATGCATTTTTGCCTCGGATTCATTACAAAAGGCTATACGGAGAGTTGTTGTCATTGTGCAACACCCACATACACCACAGTCCATATGGATCACATCCATATCATACAACACATACAACAGGGGTCTCCAACTTTTTTCCCTTCGAGAGCTACTTATTTCAGGACAACACTGGCAGAGAGCTAATCCTTCTAAGTTGACTTAATGGTGTGCTAAAATGGATTGGAGTAGTTTTTATCTTGATTTGAAATTATTCTTTATTCGTCGTACAATGGGGAAATATCAGTTTATCATCACCAGTTACAGAACAGTAGGAATGGGGAACACACAACACAAGATAAATATACATTAACTCTATATTACAATACTAGATAATATATCTCTAACCTAAGCATTAAATAATACATTTCTAGCTTTAGCATAATAAAAAAGCAAATCTAAAATCTCGGATTAAAGAGAAGTACATAAAAAATCTCTTGCTCATTTACTCTTTTTGAGAAGCCACATTAAAGAGGGTTGTGAGCTGTAGGTTGGACCCATGTCAACAGCATGCAAAACGAGACAAATGGACTGAGGACTTGTCAGGGGCCACTCAGAGATGATAGCCATGACTCACAGGAAAGAGTGTATAGTTTCAGGCAAACGGTGATGGTGCATATTTGATGTAGTCAGTGCATACTGGAAGCGTTAAAAAAAACAGCTCAGCTAATAGACATGCGATTGCCAGATACTATTCTGTAATACAATCTATAATTAGTTTTAGTGGGGCATCATCAGAAGACACACGCCTATGATATTAGCCAGTCCTGCAGTCTATACAGTGAGTTGCATTGATAGAGCCAACAAGATAGAGATAACTTTAAATGATGTATTGTTGGGCTATGTTTTGGTGGATAGACCGTTCAGACATGCAATCATAGCTTCCCATGCCTACTCACAGTAATTACAGTAGGATGGTTACCGTGGGTAAACCTGGCAATCACACTAAACACGTATTTTCCAAGTGGTGTAGATAGATATTATTAAAAGCTTTACAGGCTGATTAGAATGGATTCAGCCAGGTTGAAGCCACACGTATGTAAGGACCCTTCCCTTATCTTCTTCCCAAAAGGGGGAGAGGCGAGCTGTCAAACATAACATGACCAAAGCATCTCCAAGCCAGCCAGCTCTGATCATCAATCCAAAGCCTAAATCACTATAGCTCAATCGTGTTCGCGTGTATGTGTATGTATGTATATGCATATGAACTCACCGATGCCAGGTGCAGAGTAGATGAAATACAAGGCGGAGGTGGACAGCGAGAATAGGAATAAAAGCCCAAGGAATGACCTTCTGCGAAACCGCATATGAGTCGGCATCATACAGGCAAGCACAGGCGCACACGCACGCACACGAGGGGATCCAAGAGACCGGGCAGGGGAAAGGGAAGGGGGGGAAAGAATGGTTCCAATGGATGTCCTGTGGATGTCCCCAGTATCCACGAAGAGTCTTGCCTGTGCGTAAAAAATGAGCCGTGATAGATAGATATGTGTATGCGCAAAGCTGACAAACACACAAGCGCGTCAGGGAGGAAGTCCTTCTATTTCCGCGGCAGGTCGTACACACAGGAGAAAAGGGACCTCAGATTCAACGAGGACATTAAGAATCCATTCCCGGGGCGAGATTTGAAAGTGAAATGGCTCAAGCTGCGCAAATGACAAGCTATTCCAGAGAGACCATCCTGGCTCGCACTGCTGCTGCTGATGGTGGTGGTGGTGGTGGTGGCAGACAGCTCGCTCCTGTTTCGCTCGATACACCCTCCTATGTGTGTTGAATGAATGGAGCTTCCCCTTTTGCAAAATGAGCAGTTCCTATACGAGTGGGCGTCAACTCTCTCTGAAAGGGGCGAGCGCACAACGCAGCGGCCAGATCTGAAATACCCAGTTATAATGCGCGCGTCAGGAGGTCTGGCAAACTGGGGAGGGGAAAAAAATATGTAATTAGCCATAATCTAGGTCTTATCTAATGTTGCTATGGCATCTGGCTAATCAGGTTTTCTGATAAGAGCATAACTGCAGTGAAAATTTCTGTGTTACTTGTACTGTATGGCATTTATTTGTATGGCTTAGTGAATACACAAGGCAACACAAAGTGCTTCACAAAAACTAGATGGAAATAGTCACACGACATTTAAATCATAAATAACCACAGCACACTAAAAAGAGATAAGATCAAATAGTTCAGTATGCACCATAGACTGTAGTATGCACAGCTAAACAGAACTGTTATAACCTGGATTTCAACATTCTCAAGAGTAGAAGCCTGTCTCACATTTTCAGGAAGAACATTTGAAATATGAATAAAGGATCCTGGATGTGTCATGTCACACTGGGGTTTGTGTTTCTGGAAAAATATCAACTTTTAGATATAAAGAGATCCTTTGTCCCACAGTAGGGAAATTTCAGTATTGCATCATAAGATACTGTACAAGAATCGGAAGCACCCCACGCGATATATCTGAATATAAGTACAACCCTACTTAAATAAATATAAAATATATTTAACAAAAAATTTATCTTAGAACAGGTGGATACATATATTAAGAAGTACACATATGGTGTGGTATGTACATGCTAGTGCTACTAAATAAATACAAGTTGTATGTGTTGAGTAATTGAGGAAATTAGTCATTAGCTCTGTAGCTCTCTCTTTAAAGTTGAAAGAGTGACTGTACATGTTTGTAGGACCCATATTGCACATTCTGACATTTTATTGCACACATGTTCCAACAGTAAGACAATTGGGTAAATGAACCCAGACAACATCGTGAGAAAAAGCCAAATGAGTCACTATTTGTTCCTGTGACCGAAAGACCAGTGCTATGTTTGTTCATAGTCATAGGCCCACCCAAATTTATGAAACAGACTGAGGACTCTTTCAATGAGATTGTGACTGTTTTTACTTCTCTTGTGCACAGCCGTGATAGGTTTGTGTTTTTTTTTTTTTACATGGACCTCAGGTCCATAAATATATTTGACGCTTTTTGCGGAGAGCGGATTAGCTGAGTGGTCTTCTTCACATGCAGGCAAGAACAATAATAATATTTAAGCCGCAAGCGGCGTCGAACGGCCCTCGCCTCACTGCGCGACTCCCCGCACCGCGCACACTATCCCGTGCCACGCGCACCACCCCGCGCCACGCCGCCCCACACCATGCTGCCCCGAACCAAGCGGATCTGCACCACGCCTCTTCACACCACGCTGCCCCACACAAAGCCGCCCCGCACCAAGCTGCAACGCGCTGCTCCACAACGGCCCGCACTTTGCCGCACCACACCGTACCACGCAGCATCGCGCAAAGGAGATGGCGCCGCCGTGTGATTATTTGTTCCCGTAGCAATAGAAGAATGTTATTCATTCTTCTATTGCTAGATGATGTGGAGCGATTTTGCGGCGAATCGGTAAAAAGGTCGAGGAGGAGAAGATTTCCAACCGATATGTATGAAAACTATTGCTGTTCATTTTTTTTTTCAGTGAAATTCATGGGCTTCCTGTTTGTCGGGGGGCGGGGCCATAATAAAAAAAATTTCTTGTCCTGACTTGAGGAACGTGTGTACCGAATTTCATGGCTCTACGACAAACTTGATCTCCAAAACTCCCATAGGGGTATTATTTTGGCTGTTGTAGGTGGCGCTGTTCTGGCATTTTTTGAAAATAAACACCAAAATATCAAATTTTTTGCCAGGTCTGATTTTTGGGCAAAATTTTACAACTTTTCATGCATGTTCAGGGGGTGAAATTAAGGCTCAAAGTGCAGAATTTGACATCTCTCGAGCAAAAACAATATGTCCTTTCCCCGTTCGGGGCTCGGGCCTAATTATTATTAATAATAATAATAATGCATCAGTTTTATGCCCACTCCATACATAGTGGTGATAAACTACTATAGTAGCCACAGCTGTCCTGGGGTACATGACGAAAGTGAGGCTATATATCGACCCCTCCGACCAACACCAAACCATTAGCTCTTGCATCAGACTCATTCTGGGAAACCTATTTCTAGGACTGTTTTTGGATGGATTGTATTAAATGTGGCTTGGCTCCTCACTTTTCCTTTACCATTATATGTTGAGCATATTAGTATATTATCTGGTCCTATGCACTCCAAATACAATGTCCTATATTCAAATATTTATCAAAATCAATCCTATTCAACTGATTCAACTTTCATTTGAGCTGAGTGACATGACACAACAATGCAAACATGCTCAAAAGGGAGTGGGGGGAAGTACAGTATTGTACTTCCTCCCACATATGTCTGCGACCCCTCAAACAAATGATTTGGCTGTTTATGTCCCAATCCCTATTTGAGACAAATGACACCCACCAACAGAAGAGAAAGGATTGTTCTATTGTTGGAAAAATATGGCAAAAAACCCTCGAAAGTTTTTCTAAACTTGAAAACCTGGGAAGTCTTGAGTTTTCAAAGTCGATTTTACAGGGGAGGCCCTTGAGAGAGGGGAGCTTTTATGTTTTTAGTAGTATAGGGGAAACCGGAGCACCCTGAGGAAACCACAGACACAGGGAGAACAAACTCCACTCAGAAAGGCCATGCTTGCTGATGGGATCAATTATTTAAGTGTAAGCCTATAAGAACAATCAAAGACAGATTCTTTAGCGTACATCATGAAGCCTTTATAAACATGAGTAAGATTGTGTTCCAAGTGTTCAGAACACTTTCCAGAAATGAATAAATGCAATATTTGTCTGTTATAGTGTACTTGCATATTACATACATCTTAAATGTGTGTTGTTGGAGGATAATGATGCAATGTCTATATTGTAGCATACGCTGAGAGCGGATTGAATTAAAATAAGGTTGGATAAGCCAATCCCTTTTCAAACCATGCACAGGTTTTCTTGTTTTCCCTTTTGATCATATTTTTATTTGAATAATTGTCTGTATATTTCTTGCATGTTTGAAATAAATAAACAAATGAATAATGATCAGGGTCAGAGTGAGGTAGAGCAGCAGCTAACATGCATGCATCAATGTCAGACAACTACAGATGTTGGTCCACGCTTGAGTTTTGTGAGTGGCAGACATACTGTTTTATAGTTGCATATTTGAGTGACCCGTCACCCCTCACCTCGTCAACCATAGAGCATTTCCCAATTTTGTTTTTGAAAATCAGATCACCCAATGACTCACTGATGTTACAATTTATGTTACATGGTCCTATAGTGAAGAAAACTACACAAAAATGGTTTGGGATTGTGTCACAGCAGGAGACAAGCTCAAATATTCACATTATTTCATACCAAGGCAAAAATACAGCATCCCCCTCCCATCTACCTCTAAATAAGATAAAAGAAAGCATTTACAGACTTATGCATTTGTTGTATGGACAGCTCAGTTTCAACAAAACAGTTTAAAATATCCGGACTAGTATTAAAAAATCTTTATTCTTCATGACTGAGGATCTCACTCGGGGAGGAAGTGCTCGCATCTATCTCAAGATAAACTACAAATGCCACTCTTCACTACACGGCGTCCTGGGAAATGTAGTATCCCGAAGAACTACATTTGAATGACATTTAAATATATAAATATTCGTACATTTTGTAGTCATTTTATTGAACTCTAAATCATTGCTTTTTGCCATGCAAAAATATTTAATTAAACCAACGTTGTTGAACTTCCGGACTACATTATTACGCATAGTCACGTGACCAGGATGTGAGGACGCGACACGGAACAGTTGACATGGAAGATGCAGCGTATTTTCTTGTTAAATATATTAGTTAAAACAGAACAACGCATACTTTTGTCAAAATGTCAGACTTCCGTGGCGTGTCTTTGTTATCCTTATCGCTCCTCCTGCTGCTGCTACACGCAAACCCGTGTATGCTAACGCTAGCTCAGCAGAGAAGTGCAGATGGAGATGCTGCTGATGACCACAAGCCTGCTACAGATGCCAAACAGACCGTATTAATAAATAATAAAGGACACGATGGAACGGGTGAAGACGAGCAGCCAAAGGACGGGCAGCCTGCCAGGTTTGAGAGGTTATTTCTGCATGTGCTCTCTATGAAGCTCCTAACTAACCCCAGATGATTCTACTGGTGTATTTTACTCTTCATGTTTACAGCCTGAAAGTGTTTATGACAGGTTCAACATTTATTTTCACAATTAACAGTTAAGGTTTCTTATGTTTATGACTTTGTTCAAGATTTTTTTTTCCGAATTTCATCCCAGTTTGGCCAAATGCTTTATTCATAATTTTACTTCCTGGTTGTAAATTACATCAATGGAGCTCAGCTAAGCAGGGAAAGGCCTGGTTGTTACTGTGATGGTAGATATCTGGGAAAACCAGGGGCCACAGTGGGGCAGCTGTGGCTGTAAAGTGCAAAACTGCCGTTGTCCTTTGGTAAACTCCTCTGCAACATGTGTGTATGTCTGTCTTTTTCATTTAACTAAGAGTCTTTCAAATACATCATATTCTTATTTTAATATACTGTATTTGAAACTACAATAATTACAACAGCAATTTAATTGCAAAATGTGATAGATTTCTGCTATTATTTTTGTAAACTTGAGACATTTTGCCGTGAAAAGTTCAAACAGTTCTTGCTCATTAACTACTGGTATGGGCTAGTTAAATTCTGCTGTTTATTGCTTTAATTGAATTTTCCTGCTGTCTTGTATTGTGTCAGTGGCCTCACTGGCATAAAGTAATGGTATAGTTTATCACAATAATTTCCTCAAGCAATATTCTTAATCCTCCCTTAACATGAGTTATTCTGATGGACCTATATTCATATTTGCATCATATATCCCCCTTGACACAACCTAAACAGCCTTTTGTGATTGACAATGTAATATTTGTTCAAATTGTTTTAATATAAAATCAGACAGCAGGAGTCTCTTTTGGGTTGCCAGATTTTTCGGTCAAATCCATTGTGTTAAAGCCTGACTTGTGATATTAGAGGCAGTGGAGTAGTTACATGCATGTGTTGATACTAACACAACTGCTTTACATATTTGTAAAGACTTTTTACACCTGAGATAACAGCAGATACCTTCTTTTTAAAGACGGTTATTGTCTCCCCATTAACTGAACTTTTCCTTCTGCAGCAAATCAAATGAGACAGATTCCTACAGCAACGATACTGTCCTTTCTCCACAAACAACAAATAAGCCAATGCCAGCAGCACCCCCCACCGCCAAACCCATACTCCCGGTGCAGACTGGTGTCAAGGCTCAAGAAGAGGAGCAATCCAACGGGCTGACTATATTCTTCAGCCTTCTGGTTATTGGTTGGTATCTGGCTTATGTTTCTGTTCTGTACCAACACATTTTGATCACATTTTGATGCCTTAAAACAAGATTTGCCAATGGGACAAGAAAAATTATCTTGTTTTAAAAAGATGCAAGAAATGTCTCTCTTGGAATGAGGAAATCAAGAAACAGTTCTTGAAATAAGAGCAAATGGCATGGTCGAATTGGCAAATCTTGTTTTAAGACAGTCACAATGAATTATTATTACCTTATAAATTGTATATTTTTTTGCAGTGTTGTGTTTGTGGAAGTAAATGCATGAGATAAATGTGGTTATTATGTGAAACACCGCAAGCTACTGCTCTCCCTCAGAAAGTGCCCATAATGCGTTTTTGTTCTTAGCAGTCACATGTTTTTAACCACAAGAGCTTTATGTTGGACATAAATTATGCATTATGGCCCCATATCCACTGGGTCCCAATAGTAGAACATATGAACAAACCGGTTTTGTGTGCATCTACTGTGCTCTATCCTCAATGCAATGCTTTTGAACTCCAATTTGCCTATCAGTTCATTTTTACATCTGGGCATTCATTTATTTTACTTATCGTTTTTGTTGTCTCCGCCACAGGTATTGGCATCATATTGGTGCATCTTCTTATCAAATTCAAGCTACATTTTCTTCCTGAAAGTGTAGCTGTTGTTTCCCTGGGTGAGTAATGCATTTCATAAAACTAGATTGATGTAATGTTTGTTGCATACTATGTTAACGAAACAAAGTTAAAAAGTTATGGTTAAATGACTATGAACTGTGGGCACAGTGGTGGGAGGGATCATAGTATTTAATTGCTTCTTATGTCATTAAACTTAAATGAACCGTTTAAATGAGGCCTGTTCTAAACGGACCAAACCTGACCTGATCAACCGGCTGCTGCAGCCTGATGCGTTTACTCTTGATGTTTGGAGGACAGAGAAGGACCTCAAACATCAAGTGTGATGCTGTTTTCTTTGTGATTTTTTTTTTAATTAACAAACTTATAACAAAAATACATTTCACCAAACAAACAACCCAAATGAGAAACTCAAGTCCGTTTTACTTTTTAAAGTGATTGGAGTTTGTGAGAAAAAAAAGAGAGAGGTACATGATTTGAAAAAAACCGACACAAGCCCCCTCCCCCTTCCTTTCTGATTGGTCTATGCCGACGTTTCCGTAACAATCAATCAACACATTTAATTGTTAATTGGAGAACACATTATACATTATTAATTAGGGGTGTGACGATATATCGCGATACTTTCTCCCGCGATTCGATTATCGATATGCATTTGCCAAGTATCTATCGATTTTTAAAAAATCGATAGATTATTTTTTTGGAATTGGTATCAATACTTAATATATGGCTACATTACGCATCTCCATTCCATTTATCATGAAATAAAGTGTATTTTTTATTTTATTTATGCCATAAATTGGCATATTGTATATTTCTGATTTTTCTGACCGTTATCGTGATATCGTTATCGTGATAATATCCTTATTGTGAGCTGTGTATCGTATCGTATCGTGAGGTACCCTTAGGTTCCCACCCCAATTATTAATACACATGCACAGAGGTTTTCAGAATTATTTGTTAACGTTTTCATGGCAAAAATAATTCACAAAAAAAGCGATCGTGGGAAACCCGGAAGTAGCTATTAACATTAATTGAACATTATAGGACACATCTGCAGAGGATCTGATTATGGATATAGGTTCAGTAAATAAATGATTATGGATATAGGTTCAGTATATAAATGAGTAACTCGGCGCAGAGTTACTCATGTAGTTTCAGAGCCTAATGGAGCCTAATGGAGGCTTGATTCAAAGGCTCCGTGGAAACAAACAACTGAACATGAGCGTCGATGATTGACAGCCCTTGGCATCACTTGATTGGTTAAACTGGACGGCATTGTGGATTTTGAGCTATAGCTAAGAGAAGGGAAGACGGGACTCGTAATATTAGAATTCATAAAGTGACTTATTTTATATCAACATTTAAGGCCAGGAGGTCAATTTAAAACAATTATTAACATGTGTAATTATTTAGAGTTCCAGACTATCACTTTAATAAGATAATGACAAATGAATGATATATATTTTGTGTGCTCTCACTGCTGTCCTGTTTGTGCGTTGCAACACTGAAATGATAAGATAACCTTTATTAGTCACAAAGTGGGGACACTTTGTGACTAATAAAGGTTATCTTATCTTAATTTTAAATTGCATCTCTACTGTATATCTAATATGTGCCCAGAGATAACAGGTCAACATGTACAAATCATATTTGACCTTCTGAACAGAAGGTTAAAGTGGAGTTATTCTTAATTAAAAGGTACAATACTTGAGTCTCTCGTTTGGGCTCCTAGTTTTTTAGTTGAAATGTGTCTTTTTCTTTTTTTTTTAATATAACAAAATTAGTGCTTTGGAGGAATATGTGTCACAGACAGTAAGATGCTGGCATTAACAGTTGAACTGTATTTATATTGACTTTATTAGACCACTAATGATATCACAAAGTGATTGAATATCCTCAACCTCTGTCCCTCTTTATGTTCTATCGCTGTCACACATTTATTCTTTTGTTTCAAACAGTTCTAATGTTTTGCACCAGTGTCCTTTGGTCCACACAGATAACAGTCTCACAAACCAGGAAGTTCTGTTTTCCTTCCTCTCGATTTCCTCTTTCTTTGTGCGTTTTCCTTTGCGCCTTCTGCGTCTGTCTCTCGAGGCATCCGTCCATATCACACTTATTATCAACCGTAGCCTAAAATTCCGAGGTATCCAAGCTAACTATACATTTCTTGCACTAGAATTTACAGTAGTTTGTACTTCATTATGCTAAAGTTGGAGATTGTAGATTTTCTCCCTTATTATTCTAAAGTCAGAGATTTTGTTCCTAATTCTTGCTTCTTCATTATGCTAAAGTTGGCGACTTTAGATTTTCTTCTGTTAAATTCCTTATTACGCTCTAACTACAGATTTTATACTTGCTTCTTTTTGTGCTGAAGTTAGAGATTATATTTTTTTAGAGTTTCCGTTATCTCATTCCTACTGCTGATGCAACACTGACATTTCCCCACTTTGAGACAAAGAATCTCATTATCTTAATCTTAATCCTGCATTCCCACATCTTTTTAATAAACTAGTAGATCCTTTTGTCAATTTTGAGAATCCCTAGAGTGGTCTCTCTCACTAAGACAAAACTACACAATAACTAAGAATTAAATTGTCGGGAAACTGAGATGACTTTTTTATTTTTACTGCCGAAATAGTGGCTGCACACCAGACATGCAGCGTTTTAACGGTCAAGAGTTTGAAATTTTAATGACATTATAAAAGTTTAAACAGTTTGTGCGTGTGTGGTTTTTGCTCTCAACAGTGTCTCTTTGTTCTTTCTAGGAATCCTAATGGGAGGCTTCATTAAGATCATTGAATTCCAGGAGCTGGCCAACTGGAAGGTACGCACAGTCAGTCACTTTACTGCTTTGTGTCCTGGCCTTATCAGAAATAACAATCTGAACAAAGTTTGCAAGATGGGTAAGAGTGGCTTTAGAAAGATAATCATTTCTATTGCATTAAAGCCCAAATTATTGTTTTTTTATCATTTACGTTTTGACACTTCCATATTATATTGTTAAAAATGTAAAAGTAGCTATGCATTGTATATACCGTATAATAAAAGTCCACTCTATCACAACTGCAGTCGCCTTCACAAAGTTGTTGATTTGCCAATAGAAGATACAGTAGATTGATTGCTTTTTTTCTTTCAAGCAGATATCTTACATTCATTCAAGTGTTTACATGACCTTATGAACATGTTTCCTTCATTGCTTACAGTATATACACTCACATACAAATATAACATACATTTACAATCAAGCAACAATACATTTCCTAGTTTCACCATGTGTTGTATATTTACCATCTCAATATGTATCTGCAAATGCATTTTTCTATTTGCAATTTTGTAAAATCATTGATAAGAGAAGAAAAGCAGATTAAGCAGTGACACAAGAATCAAGCAAATGACAGATTGTCCCTGAGCATAATTGAATTTGACATAATTGAAATATTGTAAAAGATGATTTAAGAATGTTAACATGAACTTTTACGACATATTTCAAAGTTTACATTTGTTTTCTGTGGGGCTGGGTTTTTCCAATAACCAACAACTGTTTTTGTAATCGATTATTTGTTAACCACTGTACAAACTTTGAACACATGAAAAAGCTTAAAGACACAAAGGAAATAAAGGGAAGCCTACCTCTGCAATTGGATTTAATTTAGAAAATATTACATGATTTTGACCAAAAAACCCTGTAGTATCATCCAAGTATTTTCATAATAAATATATTTAAAACAGTTCCCCCCCTTGGAATAAGCATCTTAATTTTTAACTTCAAATCACTGCTTAAAACCCACCTGCCACCACTTTTTTGTTCATATTAACTGAGAAATGTGTGGTAGATCTGATTGCCACCTCCGACCCAGAAATGGAATAAAAGAGGGAATGAAAATTAATATCATTATTAATAATATTGAACTTTGCGTCCAATCAGGAACCTCTGGGGGCGGGTCTAAGTGGCGCCTGCAATTGAAAAGTCACTCCATGTTCACAATTTGAAAAATAACTGACCTTGACCTTTATAATTGAATTCTTGTAAATCTCACTTTTTTAATGGTATGACAGTTTTGTCTCTAAATAACAAGATATTTGGCAATCAGAATGTTCTTAAGCTGTATCACTTAAGCTTATAATGCTGAGTCAATTTTAGATAAAATGTTATATCAGTGCGCTAAACAACTTATTGATGAACTGAGAGAATAATCGCTCATGTACTCTATTCTCAAAATGATATTCAGTTGTTGATGCTTGATGTAACTGTATTTCTCTCACTCCCTTACATGTTTTAGTTCTGAGAATCTCCTCCCAAATCCCCTCAGTACAGTTGTAACTCCATGTCCGTGGTTGCTCCCTCTGCCCGCTATGTAACTACCCTTTCTGCATTTTCTCCCAACCTTTAATTAACATTCCTTGTTCTCTGCCTGTGAGTGAGACAACGGAACGGGAGCAGAAGGGGGTGGGTGGAAAAGCGGGACAGGTTGTGTCAATGTTTCTCTCAAACAGGAACTCATTGTGTTTTTTTTTTTTTCTTTGTGCCCTTGGGCCCCACGTGTGCGCTGCTGAATCACTGGAGCCAGTAACTAGAGCCCCTGGAGCCCCCGTTACCTCTCTGGGCCTGTCCTTTGAATGCTTGAGCTGCAATCACGTGCTCACCTGTCCATAAAGACAGCTTTCTCCTTTGTGAGGGATGCCGTGGACAAGTTACTCAGTGGCCATGGCTAGTTGTAGAATTACCATCAGATTTGAAGCAGGAAGAAACAGTACAGGATCAGAATCTTTTTTTAAAATTGTTTTATTACCATTGTTGGTAACGACAAGTCACAAACTAGGACACGGTTTTAGATAGCGGTGCAAACAAGTTATAAAAGTAAAAGATAGAATAAGGCATCCATGAAAAGAAAAATTATCTACTTAACATTTCTTATAATTACTACTATATACTATTGCTGAGGGCAAGGGGCATCAATATCATCCACAATATCATGTGGATGAGACATTAAAGCTCGGCTACCTTTCTTTATCCATCCTAGCTTGAAACGCAAAACCAACTTTTCACAGCTTCTGGCAATGCTAAAGTTGTTTTTATTGTAATTCATGTTTGAGCAATGTATGTAATGTGAATTATGGCCCCTCTCCAGCTTCTCTGAGCACCGTGATGTGGCTTCTGTTTTAACTTGTCTTTGCCTTGTATGCCGATAAAAATCTTTGACATGAGCGGAGAGCGTCCAATTCCTTTGACGTAGTCATGTTGTCGCTGACGAAGCTGGAGGAAACTGACTTTGAAACCACAAAAATAACATAGATAAACGCTATTGTCCCCAAGGGGAATGTGCTGTGGGACACGGTTCTATACAGATGAAAAACACGAGTACATGAATTGAAATCGTAGTGAAGCGCCGTAGTGCGTTGAGTTCTCTGTTTAGTTCATTTCAGCATAAAAAATAAATGGATAATGGATTAAACAAATGAAATCAAATACGATGCAAAATAGTTCTTCATATCATGTTTAGTTTCACATTTTTTATGATAATTATTTTTCTTGCCTCTGAAGTATTGGATGTAGTTGGTTGATATGTTACTACTTTAAATGTCTATTGTGTGTATTTATATATCAGAGTATATATAGATTATAGATTATGAATGGATGCCTTTTATATCAATTTTTCGCTTTTTTATTACTTGTTATTCCTGTTGTGTATTCCTAGTTAGTGACTTCCTGTTACTTACAATAGCAATATGAATAGTTCTGATTCTCATTTTGCGGACAGAAAGTCGGTGGATGTACTTTTGGCTTCCGTCAAAAATTAATCTCAACTTTTTTCAGTGAAATGATTTCATTAGATATAAAATGATTAGTTACGGGTTTTATCGGCCTGTCGGGAGCAGATCCCTCTCTCAATGTAGGCTTTCCTGAGGTTTCTCACTTTTTCCTGCTGGGTTTTTAAGTGTTTTTCCTTGCCAATGCAGGAGTGTCAAAGGACAGTAGTGATGTTCCAGGAAACTCAACATTCAACAGAATGAATGGACATTTATCAACATTTACTGACAGTGGTCATCTACCCCACAATATCTGAACTCTGTTCATTGTAAAGCACATTGGGTGACTTTGGTCTGTAAAAATGCTCTATATAATTGAAGAATACCTACTTATGGACCAATGGCGCTTTGTGTTTCATATCATTGCAGTTCTTGTGTTTGAACTGTTTGATTTTCTGATCTATTGGTGAATTCAACGGTTGTGTTTTAGGCCCCCGAGATAACTACTGTTGTGATTTATGGCTATACAGGAATACATTGAATTGAATGAATTTAGGCAGAACCAGCCATGTTTTTTGTGTCAGCCTCAACAAGTGAGAAAGCAGTGCGCGTTACCAGCTTGTGTCCCAATTGGCAAATCAAACAAGCCTGTGGCATCGACCCGGAAACGAGGAGAGTAGAAGTCCCACAGGCAGCATCCTTCTGTCACTATCGCAGTGGCACAGATCTCCAGTCTGTTAGTACACATTCTCACTTGTTTCGTCTTCATCTCATCCCAGAGGTGCAACTCCAGCAGATGTAAGCGCATTGTCAGAGGAATGTTTTGTTTTGACTTTGGCGTCTTCATTCTCCTGTGAGGCTCCTGGCTACAGACAGGAACAATAAACTCAGTTTTATCCCCTGGATTACGTGGTTTATATTATTACGTTTTTGTTTTCCTTTTTAAGATTTTATGTTAGTTATCTGTGTTGTCTGTATTTACCTTCTGGGATAAATAAAGTATTTGATGTAATCCAAACTGATACATTTTACCTCTTCAGTTCAAGTTTTTGTTCAGCCTTAAATCACAACAATATTTGTCTCAGGGGACTTTACAAAACTGTAGAATTTACCAATGCAGATCAGAGAATCAAACAGTTCAAGCGTAAGAAATGCAATGATAAAAACTTATATTGAGCCATTGGTCCGGAAGGGGCGCATGACCAATGTCCATAAATGTCCTTAAATGTCGAGTGTCATGGATCATCACCACTGTCCTTGGACCCTACATTGTCGAGAGAAAACTCTAAAAACCCAGTGGGGGAAAAGTGAGAAATCTCAGAGAGGCCCACATTGACCTCTTAGCCACCACCACTGCATCGCCGCAGCAGTGTTGCGTTTTTTGAAGTCAGTTTATTAAAATTCAGCGGAAGTGGTAGGTGGGCTTTGATGGCAGACCAGTTTGAGCTGGCAGCTTATCAAGTTCCTCAACAACAAGATCAAATATGTCAGATTACAGGAGTACCGCCATCTGCTCATGGAGCTGCTCCAGAATCAGCACATTTACTTCCTTCTCTGCAAGATCGTGTCAGCAGCACATGTTAAACCCAGTCCATCACTGCGTCCATCATTGTCAGTCCTGGTTTAGTCTTGGTAAAAAGTCCTTGTTTCTTCCTCCTGCTCCCAGTGGCTATTGTCCCAAGCAACATTGTGCTACTCCCTGATTGTTTGCCAAACACCACTCCCGCCAAATAGTTCTGCAATGTTCATCTCCTGGGCAAAAACGTTTCTGCGGGCAGCAGTTATTCGCACCAATGTACGGCACCATTAATGTTGCATGTTTATCTGCCGCAACGCTGGGCTGGTGGAAACAGGGCTGTAGGGAGATGAGGAAGAAGGTTTTAAGATCTATCTGCTTTTATTTCGCTGTGGTACTTTAGTTTTACAGTTGAAAATACTTTATTCATGAGCCATTTTTTTTTAGTTTAGTAATTTACAAGAAATTTCTATTCCAATCAGCGGACTAAAAGGCCATTAATGGATGCCTTCCCATTAGACATAAGCTGCTTGTTCAGACTATTACTGTTATTGTGGGTAAAACATGATATGACGATTATTCTAGATGAATGGATCATTAAGTTGTGAAGATTTGCTGGGGCTGTTGTACATTAGTAGTAGGGGAAACCGGAGCATTTTAGTATTGTGGTGATCAATGTTTTGAAATCAAACTTTGTGCAGTCTAAAGTTCAGTTTGTGTTAAGGTTTTTGTCACTATTAGTTTATTAATATTATTTGTTCGGTCAACAACAACAAAACAACTTCCATTACATTGATTGACAATTTTATAGTCCAACAAGGTTTAGGCAGAAGATAAACACTTATTTCACTTATATATATATATATATATATATATATATATATTCCAAATACACCACACACGCACACAACACCTATTACAACTGTTGTCCATACTAGTTCAGACAAAACCAAGTAGATATATTTTTATTTTTGTTCTCAGAATTGTAAAATGTAATAAATGCAGCTCCCTCTGCTCTGTAGTAAACAGTTCTGTTCTCGGCTGTTAAACGTGTGCATTCCAGTGTACAACTACACAGCTGTACTTGTCAGATTGTAGGGCATGCATGGCCTACTGACTCCTCTCTCTTATACACACACGCACACACACACGCACATGCACACGCACACACACATTCATATTTATTTATGACCTTTCTACTTCTGGAGGGTAAAGGTTGCCAAGGAAATGCCAGCTTCTTATTTTTACTTATTTTATTTTAGCTTTGACCTAAATCTTATTCAGTGAGTTGAGGGATGTTGGGGTAAATTATATAATACTATTACATTTGCATTTTGTCTAAGCTTGATACATTTATATACTTATTTAACTGACAGCATTTCTCAGTTTTGAAGGTTTATGTCTTGTTATCATGCTGCGATTTGACCCCTCCCCCCAAGAAATACACATGGAAATTAGCTGCTAAGCTTCAGTTTGGTATTATCATCTCTGCGTTTATGCTTAAGACGTAACATGCTTATGCTGCTATATAATCTGCACCAGTAGTTTATTTTATTTCAATACTGATCTATACCATGTTGTAAAGATGAGAACTTCTGGAATCCAGACGTTTATTTATATTGATTGGGTTAGTATACAAATTAACTCTTACTAATTTTGATTGGACACCCCTGATCTAAAGCAAAGTTATACATGGAAAATTCAATGCACTTTTGCCCAGTCCTGCGGTATCGTTCTGCGCTCTGCCCCATGCCTTTACACAGTTTTCCCAGATTTGTCAGTCGTAGACAGATTTCAAAACTGTAATGACTGGATTTGGGCTGCTCTGAGCTTTAAAAAGGGGTATGGCATTTCCATTTTGGGAAATATAGTCACATTTGCCAGTTTACTTTACTTTAATTTGGTGACTCAATTTTTTTATTTGTTTAATCATTTTGCAATCTCAAACAGATGATACAGATCATGTCATATTCCAAAAAACAAAAGGCAATGACTGCAAGGGCTTAGGCTGAAGAAAGTAAGATATATACAAATAAAGTCAAAGCTTTAACACTGTGAACTTGTTCAGATGATCTCTATGACTACTTTGTGTTTGTTCGCACATGCATGATTAAGACCCCCAGAAATGTAGTTTATTTAAGGAAAGCCCCTTGAGATAAATCATCTCATTTCCGAGGGGGTCTGAAACATAAATACAAACATACATAACAATTTACAGAGCATTAAGGATAAGAAAAGATCATTTCGAAGAGAGATCAATCGACACTAACCATTATTGTGTGAAACAGATCATCAGCTGGAACCACATGAATATGTTCTATAGGCCGCTTCTTCCTCTTCCCATCTTGCTTTGTGATGTCACACAAACAGGCTTGTACCCAGACCACATGGTGCCCCGTGCTTCCACACATTGGCACATGATTGCTATACGCCTGATCCTGACAAGCAACAATGATTTCATTATATGCATGGGATCGTCAAGCGGGCTAAGGTCACCGGGATACTTCCAGTCTGTGCGTGTGAGACTGGAAATAGTATGACATTTATGGTATTTTTTCCGGCTGTGGCACGAGGGGCACTGTCACTAGATATAAGCCGAAGCATGGATGCATAGGCTGGCAGGGATTCCCTTCTTTAGACTGTGTCATGCGAACGTCTGATGGAAATGCGTGTTGACAAGTTTGTGTTAGTCATGGCACACGCTCTACTTCCTGCTGCATAATGTCCCCGTTACTACGACTGTGGATTTGGTGTTGGAACATTCTCTTGGACTCGAGCGTACATCAATCCCGCATCAAATCAGAATTTGTTCTATTACATGGATTACTATGGAGCTCCTAAAAGAACTCAAATAAAAACAGGATCATTGACCTGTTTTAAAAAATATATATTTTATAAAGACCACCAAAAATCTTTATCATTAAAGCTGGGGTCCCACCTCTACACCTTCTCCACTGACTCCCACTGATGACTGCTGTCGTTGTGTCCTTGGGCAAGACACTTAACCCCACTTTGCCCAAAAGCCCCCACTGAAAGATCAAGGCTATGCTCACACTCAGAGAGCAGCCGTCCTCCTGTGGACTCACCACCTGCAGAGGATCAGTGAGGGGCTGGTGCTATGAGACTTGGGTGGCATCTCTGATTGCCACCACCCTGACCCAGAAATGGATTAAAGGGTAGAAAATGGATGGATGAATGGATAAAGCTGGGGTCTCTAAATCTTTCTGTCCAAAGCCCAGAATATGCGGCCCTCATATTAGAAAGCATGTTATGTATTTTCCATACTGAGAGCGGATTTGCTGAGTGAGGCCTGGTTTTCTATTTTTCACTGAAGAAGCTGGTATGAAAAACTAGCGATGGAACCAAACAGTTTTGAGTGTGAGGAACTACATAGTTACATGGATTGTATAAGTTAGATCAAGAGTGTCAAACCGGTGTCAGTGTGACCGTGTGGCTGCAGGTTTTCAATCCAACCAATCTGGAGCACATCATTTCCTCAAGTGAGTCTTGTCTGAACCTGAAAACTTGACGAAATGGGTGGAGTCTGGTGTTTTCCTGGTTTGGACCACTTTGACCCCCCCTGACTTGGATCATCTTTAGCTTTAAAGATCTTTAGTTGAGGAGAAAAGTACAATATAAAAAGTATAATATAATAAGAATACAAATTTTAGAGAAAGAACTAAGAACCACCTAACCCTCTTGCTAGAATATTTCAGCCTGACACATTATTACAGGTGAATGACACACAGGGTCAGTTCATTGTATAATCTGACAGCAGCTGGAAAATGGTAAATGTACTTAAGGCTAATTTTTTTTAGACTTTCTTTTCATTAGACCTTATTCTGTCAAACTGCAATTCCTGTAAGAAAAGAGCTCCACATGCACCTTCTTTTTGTCACTTAAATGATGGTTACATTGTTGCGTTTTATTTATGGTTCAGTCAATTCTTTCAACTGCTTTTCTTTTTCCCTATTTCTTTGGTTTCAGGAAGAGGAGATGTTTCGGCCCAACATGTTCTTCCTTTTGCTGCTGCCACCGATCATTTTTGAATCTGGCTACTCCTTGCACAAGGTAAAAACAGTGGTTCTTAAAGTTGGGGGTGGAGAAGAGGTTAAAATTGTATAATTTCTCTGTATTATTTGAAAGAAAAAACAATAATTGTATTGTAACAAGGTCAAATAACTAGGGCTGTCAAACGATTAATTTTTTTTAGTTGATTAATCGCATAGTAATGGTGAGTTAACTCACGATTAATCACATTTTTAACATTCTATTTCAAATCCACTCCAATTGAAAATGTAATGACACATTGTTATTCATACCAAATGTACTTAAATCTGGTTGATTTGCTCACAACCTTCTACTTTTGGGTACAACCAACAAGAGCTGTTAATGAAAGGGAAAATGTAGGTACCCCAGCTTTAATTTTGCGAGTTTGGTTGCATTTCAGCGTGTCTCCTCCTCTCCTCCGAGTGTTACACAACATCAGAGAATGGCCCCTGTGCGTGTATTATATGTGTGTATTATATGACCACGTTAACGCTGTCACCATCACACACGCGCACGTGTCCGTGGCATTCTGAGTGATATTATTATAAATGGGCGGGTCATTCGGACATGCGTTAATTATTTTTTAACGCGTTAATGAAAACGGTAATTAACGTGAATTAACGCGATAATTTTGACAGCCCTACAAATAACACATATAATGACTCGCATTAAAATCATATTTTCAATAATTATGAAACTTCTCATACTATACTTTCACTGTTTTAAAAGTCATTCAGCGATGGTGGTCATGAGTCCCTGAAAACACAATCATAAACATCCATCCATCCATCCATTTTCTTCCCCTTAATCCATTTCTGGGTCGGGGGGGTGGCAGTCAGAGCTGCACCCAGTTCACAGAGCACCAGCACAATCATAAACAATAGTGACCAAATATTGTATTAAATTCAGTCTTTGTATTAGTGTGTTTTGTTTGTTGTTTCAAAAGGCAAGGCAAGTAAAGTTTATTTGTTTACCACAGTTCATAGCACAACAATTAATATCTGATTTCTGAACATTGTGAAGTGCTTTGGGTGACCTTGGTCTGTGAAATGCACAATATAATAAGACAATTTTAAAAAGAGAAATAATACGCTACTCAAAGCCATAAATAATCACATTCAAAGGAGTGAAGATAGTTGAGTTGGTTCTTATGCCGCTAACATGTCATGGATGTACTGTTGTGTTTTTTTCTCTTTAGGGTAATTTCTTCCAGAACATCGGCTCCATATCTCTCTTTGCTGTGATCGGCACGGCTATTTCTGCATTTATAGTCGGAGGTGGCATATATTTCCTGGGACAGGTGAGGGCAGATGATGTCATTACTGTTATTTGGTCACTAATCAACCAAATCACTGAACATTTTCTGACTTTTGTACATCTTGTTCCTTCTCGTAGGCAGATGTCATTTACAAGATGTCCATGACCGACAGGTATGACAACGATTCCTGTAGTTTGCTTGTACAAAGTCAAGCTTGTCCAATACAATGTCAATACTTCAATATTTGATAACCCCTTTTCTTTGGTCTTTTTCACCTATTTGACGCAATGCTGCTCTGTAATGCACTGTGCAAATGTAAGGCAAGGCAAGTTTATTTGTTTGGCACAGTTCATACACACAATAAAATAAGATGGAAAACAATCACAGAAGGGATTAAAATGAGTAATCCCATTACATTTACAGTGCATTAAAAAGAGTATAGATGCAATCCCTCAGGTGTATTGTACAGACTGTAGTCCCAGGGCAGAGGCAAAGTGACAGCAGGTTTAAAGCATTTCAATAACAGGTCAAATTTAACTGATGTGAACAGTTTGAAATTACAGGTAACTTTAGTCAAGAAATCAGTTGCTTTATTTCATTTTTGTTAAGTTGTCATTTTGTTTGTTTACGTTTTTGTTTTGTTTCCTTGTTTTTTGTGGATATATTTAACGGAGTATTCTCATCCTTCCTTCAAAATAAAATGATTGAATGAATGAGCAAAAGGGTTGAATGATCAAAACCAAACATCATATTCACTCAAACCACATTTTTCCTGGATCAGGCCTGATATTGGATACCAGCATCGGTGTCTGAACAAAGTCTCCTCTCCGGTTTAATGTTTAAAATGGTGTGTCAGTCTTTTTTCAAAGGTTTTCTCTTTATAATGACCTCTCACTGAACGGTCCACCTGAATGTGTGCATTGTACAGTTTTCTTGCTTTTTCTGCTTATTTAAATTCCTTTGGTACAGAGAGCTATGAGATTAATGCCAAAATATTTTTACTTTAAAGTCAAAATACGAGAATAAAGTCAAGGTGTCAATATTATGAGAGTATTCCTATAATATTATGAAAATAAACTTGAAATATTGAGAACAAACTATAAAGCCATAAATGTCAGTCTGTGCATAATTTAGAAAATGGAGCTCCGTCGTACATAGCGTCTAAATGAACAGACGCCTGAGAATCTCTTGATGGTATTTTGGTTTTAGGGTTTAATGACATACAAAGTCATATTACGAAGTTTTTTTTATGTGTTTGACTATTCTCAACATATTTTGAGTTTATTCTCCTAATATTTCAACTTTAAAGTCTGAATATTCTGACTTTAATCTCATAGCATCTGGGAAATAAACAAAATCAGGTATAATTCTAGATTGACTGGCTTATGCTATTGTCGCTCACATTCATTGCATTCAAATCTTCTGTTTCGGTGTAAGAAGTAACAGATTGGTCTCTCCTTATTACTCTACTTTCCTCATGTTTCCTCTTCATTCATCTTCAGTTTTGCCTTTGGCTCCCTGATATCCGCCGTGGATCCAGTTGCCACAATCGCCATCTTCAACGCCCTGAACGTGGACCCGGTTCTCAACATGCTCGTGTTTGGGGAGAGCATTCTCAATGACGCCGTCTCCATTGTGCTGACAAAGTAAGAAACCAATTTGATGCACTATTACAACCTTGTGACTAAAACGGTAATGGTAATGGTCACTTGAAACTGTTATTGATAAACCTAAAGTGTATTGTTTGGAGATCAGCTTCTATGTACTGAGACTTAGTTCTCTAAATCCTCAAATCTCTAAAGCAAATGTGTCCATCCTGAGGGCCCACAAGATCTTTTTAAACTTTAAATATTAACTTCATCATCAGCAGCATATTGGGTACACTGACAAAAAATGATAAAATATGAGGTTCATGCTTGAATTGTGTTTTTTTCTTAACTTGAGTTCCTTCTGACTGTCTTAAAACAAGATTTACCAATGGTACAATGCCGTGTGGTCTTATTTCAAGAACTATTGCTTTATTCTTTCATTCCAAGATAGACATTGTTTGTATCTCTTTAAAACAATATATTGTAGCTTGTCCCATTGGCAAATCTTGTTTTAAGGCAGTCAAAATGTGCTCAAATAAGATACCTTTGGCCAAATTTGAGCAATTTTGATCTTATTGGTCACCACTTTTTGCAGTGTTACTATGTTACTACTACTATATGTTATATATGTATAAAAAGTAGTATTTTCTCAATAAAACTACCATATTTATTTCAAGCAGAGTTCAACAGCTCTACTTAAACGTTGCCTTATTTAGTAATTAAACGCATCCCGAGGCTCCACTGTAAGACATCCCGAAAGAGCAGTGCTTCTGAGATGATCAATTATCACCAAAGTAAGTACTTCCTTTCAACTAACACTTTCAACTAGTAAAGCAGCTCCATGAAAGGGTTTTGGACACAAACAGTAGTCAATCCAGGTCTTAAGTAGATCCTGTTGCATAAACAAAACCTGCCTCATAATATGATACTGGCTACATAAGCAAACATGAGATCAGAAAGAAGAAATGGATTCACACAAGTCTCTCAGTTGGGGTTGCCAGATTCAATGGTGAAACCCAGCGTGGTTCTTCCTGATTTGAATCCCCTCTCCCTGTGTGCTTAGAGCTGTTGTCTTTTAGGCTAAAAGCGTCAATAAGTCAATAGACTCTAGAGATATTGGATTTAAAAAAGAGATTGAAATAATCCAAATAATGACAAAATGTGTTGTCAAAGTACTTGTGCTAATTCCTCCCATGCAGAGGAATGCATCAGAAGGAGCTCGAGCACCACACTTTGAGAGACATTGACGGAGAGAGCTGCAGCTATCAACTATTTTGTCATTTTATTGATTATTACCGTAATTTTATAGACAAAAAGCTTGATTGATAAAACATGTAAGGAGTTAGCATGAAAACCAACTTAATCTTCATCAGTTCGTCATGTTCTCATATGTCACATCCGTGCAATAATGTCAGAATGTGCAATATGGGACCACGTGTGTCACTTGAGTCACTTTTAGCCCAGAACCTCATGATGCTAACATGTAGAGTAGTATTTGTTCTGTAGGTTGAGTCCTGGATCTATAGCCCGTCCGTCCGTGGCATCCCTCTCCCAATGCGGGCCTCCCCAAGGTTTCTCACCTTTTCCCACTGGGTTTTAGAGTTTTTCCTTGCCGATGCAGGAAAAGGAAAAACTGGATCATCGTCATAAGGACTGTGATGATGATCCAGGACACTAGAAATTAAAAAAAAATTGAAATCTGCCCCTAATGGAGCAATGCCAATGTGTTCTCCTGTCATTGCATTTCTTTGTCTGATCTGTGTTGGCAAATCCAAACAGTTGTGTAAAGTCCTCCGAGTTAACTACTGTTGTGATTTATGGCTGTACAAGAATAAATTGAATTGTACCACATGCTGCTGACATGTACAGTAGTTTAATTACTCAGAACTAATGACTTATTATTTCAATATTCTTACACCACTGTGTATTGCAGATTTATCTACAGATGTATACATCAAGTATATTTTTCTTTGCACCAAAGTATACAGGTTTATACTTTTTATCTTGATTTAGAGATACTTTCTGATTTCCGTAGGAGAAATCCAGGTGTCCAGCAGTAGCAGAAACTCTTCCATGCATACAAACAAAACAAATAAATAGATCATTCTAAAAATAGATAACAATAGTATTAAAGTTAGCATTCCTCCAGTGGATTTTTTCCCGATCCACTTGGTTCGGACCATGAATCCTCTTCTGCTCCAGTCTGGACCAGTGCAAAACCATGAACACAGAGAGTAGATTTATAGAGTTGTGCTATATTCACTTATATTCACTCTTTTGTTGTGTGCTCCCCATTCCTACCTTTTTATAATTTGTGATGCAACACTGACATTTTTCCTCAGTGGGACAAATAAACAATCTCTTAATCTTAAATTGCGCAAAACAAGTACCGCATTGTGTCTCATGCGCTCCACAATTCCACAGTTTTAAGTAATTTCAAACGTTAAATTTTTAATCAAAGAAATAGAATAGTTATTGAAGATTTAGTCTCATGGAATCATTTTCAACATCCTCTCGGTCCAAACAGAAAGTGTGTCATTGTCTCTCTCTGTTGTCACAATACTCTCTGCCTGTGGACCAAACTTGAACTGCACCCGTGAGACTTGAGGAGCGAGTTTGACGGGGAAACTGTCAGTTTGCGAGACGGAGGCGGCGGCGGTGGCGGTGTGCCTGTTTACGTCCACACTGCGGCCTTATCTGCCTGACGAGTTGCTAAATGCGCAAAAGTGATCTACAGTGTCTGCGCTCCCAACTGTAAATGAAGGCATGAATAATAGATGCGTTGGACCGGCTCGACTGCCTCGGCCCTTAACTTGTCCGTAGCGCGCTGAGACAAGTAAACAAGGTTCTTAGACAAATAAGGGAACACAATACACTCACTTAATGTCGGTAGCATACTCCCAGTAACTGCCATTCCACTACCAGGAAAAATGATTCAAGTGTCAAGCTCAGAGCTATTTTTTGAGGTTGATCATAAATGCAAAACAAATAAAACAAACTCAAAGTGGTACAACCTGAAAAACAGTGGCTGACAGTTGTTTGGCAATCTGTATTTATGATGAATGTGTGCTTTTAAGAATCTGACATGAAGTAGTCAGAATCTTCAGCCAGCATCCTCACACTATGTACACTATGTATGAAGGCCAAGACTCACACACCTAATATTGGTTTTGCGTTATGTCTGATGTTTCATTCTATAACAAAAACTGAAAAATAGGACTGTCACTTATGAGCAAGAGTATGATATGATTTATAATAATAATAGTAATGAAAAATAATGCTTCTTTTGGACACTCAGAGACGCTTTACACAATGGGACAGGTCAAAAAGTCCACAAGGTTTGGCACTTGTTTAGGGTTATCAAGGATCTTTTTGATAACTTTGCAACCATTTGTGTGTTTTAGTTTTTGTGTTCTATATCTCAGCAATATAACTATTTTAGGCCTTTCCCCTCTGTGTGCAACAAGTGTGCATGTATCTTTTTTGTTTTGTTGTGTTTTGTACTGTTGCAAGGTACAAAATGGACTTGATTTCATATTCAGAATCCTTTGAAAGTAACAGAAGTCCCAAACTAAGAACCTATTGTACATATTTTTAGTGGTAGGGGAAACCGGAGCAACCTATGCAGACACGGGGAGAACATGCAAACTCCACTCAGAAAGGCCCTGGTCCAACCGGGATTCGAACCCAGGAGGCGAGAGTGCTATCCACTCAGCCACCGTGCCGCCCGAGATATACATGCATAACGCTGATGCAGGTCACAACTTTCTGTACAGACAACCTCCACTTCACCATCCTGCAGTGAGATGAGAACACGAGAGAAGGCATGTGGTCATTTGAATGCGTTTTAATTTAGATTTTTTTACCCTCCCCACTTCAACCCTGATGAGGCAAAAAGCATGTTCTCATTAGTTTCTCTGCCTAGACTGGAATATTACTGCCCTCTATAGGCAGGTCTTCGTACTAAGTGTTTAATATTTGATGCATGCTATTTTTTCCTGTGTTTTTTTTTTTTCCAGCACTGCAGAAGGTTTCTTTTCACAGTCTGATAACTCCACCGTCACCGGCTGGGAGATATTCATACAGGCGCTGGGATACTTTCTCAAAATGTTTTTCGGCTCCGCTGCACTTGGAACACTCACTGGACTGATCTCTGCTCTTGTATCCTTTTATTATTACTTTGCATCGTTTGGATCATTGCTTATTGTAATTTAGCTAGTTAATTGTTTACTATTTACAGTTGTAAGAGGATGACTAAGGGCTATATCAATTTTTTACTTGTTCAATTGTTTTTTTCCAAATGCTTTGTTCAAGAGTTCTATAGTTGTATATTTTTCAGTAAGCCTAACCTAATTTTAGATTATTCAGCAGAAATCATTTGCACTTTGGAGGTTACTAGACTGGCGCGTTTCTGCAGATGAGACAAATAAAGTGTGTTGCTGAAGGATTATGGCGCCACCTGGTGTTATAAAAGAACATTGCACTCTGCTTTTGAAGGTACGGTAAAAGTGGGGTTCCTAACTTATTTTGAAATGTCATTAAAATATTATAAAAGTCCTGAACAAAGATCAAATGTATCTGATTGTCCCAAATACACCAGGTTTGGCTGAGCATGAGCATGAGCATGAGCATGAGTGGCCCTGGTCTGATGAAGCAGATCTAAAGATGTGGCAGTTACTGGTAATTCCGGGTATATGAGAGTTCTACAACCAAACTGTAATGAGGACGAGGAACTACAATTGTTGTGTACCATTGTTGTGGGTGGAAAGTCGGAATTACCCCCATTCATTCGCTTCTTATAGTTATTGTGCTTCTCTCAAATATATTCTTGATTTTGTGTTCTGAAACATAAAAGACATATTTCAATTAGATCAAAAGCTTGTTCAAGGCAAATCATAAAAGGGTCATTTATGTGTTTTACATTGTTTGCACTTAACACACGGGTCAGTTTTTAAAGCATTTTGACCTGAGGAAGACCCCCTCTCTCGAGTTTGGAATGATGCTGATCTTTGCTTATCTCCCGTATGGACTTGCAGAAGGGATCCAGCTCTCTGGTGAGTACACACCCTCAGATCCTGTATAATAGTCCATGACAGGGGTCTCCAACCTTTTCCTCAAAGGAGAAGCTATTTTTCATCAGTAAAAAATTATGAGCTATTCCTTTAGGCAGGTGAAAGAAAGCCAACATAATGAAGTAAGCAGGCCTTTAAACAAACTATTTTAATGGACGTCAGTCTTTATAACATTACATTCATGTTTTGTAATTCAATTTTTAGCCATGTCTGACTTGAATTTTTGAACTCTTCTGCTGTCTTGCCTTACATGCACTACAGCAATGTATTAAAATGTATTAGTTTACACACAAAAAAGGCCTTTTTGACAGCTTATTTGTCCATTCTGAATCCTTTGGGGAGCTTCTTGGAAAGGAATGGCAAGCCACTAGTTCCTCGAAGCTGTAGGTTGGGTACCCTTGCTCTATTCTATTCAGTATTAAACTCATGTTATCTTATCTTCTCCGCAGGAATCATGTCCATCCTGTTTGCTGGAATCGTCATGTCTCATTACACTCACCACAATCTGTCTCCGGTCACACAGATCCTCATGCAGCAGACTCTGCGCTCTGTGGCCTTCATGTGTGGTCAGTCACATTTGCTCCTCAAACCAATCCTCAAAGGGTTGGTGCGGATGCGGATGCAGGTTTTCGTTCCAGGTTAAGACTTGAGGAAATAGGGTGCTACTGCTCGGTTGGAAATAAACCTGCCGCCACACAGGCCCTTTGAGGACCGGTTTGACACTCCTGTTTAAGTTGTAGTTATGCAAATTAAACTAGCCCCTCAGACTCATTCAACCCAACGCACGCACACACACACACACACACACACACACACACACACACACACACACACACACACACACACACACACACACACTGGACACTGGTCAAGTTTCTCTCATCAATGTAAATGCTCTTATTCACCTCCTTTCAGAAACATGTGTGTTTGCCTTCCTCGGCCTCTCCATATTCAGCTTCCCACATAAATTTGAGTTCTCTTTCGTAATCTGGTGCATTGTAAGTATTTCCTATGATTTACATGACCATATTTTGTACATTACTAAGCAAATATATTGATAATATTTTTCCTTTAGGTGCTTGTCCTGCTCGGTCGCGCCATCAACATCTTTCCGCTGTCATTCTTGCTCAACTTCTTCAGAGACCACAAGATCACTCCCAAGATGATGTTTATTATGTGGTTTAGTGGTGCGTACAGTTATGCTATGTTTATTTTATGTTATTTCTAATGTTTTAAGATGCAGTTTCCTGAATCATATGTGTTTCGTCGTAGGTTTGCGCGGTGCCATTCCCTACGCCCTGAGCCTCCATCTCGGCCTGGAGCCCATCGAGAAGCGACAGCTGATCGGCACCACCACCATCATCATCGTGCTGTTCACCATCCTGCTGATGGGGGGCGGCACCATGCCTCTCATCCGCGTGATGGACATCGAGGCCAGCCAATCCCGGCGCAAGAGCAAGAAAGACATCAACCTCAGCAAGACGCAGAAAATGGTAATTAATCTGCCTTTTATCACAAGTAAAATACATGTTTTTTGTAATTGCGTGCTTCCAATCACTCAGTTATGACTACATTATGTTATTAGGATATTACTATTTGAATAGAATATGTGAATGTGGGAAACTACAGAACCAATCTGTTTTGAGGAACTAGTTAGATAGCTTGTATTACATTGTTCCATTTTTATTTTTTTAAGTTGGGTGCTCGAGCTTTTGATGCAACATTCTGAGCATCAACACACTATTGGTTTACATCACAGGCCTGTTGCATCACACTGAGATGACGCTTGAATCCACGGAGGTCATCAGAGGCCTGCGTTTGTGTACGGCTGTATTTACATGTTTGAAGTGGTTGCTTGGGGCTGTCAGGAACTGGATCTCCCACGCCCGTTCCTCCCGATCCTCTTTGATGTCTATCCTCCTCGTTCCTCTGGCGTTCCTCTGGTGCTCTCCGATAGCGATAGCCACTTGTCTCATCCAACGTCTGTTACACTGCGCCCAGGGAAACACCATCGAGTCGGAGCACCTGTCGGAGCTGACGGAGGAGGAGTACGAGGCTCACATCTACCATCGGCAAGATCTGAAGGGATTCTTGTGGTTCGACGCAAAGTACCTCAACCCTTTCTTCACGCGCCGACTCACCCAGGAGGTACCGCACTCGCAACACAAACACGATCCTAATAACTTTAATAACAACTATATACAGTATGTGCAGTAATCAGGATTCATACTTACTTCTAAAGTCAGATATAATTATTATAATTAGTAGAGAGTTCAGCATGGAGCTGTGTCCATTTATCTTATGCTGTGCTTCGTTCATTTACCTTGTTCATGCTCATTCCTACTGTTTTCTAACTGGCGATGCAACACTGGAATATCCCCACTGTGGGACGAATAAAGGAGCTCTTAATCATAATAACTTTAATAATGTCAGAATATACAATTTATAACCACGTGTCTCTACTGCTAACATGTCCAGGTTTATACACAAAACTATATATTACTTGCACTAGAATATGCAGCGTTTTATACTTTTTGACTACTTTCCTTATTATGCTAAAGATAGAGTTCTATCAATTAAAAAAAGCAAGGTTTCTAGATTGCTACACGAGTCTATTGTGTTTCTCCCAGGTGCTCTTCAGATTGGGGATCAAAACCTTGAAGCGAATAGAAAACTGAGTGGGTAGAGGAAAAAGTCGCAGTAATAGTTTTATGCCGCTTCTTTTATGCCAGAGTCAGAGATATCTTGTGCTGTGTGCCCCTCGTTCCTACTGTTCTGTAACTTGGGATGCAACACTGACACTTCCTCACTGTAGGACGAATGAAGGATCACTTAATCTTAATCCAAACATCCACGCAAACAACGCTATTTCAACAAGTTAGCTAAAACAAGCCAAACCTCAAAAAGTCCCTACATTACATAACGTTTCATCATATGGCTTTCATATTACTTTGAAAGACTCTGTGGCTTCAGAGGTTATGTGGCGGGGGATGGGATGAATAATTAAGCACAAGCCCTCGATTTATCAATGTTTCATACATTCTGTTAAATGTCACTGTTTTAATCATTCGCCAGAGGAATTTAGCCGAGGTCTAAAGCCAAACAGTTTTGCCGTTAGGACTGCAAGGCAAGGCAAGTTTATTTATATAGCACAATTCATACACAAAGCAATTCAAAGTGCTGAACAAAATAAGAAAGCATTAAAATCATAAATGATCACAGAACATTAAAAAGAAAGCTAAAAATATAAAATCCCTCAGTTGTATTCACAGCTAAACAGAACTGTCTTTAACCTGGTTTTAAACATTGTCATTGAGGAGGCCTGTCTCACATCTTCAGGAAGACTGTTCCAGATTTTAGCAGCATGAATCTGAAAAGTAGCCTCCCCATGTTTAGTCCTGACTCTGGGCACTAACAGGAGTCCAGTCCCTGTGCTCCTCAGAGTCCGGGCTGGTTCATATGGGACTAACATGTCACTAATACAGTATATTCTGGTGCGAGGCCATGGAGAGATTTGTACACAAGCAGAGCTGTTTTAAAGTCTATTCTCTGAGCCACAGGAAGCCAGTGCAGAGACCTGAGGACTGGACTAATGTGGTCGTACTTCCTGGTTCTTGTCAGGACTCGAGCTGCTGCATTTTGAATGTACTGCAGCTGTTTTACAGCCTGTTTGGACAGACCTGTGAGCAGGCCATTGCAGTAGTCTAACCTACTGGAGACAAATGCATGGATAAGAATCTCCAAGTCTGCTTTAGACACTATGTTTGGACCGCGACACCAATCACAAAGCATTTGGAAACACAATGTTCATGGTTGTTTAAAGAAGAAGTAGTATGCATTATTGTCTATTAGATGTTCATTGTGCGTATGTCGTACAAGATTTGTCACTCATTTGTTTTATATCTATTTTTTTTTTTTACTTTTTTACAACTTTTTTGCACCAGATACAGAAGCTAATTCCTAGTTTGTGACAATGCCAATACTAATGACAGTATTTGGCTATTTTTTGGCCATTGAAAATTAAAATGAGACTATTTCTATTCTAATACCATTTCATTTCATGTTTTAGGGTGTGAAATTATATCTTGAGTTGAAAATATATGGTTTAAGTGTCAAGGATAAACATAATCGCCCCTTCTTTCTCCTGTGTCAGTCCTGTACACAGTATAATGCCTATGACATCACACTCAGAGATGCAGCAGTTTTCTCAATACCTTTTGTCAATTTCTCATGGGAAATTAAGTTCTCTACGTGTGCTTTTGCTCGTATATGTTCATCAGGATCTCTTACACGGGCGGATACAGATGAAAACATTGACTAACAAGTGGTATGAAGAGGTGCGCCAGGGCCCCTCCGGCTCCGAAGACGAAGACGAGGCCGAGCTGCTGTAAACGGCCTCTACTGCCGGTGGGCTCAGGTGTTTACATGTGCGATTATTCATAAGCAAAATGATGAAGGTATACAGTGGTCCCTCATTTATCGCAGGTGTTATGTTCTGAAAATTACCCACAAAATCTGCAATTAGCAGCTCTATGTTTTTAAAGGCTGTAAAACCCCTCACCACTGACTTCACTTTTCTAACCACCTGAAATCACAACGGCTGATTGCGATCAGAGATATTGCTTGATAATGTTGGTCTGAGCGCAGAGGACAGAGAGGGGCTGGAGTCCTCTGTACTAATCGCAGTAGCTAACAACCGACTAAAGTTTTCTTCTGATAGTTCAGGAAGATTCATCAAGTCTTCTTCGTAGACATAAAAGTATTAGGTTCTTCTATGTCAGACGATATTAGGTTAGCGATGTTATTACCTTGACATGTTTTGACGGATGAATGTCAAGGTGGATCAAAAATCTGGAACCCAACAAATCCAAACGATGGATCAAAGAGGCAAAAGGAATCAGGAAACGTGACGCAGACACTATGCATTGCGAGGATCACAGACAGAGGGCGCTGTTATCCCGGTAAACCATATAAGTTGGCTGGGTTGACTGCACCTGGGAGGAGCTGCTGATAATGTGCGTCATGTGTGATGTCGCGAGTCGGTAATAACATTGCTAACCTAACATTGTCTGGTAGAGAAAAACCTAATACTTTTAAGATAAGATTATTTATGTTTAAGTTTAATTTTTTTTCTGACGTAGAAAAAAAGAAACAGTCATGTTGTACTTGCGGTTATATGATGTTCAAGTTTACACTCGGCACATGAGAATCACACTGTAAGAAAAGCAGGCGTACAAAAATCTGCTGAAAGTGGACCCTGGTTTTTCGAGAGACCACTGTGTTCTGTTTGGATGAAGGATTGTTCTGTTTTACTACTGAAGTGTTGCTGCCGACACGGTCTTCAATCGTGGCTAAAGGTGTTGATTTTAATATTTGAGATATATTTTTTTGAAGGGAAATATGTAAGCTAATTCTAAAGCATCATTTTAACATATAGGTTTTTTGTTAGCACTAGAACTCTCAGAGCAGTCAATTTGACGGCTCTTAGTTTTGGAAGTGTAACTGCATACGGCGTCCCCATATGTAGTTTATTTCAATTCACTTATTTTCATGAATTTATCTGTTAGTTCTGAAATGTGTTAGCTCTACCTTTAGCTTATCAATTGCTTGGTAACCAACTTTATCAAGATGCTGGTCCTGAACTGGTCTTGTTCAGGACCAGTCCATTACCATTCCAGAACCTGTCCAAGTTCTGGACAGGTTCCAGACAGTTCTTGGGCTGGTCCTGGACTGGTCAAGGACTGGTCTTGGACTGCTCTTGGACTGGTCTTGGACCGGTCTTGGACCGGTCTTGGACCGGTCTTAGACTGGTCCTGGACTGGTCCTAGACTGGTCTTGGTCTGGTCTTGGTTCTGAGTCAAGTCAGCTTGGTTTTCCACAAGAGAAGTGTAAGCGCTAGTTACCATAGCAACACACTCTTTACTTTCGGTAGTTAGCATTCACCTTTAAAAAATTTTTTTTGTTGTATTTCAGTTTTAGCACTTGGAAAAAGCAAGAAAAGATGAACATTCCTACTAACTTACTTTTGATTAATCAAACATTTATGGCTGAATTCCCATTGGTTTGAATGGGAGCAGTCAAAATGGCGGCTGTGGGAGTCCTATGTTAAGTTGTGTTCTGCACTTTTTGTTGGCTTTTTTTTGTCACAACTAATTTCTTCTTTATCAACACGTTTGATCGACGCAGTGGAATCTGTGTTTTGATTGTTTTGTGTAGCTTTCCAATCAGTTCAGATTTCTGTGAAAAAAAAGGATCAAAATGCACTATGTTCGATTGATTTTTATCGATTTATGAAGCGGTGAATGTTTGGGTAACTGGAAACTGACTGTGAATGTTTTGTGTTTTTTTTGTTGCTATATCACTTATTTATGTTCGCTAAGGGTCATGGGACAGAGGCCTTTTATACATGGGGAATATTTATGGAAAGAATTCTAAATAAATCTATTTGATATTTAACATGTTTTAATGTGTGTTTTAACATTTTATATATTCAGATGTTTGCACCAGGAAAGGCTTTAAGGGAGGTTATATTACAGAATTGAACTAATATCGCTGAGGAATTGTCTATTTGCTAAACTACCACTGTAGCCACAGCTGCCATGAGGCACACTGACAGACACACCCCATACTCATGATGTGCAATGTGGCACACAACAACAATTTGCCACTTTATAGCTGCAGCCGCCCCACTGTGGCACCTGGTGATCCCAGAGGTCTCCCATCACCGTACTAACCAGGCAATGCCTTGCTTAGCTTCAGAGGTCTGATGGGATCTGGGTTTCACTTACAGGTGTACATGTAGTATGAGCAGTATATAGAGCAGGCGTCTCCAACTTCTAGCTCGGGAGCCACCAGTAGCTCGCTACCCCCTTCCAGGTAGCTCGCCAAAGGATTTAGAAATGAGCAAATCCGCTCTCAGTCTGTAAAATACATAACATGCTTTCTATTATGAGGACCGCATATTCTGGGCTTTGGACAGAAAGATTTAGAGACCCCAGCTTTAATGATAAAGATTTGTGGTCTTCTTTATTAAAAAATAAACACAGTCAATGATCCTGTTTGTTCCTTTTTCCAACTTCTTGCTCGGGAGCTCCCAGTAGCTCCCCACCTCCTTCCAGGTAGCCTGCCAAAGGATTTAGAAATTAGCAAATCAAATTGTATTATTCATTATTATCATTTATTATTGTAAATATTTTACTTCATGCACTAGTAACAAATATGCAATCATAAATTATAATTGTACCCAATATCAGGCTTGTTCTTTCTCAATATATAACCAAATTTAAATAAAATAGCGTATAAGATGTAATAATGACAGTGTGTGTTGACAGCGTGTGGCCAGTAGGGGGAGATTCTGGACCATGAAATATTAATGGCTCGTGCCCTGCCGTATCCTACACAGTGATGCATTATTCACTCCTGCTGATTATCAGTCACTCAGACACTTGGCATTCAGAGTAAAAGCACATGGTTCTAATGACTTCATAGGATTTGCAGAATAATTAATGTAGAGAGAGTGAATGTAGGTCGATGCAAAATGTGTGTCATGCCACAGTTTTCTAGTTCACGATTCAGGCCCAGCTTCACTTAGAAATCTTAAGGCTCGATTCTAAAGCCGTCCACAGTCTGGTGCCTTCATATATGTCTGATTTACTTCTGTATGTTTTCTATCACAGGATCTATCACAACTTTTCTCACAACTCAATTCAGAATCAATTCAAGTTACAATCTTCTGTTAATTAATACACGCTGTCCCAAATCAATAAATAATACTTTCTTTTTTTTGTTTTGCACAGCCCCAAATCACAACAGCAATCATTTGGGGCTAAAAAATAAATCTTTGTTTATTTGAATGGGACAGCAAGGAATGGCTCAATGTTCTGACCCAACCCTCAATGTCAATGTTGAATAGTTTGTTCCAACAGAAAAAATTTAGATTTTAGTTCACAGAATTTAAAAAGAGTTAAAGTCTGTGGACTAGTCGGACTATGACATGTCTTCTTTATGATTACAGAACATGCCATCCTGTGAATATTAAAGCTCTCGGAGTCACTTTTTGACGCTTTGGCCTGATCTGAGTCCTCTTTTTCACCACGTTTATAAATCATCGTATTCAGACAGAAAAGTAAGAGTTCAAAGAGGCCAATTACGGATGTGAAAAATATAGAGACAGAACCAAACTGTTTTGAGAGCGAGGAACTACAGAGTTGGATGGATTTTATTACAGTTGAAATGGTTGAATTCTTGACGTTTTATACCTCAACTTCAAGGTTTCTTTTGATTCCTTTTAAGCAATAACAGGCCGCAATAACAGTTTGGGCATTGAGAATCTGTGAGCCTACACTTCTGTAATAATGAATGGGTTCAAAAAGCTAGACCTCCCACTGTAGCTCAGATGTGATTGGACAAATGTGAACTCTCTGCTCTCCCTCTTTTAGAAATATGCTTCTATATTCTTGAGTGATTATGTAGTTGCGTTCCATGCTGGAGACATTTTTTTTTCCTGTGAATTCTTAGCTTAATGCA
This sequence comes from Knipowitschia caucasica, assembly GCA_964034765.1. Taxonomy (NCBI): domain Eukaryota; kingdom Metazoa; phylum Chordata; class Actinopteri; order Gobiiformes; family Gobiidae; genus Knipowitschia; species Knipowitschia caucasica. The sequence goes on along the minus strand of OZ035827.1, from coordinate 12,358,502 downwards.
AAGTGTTAGTTTAGTTTAGCCTTTAATTGAAAGTGACGGGCCAAAGCAACAGTATGCTCAAAGACCCCACCCCCTGATGGGACTTGGGCCTAAAGAATTGGGGGAAGTTTATATTGAATCTTCTTTTATTAGAATCTAGATTTTAAAAACAAAGAAGAAGAAGAATATTTGAAAGTAGGCTTATTTTATACTGATGATTTAATGAAACTGTAAAAATGTCTCTTAATAGTTTTGTTAAATCTGTAGATTTCACATTTACTGTATGTATGTTGGTCTCTGTTGCATATTTAGTTGAGAAAAACTCTTCTTTATGAACAAATAAAGTTAGGAATCCCAGCTTTAGCATGCATCCATCTATCCATGTTCATACAGACAATGTGTGTAAGTTAATTTTGTTTCACCAGCCTCACGCCGCCCGTCCACCTGAGAAAACACACACAAAATGATAAGTAGGAGGTAATAGTTTCTTGAATTGAGTTTTTATCCTTATTTGAGCACATTCAGACATAGCCATTTAGTCTTCTTTCAAGAACTATTGCTTTAATTCTCATTCTAAGTTAGACATTTCTCATTCAAAACAATATATAAGAAATGTATTTACCCCTCTCCCTCGCTGAAAGACCATGTCCGTGTCTGCATCATCCTGCGGACCCACCACATGCAGGAAGGACCGGTGCTCTGTGAATTGGGTGGCAGCTGTGATTTCCCCCCCTCTGACCCAGAAATGAAATGACAAAGGGATAGACATTTTTTGACAAAATAAGAAATATACATGTATCGTTTTAAAATGATTTTGCTTGTCCCAGCGGCAAATCGTGTTTTAAGATACATATTGCGAAATTATAGATTTTTTTTTAATTTTTTTTTACAGTGTTGTTTCTTTATTGTGTTTGAGGGTCAGTCCAGAAATGTGTGTGTGTGTGTGTCTGAAGAGAACAGCAGGAGGGAGCAGCTCAATCACAAAGAGTTCACGTCCTCTCAAGTGAACAACACCTCCGCAGACTGTGGGAGCAGGGACCGGAGGTGAGAGGCTGTGTGTGTGTGTGTGTGTGTGCGGCTTTTGTCAACACTGTACATCAGCGTTACTTTGGGGTCAGGCAGTGTCATGCTGTAGGAAGACTGTGGACGCCTCACATCACACCCAGAGGACACATATACAGTTCGCTCCTTTCTTCAGCTTGGTAATAAACGAGGAGCTGTCCAATAATGTTCACTGCATCTTATTTTGAAGAACTGTTGCTTTATTTTCTGATTCCAAGGCAGACATTTCATGTATCGTTTTGAAATAAGATCATGTTGCTTCGTCTCATTCGCAAAGCTTGTTGTAAGGCCAGGATGTGCTTAAATTAAAATATATTTAGCCAAATTAGGGTTAGGGCTAGCCATTTTTTGACCCATTTTTTTTACAATATTTTGTTAAGAAGGCTTGTGAGTGTCTCTTTTTTTCTGCAAAAACTTCACTGTGTCACAAGCTGTTATCAGTTTGAACAAAGCACTTTAATGATCTTCCACTTGTATTTAAACTATATGTAAATCGGTGACCGTTTAACCGGTGGTTGACCGTCACAGCGTTAACCGGTCAAAGCTGTCGGTTAAAAAAGAAAAAAAATGGGAAAGGGGAGGTCTCTTCATAACACTATTTTAAGCCCTATTTGCACGAAGTGACGAGCGGGTCCGTAGCTGTGTGCGCCAATGTATCAGTAAACTCCGGGCCGACTCTCACGCCGCACGCGCCACTATGCACGCACACACTTTCCCCCCTCCATTGATACGTAACATCCACATGCATCATCTCTCCCCTCTGTTACCGCCTGCTAGTTGCACACTGGTGCAGGTCAGAACTACATTGGAGAATATATTTACACACACACATACACACACACACATACATGCGCTCCTCTGTGTCACGCAGCCCAAATTAATCCTCGCAAATACACGGCTCCAGTCAAACCACATGAAACATGTTTGTGCTGCTGGTCCTTGTCATTAGATCAGCTCGTCACTCGCTGCTCTGACCATGTGAACGAGCCGTCTTTTGCTTAAAAATGCTTTTTGGCGCCGCTGTCTCGACTCTGATCCACTAGAACACAGAGCTGCACTTATGGAAAGTACGCGGCTCGAATTGGCTCTTGATTTCAAAGAACGTGGAATATTTTAAACTACGCAGTTAACCGGTTTTAACCGGTTAATGAGGCTCGGTGGTCGGTCATGAAAATTCATAGTTTCTTACATCCCTAATTCAAACTGTTTATATTGATTGGTTTCACAGTGTTGAATGTTTCTTGTACTTTTTATCTTTTTAAATATAATTGTCTGATGCACACTGGGGGCTTTTGCACATCTATTCCAATTGGGTTTTACTGCAAATGACAAAAAAACTAATTATGAATTTTAATGTTAAATCGCACCTATACAATTACAATTCAACACCATCCATCCATCCATCCATTTTCTTCCCCTTATTCCAATTCTGGGTCGGGGGGTGGCTAGAGATGCCACCCAGTACACAGAGCACCAGCCCCTCACTGATCCTCCTGCAGGTGGTGAGTCCACAGAAGCTGAGATCTTTCAGTGGGGGCTTCAGGCAAAGTGGGTTTAAGTGTCTTGCCTAAGGACACAACGACAGCAGTCATCAGTGGGAGTTGTGAAGTAGGTCTTATGGAGGGTTTGAACCCACGACCTTCAGGCTCAAAGGCCAGTGCTCTACCAACTGAGCTACTGTCGCCCCTACAATTCAACACAATACAATTTATTATTGGATAGCCCTAAATCACAGCAGAAGTCATCTCAGAGGACACAGATCAGAGAATCAACTGTTAAGACACAGAAAATCCAAATATATATTGGTCCATAGGGAGAGACCAATGTCCATGAATGTTGATGGTGTCTAACAAGAAGGACTGTGGTGATGATAATTTAACATTCTTCAACATGTATGAACATTGAACTGTCCAACAGACCCTCCTGCACAAAAAAAACAAAAAAGAACGTGGGAAAAAGTGAGAAACCTCGGGGAGATCCACATTGAGAGAAGGATCCGCTCCACACAGACAGACGGGCCATAGATCCAGGACCTAAGCTACAGAACGAGGACCAGGGCCACGCAATGGCCACAGAATGTGGACGTGAAGCAGCTCCCAGGCGGGTCAGGCAGGGCAGTCTGCAGGTGTAGATGGAGGGGGCCTGCTTCCTGAGCTGGGGTTAGAGCGTCATGAGACAGGTTAGTTTTACTTTACAGTCTATGGTTTTACCCTACTGATGATGTGCTGTTGTAAAAGTAATCCTGCTACATCTTTTATACAATACAATACAATTTATTCTTGTATAGCCCTAAATCACAACAGAAGTCATCTCAGAGGACTGCACCAACACAGATCAGAGAATAAACTGTTAAAACACAAAAAGAATATAGAACACATGTTGAAAAAAGTCCATACATGTTGTAGAATGTTAAAGTGTCCTGGATCATGACCACAGTCCTTCCAGTTGGACACTAACTGTCCAACAAACCCTCCTGCATCGGCAAGGAGAAAACCCAGTGGGAAAAAAGTGAGAAACCTCGGGGAGACCCATAGTTTGAGAAAGGGATCCGCTCCCACGGACGGACGGGCTATACTGTAGATCCAGGACCTAAGCTGCAGAACGTGGACCAGCGGCCGTTGAGCATGGACAGGTCCGGTGCAGGACTGAAGAACTCCCAGGCGGGTCGGGCAGGGCAGTCCTCAGGTGTAGATGGAGGAGGCCAGGTCCAGAGGTCCCGTCATCGTACCATGGAACAGACAATGGGACAACGGGTGAATAGTAATGAACAAACTACAGTCAAAATCCTAATAATGCAAAACAGATAAAGTAGTCATATGTGTCTCCAGGTTATTGGGTCAACATGTAAACATATTTGATATTTTTTGAACAAACGCCTGAAATAAAAATACAATGGATATGATGTGGATAATATTTATGCTAAGCAATCAGAGCGCAAAGTCTCTCATTTGTCTCAGCCCAGTTCAAGTTTGATCAGAGTAGTGGATCATTTAATCATATTTATTAGTTATATAAAATGCTTCCTTCAAAAGCAGTGTGGGTGACTTATATTCAGCACACTTTGGATAATGTTGTGTTGTAAAAATCTTGAATTGCAGCCTCCGCATGACCATAATGTGTCCTTGCTGTTAAACATTCATGATACGATTCATTAAAATGTTACTGGCTTTTATCTATGGCTCGCCTCGAGGTCGACTGCATCCACAGAAGAAGATGAAATGTCGTTTTATAGTGCAGGAGAAAGCGTGTCCATGTTCCGCAGTGATACATTTATGTCATGTTTATACAATAATCTGTATAGTCACCCACACGTGTCGCTGTATGATAGGACAGGGGTTCCCAAAGACTGGTCCAGGCCTAGGGGGAGAGGGGGGGAATAAATGTCCTCAATTCTACTGCAAAAAGGGGTGAATAATAAGTAAATAAAAAGCTCAAATTTGACTAAATGTATCATTACATTTTGTGGAAGGGCAGCACGGTGGCTGAGTGGATAGCACTCTGGCTTCTCAGCAAGAAGGTCCTGGGTTCCAATCCCGGTCGGAACAGGGCCTTTCTGAGCGGAGTTTGTATGTTCTCCCCGTGTCTGCGTAGGTTTCCTCCGGGTGCTCCGGTTATCCCCACCTCTAAAAACATGCACAATACTGTAGGTATGAATGTAAATGAGAGAGTGAATGGATGGTGTTGATTGGAGCTGATGGTCCAGTGTGTTCGGCGACTCGCTTCCATCATCACCGTGTGTGGAATGATTGGAACAATATCTGAACTCTGAACATTGTAAAGCGCTTTGGGTGACCTTGGTCTCTAAAATGCGCTATATAAATAAACATTACTTACTTACTTAATTAATTTGTGATCATTTTGACTGCTTTAAACAAGATTTGCCAATGGGACAAGCAAAATCTCTTGTTTTATAGAGATACAACTAATATCTCTGTTGGAATGAGAAAATACAGCAACAGCTCTTGAGATTAGACTAAATGGCTTGGTCCAGTTGGCGAATCATTGTTATAAGATGGTTTGTTGAATTGACTTTTTAAAATATGAATCTACTTTTTTGCATTGTGACACATTACTTTGACAAGACCCTTTCTGATGGCACAAACATGCAGTAATTATCAAGTTAAAAACAAGTGAGGTACCCCAGAAATGTACATTTAAAGATGGATGTCTTTATTGTCCGCTGAATACGTCAAGGAAACTAATAAAAGTGCTTTGTTTGAGGATGAGATGGTTTTTATGGGTGTATAAAAACTTGTTTCTTCAAAGCGTTTCACAGTCTGCAGCTTGGGGCCATTGTCTTGCTGTCAGAGGAACCGTGAGGGGTCGCCTTTGCTCCGTTCGGCTCCTCGCTGCGCTAACTCAACATCTCAAGCTCCTCAGTTAAACTTCTTCCACTAATTATCTGCAAGAATGAACTACAGTCAACTTTTTTATTCCAGCGTGGATTTGACAGAAAGAAGTGGAACTCAAACTGTGTTATAGCGACAGTAGGCAAGTGTTTTGTTAACAGGTCACATGTGCAAAAAAGTTTAATGTTGAGTTTCTCTTCATTAAAAAGTTTGCCTGCATGTGAAAGCCAGATCCTGTCAGACCTTTGAATCTAAGAAGGGCAGGGCCTGGTGAGTACTGTGATGGGAGATTTCTTGGGAACATCAGATGCAACAGTGGGGCGGCTGCGGCTGTAAAATGCAAAACTGTCGCTGGGTCCTTGGGCAAGACTCTCACACCCACATTGTCTTATTATGAGTCTGGTGTGTGAATGAATGGTTGGTAGTGGTGGTCACAATTGCCTCGCTTTTGTCAGTGTGCGCCAGGGCAGGTGTGGCTGCAATAGTAGTTTATCACCACTGTCTTTTGAGTGATTGAAAAATGACATGTGAAGTGTCTTTGTTTCCAAAAAAGCCCTTTATGAAACTGCTTCTCTCTCCAGCTGGTGGGATTTGATTAGATTTACAGCTGACTTGACCTGCTGCACCTCCAGACAGTTTCACTAATAGGACAGGATGATGATGTTGGTGGAAATTAATTTATTCATTATTGGTGCTGAAATCTATCCTTCAGGAAAGTTGGTCATTGATCTTGCAAAGTGACTGTGACATCACTGTTGTCCTTGTCAAACACAATTATGATTATGTCTTTGTCATTATTTGTCAGAATGTCCTTCTATCCTGTTGTTTCAGCTCTTACTGTTTTGGCATCGGCAGAATTCTAATAATGCATCAGTTTTTTACAGCGCTTTTTTGGGACACAACAAATCACCACCAGCCACACACGCACACACAAACACACACAAAACACTCATTCTAGGCGCACAGCTGTGTCCAAATTCAACTCAGGTTTCGTCGCCAGATGCCTGCAGGGCTCTTAAGGTACCTTCCTACGATGCCTACGTATCCACCCTACGTGGGACGATGCCTACCAATTTGGACACAGCCATCGTTAATGAGAGTTGGAACTTCAAGATGTTTGGGTACATAATGTTATTGTGTTTGAAATCGATGATAATCAGTGTTATAATGAAATGTGATTACACAATGCATGCGTTTATGAACGGGATTAATTGTGATCAATGTACCAAGACTAGCTAGCCCCTCCTCCTGAGGTGAAAAGAGGAAGCGGAGGCCGTCGGGCAGAGGTCATGAATCATGCTGTGAGGATAAGATGACGTGAAGGGATGATAGTCGCATCCTATAAAAGCATAATTGGATACAGAAATGTGTATAAGGGGTAAAGATAAGAATGAGAGTGGAGAAAGATTCGAGGAGATCTTCCAACGCAACACCAAGACATCGAAGCACAGCTGCAGCCACAGTGGGGCGGCTGTAAAGTGCCAAACTGCTGTTGTGTCCTTAGGCAAGACACTTCACCCCCATTGCCTAGAATGAGTCAGGTGTGTGTGTGAATGGTTGGTGGTGGTCGGAGGGGCCGATGGAACATACTGGTTGCCTCGCTTCCGTCAGTGTGCCCCAGGGCAGGTGTGGTAGTTTATCACCACCGTGTTTGGAGTGAAAGAATAATGACATGTAAAGCGTCTTTGAGAGTCCAACAAAGCGCTGTATAAAACCGATGCATTATTATAAGAAGAAGCAGACCTCCAGTTCCACACAAAACACTGAGGCCAAATGCGCTGTCTTGAATAATTCGGACTGAGTAAAATCTCCCTGATCAGTTCATAGGATGGGGTGTATGAGCTGTACTGTAGAGCTCAGACAATCAGGTGTCAAGGACTGTACTTCAAGTCTCCCGCCGTCATTGGATAGAGCAGCACATGGCGCATGATTGCAGTATTTACTATTTCCATATGAGATGACATGCACAGGCTCAGCAGTTCTCATTGTAAAGTCTGGCAGCAGCAGGAAGAAAATACCTACGGAAACTCTCCTTCACACATTGTGGGTGGATCAGTCTGTCACTGAAGCTGCTTCCCCGGGGCAGACACAGTGTCCTACAGGGGGTGGGAGTCATCGTCCATGGAATAGAATAGGCTGCAGCAATTTTATCCACATATTATTTTCCAAACACTTATTTGACTCTATGTAAATCGTTAACCACAGCCCTAATCTGAACTGTCACTCACGCCGCAGTGGTGCAGGGCAGTCGTGCAGAGACTTGGTCCATGAATTCTTCCGCAGTCTAGCTACAGCTGCAGTATTAGTGGCAGACCAATGTCCAATATAGAACCACATGTGTCCACTGTCACTTTTCTCATACCCTCATGCAGCTAACATGTACAGATGTATACACAACTATATATTTCTGGCACGAGAATATACAGTAGTTTATACTTTTTTGCTAAAGTCATCCATTTTATCCTAAATTCTTGCATTTTTATTACGATAAAGTTGAAGTTTTTAGACTTGCTTCTTTATTATGCCAAAGCTAGAGATGTTATACGCGTCACGATGGCTGAGTGGATAGCACTCTCGCCTCTCAGCAAGAAGGTCCTGGTTTCAAATCCTCGGTCGGAACAGGGGCTATCTGAGTGGAGTTTGCATGTTCTCCCCGGGTACATTCCCCTACCACTAATAAAATGCTCACTAGGTTATATCCTCCAGCTCTGGTAGTCCTGACCAAGCCGAGCATCAACATCTGGTTCCCGGACACTGTACTACGGTGACCACTGCTCCTGACGTAAGCCTTAGCGGCATCAGGATGGGTCAAATGCAGAAGATTGAATTGCCCTACGGGGATTAAAAAAGTGCCTTGACCTTTACTTGCTACTTTATTACGCTAAAGCTACAGACTTTATTTGATTATTGTACAGAAAAATTGTTCACTCATTTTTGCTGTGTGCCTCTCATCCCTACTGTTCTGTATCTGGTGGTGCAACACTGAAATTTCCCCACTGTGGGACAAATACTCTTCAGACTATTCCACTCAACAACAGAGCTAGCAAAAGCACATATAGCGGCCGTGACATTGACCACCAGACACAGGTGTAGAGTCAATGTTGGCGATGGAGCAGTCGATGTGGCCCGTAGCACACCATGGTAAACGTTTGCCTGGTAATTAGATTAAAGGATTAAAAGCCTCACAGTCACTAACTGTATTGACATTTCATTGAACTTCTCTCCGTGTGAGGCCGTTTCCTCTACATATGGAGCTCTGACACACGCCTCCACTCAGAGCAGCCTCCATTTCCCTGGTCGTTACAAGAATTATAGTCTGAGCATTCCCCGCAGTGACATTTGTGGCTCCCTGCTGTTTTCACATGCAGTCAAAGCCTCTGGTAGATACAGTATGTAAATCTATGTATATGCGCAGTAAAGGTGGTCGTATAACAAATAGAAGAGCGTTTGGGGCCAAATGTTCAGGGTTGAACTGACCTTTATTTTAATGAATGCTATTAATCCATAGTCCCAAGGTTACATGTAAGTAGTCTGGATGAAATGTGGTTTTGCATCAGCTGAGTGAGCCTCATGAAGCAATAAAGTCATCGTCATCGTCACCGACACTGACACTTGGGGCGGTGCGGCAGATAACTTTTCCGTGTGATTATATTACATTGTGTTTGTCTCCACGGAACACTGTAAAAATGATAAAATATGAACTCAGGAACACTTGAATTGAGTGGTTTTTACCTTAACTCATTGACTGCCAGCCATTTTTTTATGATTTCACTGACTTTCAAGACCCACAGAATATTGACTATGTAAAATATAAAACCAAAGAAAGATTGAAACTTTCATCAACAAAAATATATTGGTTTCTAGCTAGTTTTGGCCTCCTACCAGGGGTTACCAGTCGCATACAGGGAAGTCTGACAGAAATCACCAGTCTCAAACAAATAGGTCAATGGCAGTCAATGAGTTCATTTAAGTACAATCTGAACATGATTTGCCAATTGTACAAAGCCTTTTAGTCTTATTTCAAAAACTAGCTTTATTTTCTCATTCCAAGAGACATTTCTCGTATCTTTTTAAAATTATAATATCAATGCATCAGTTTGATGTAGCGCTTTTCAGGACACTCAAAGACGCTTCACGAGTCATTCTTTCACTCCATACACGATTGTGATAAACTACTAGTGTAGCCACAGCTGCCCTGACTGACAGAAACGACAGATCCTCCAACAACCATTCACGCACACGCCAGACTCATTCTAGGCCAGTGGTTCTCAAAGTGTGGTACGCACACCACTAGTGGAACGCCAAAGTATCACTGAAATAAATGAAACACTTTTTTTTTTTTATTAAACCAGGAAAGTCCTATTGAGATTAAGAATCTGTTTTTCAAGGGAGTCCTGGACAAAATGAGATACAATTACAGACTATATATATATCGTCACATACGATTTCATAAAATTACGGATTTTAAAAACACGTTTCAATGAGGACGTCTCAGTCTCTCAATCTGGATCTAAAAGCATTCAATAAAATACGTTCAGACAATTTCCAGTCTTTTTGCAACACGTTCCATGTAGAAGGAGCAGCATGTATGAACTTTTTTTTTTTTTTTCAGTTCTGTGCAAAAGGAACAGAGAACGACAAAAGATTATTTGATCCAAACCATATGAACATGTCTCTGTGAGTAAAGGGCAGATGTAAGAGGGCAGCAGACCAAGCCTTAGAAACTAAAGTGCACCAGAGTCCAAACCTTCTGCTGGACAGAGAAGGCCATCCCACCCCAGAATATCACTCACAGTGAGGCTTTGCAGTTCGTAATGAATTGAACATTTTAATTGAGTCATTATTTAAGTACAGTTTTCAGTTTTTGTTTTCCTATATATAAGTCTTACTGTTGAAACTCTGTAAAATGTTACAATGGCTGACAATATTAAATATACTTTTTTAGGACTGAAACCTCTGCCTTGTTTTTGATGAATACTTAGGCTTACTACGCTACTGTGTAGTGTTGGTCATTTGTGGTGGTACTTGGAGAGGCAAGTATTTTCTGAGGTCGTACTTTGTGTAAAACGTTTGAGAACCACTGTTCTAGGCAATGTGTCGGGTCACATTTTCTTGTTTTAGGAAACAATTATCTTGCTTAAAACAGGATAATGTTGTTTGTCCCATTGGCAAATCTTGTTTAGCGAAATTTAAGATACATTGTGTAAAGTTTGAGCATTTTTTACTTTTCATCACTTATTGCGATGGAAGTGTCTTGTAAATGTAGACTGTTGAGAACAAATCAAACCACAACAAACTGCCTTCATCTTAGTAGAAACCATGCATTGGAATCACTTTTTATCACTTTAGGCCGAGAGAGTTTGGTTGAGTGAGGGTGGACCTCTCTTCTTCACTTTTCTGTCTGGAATATCTGATCAAAAGATGTGAAAACTAGTGACAGAAGTAAACTAGTAATAAAGCGCATTCCTTTCTCAAATTGGGCCTTCTTGAGGTCTTTCTACAGTGTTTTCTTTAGCGGTTTCTTGCTGATGCAGGAGGGTGATGAGTAGATGCTGATTTCTGGTCCACCGCAGAATTTGAGCCTTGTGTTTTTCTACATGGAGGGACCTTGGAGACTTGTACATACCAATGCAGGCGAGATTGCACTCTGATCATTTAGAATCACCACCCACACTGTACACGCCGCATGTCATTGACTATTCTTTCTGTGGCAGGAAACCCAACTGCAATATTTATTAGGAACGTTTTACCAGCAGTACCACAGAGGAGCTGGTGTAGGTTTACATTTACCAGTAACAGGCTACTTTGCACCACAATATCCACATGTCAATTAGTTCTCTGGAAATTTGGAGACTTTAGACTTGCTTATTTATTTTATTAAAGCTAAAGACTTTACACCACCTTCTTTGTTGTGCTAACAAAGGAGATTTTAGACTTGTTTCTGTATTAGGCATTATAGAGATTTTCAAACGTCTTTTTAGTAAAGACTTGTTTCATCTTGTGCTGTGTGCTCCTCATTCCTACTCAGTGAGGGGCAGTCACTACATTGTTCAGAAGCTTGACGGTGGCGTCACTACTTACAAAACCAAGTAACTTTTCTGTAGCTAAGCTATTTTGCTGATCAAGTAGCGCAGTAGCGTCCTTCAAAGCTATTTTCTCAAGGACATTGCTGAAGTTCATATATTACAGCATTTTCCCGCAGCCAGAACACAAACAAATTGGAAAGACAGAGTAGATTTTGGTACTGAGTTTGCTACGTTTTTAGCTTTTGTGTTGTGAAGCTGGATTTATTGTAGCTTGTAGCTTTGCTCACTTCACAAATCAAGTAGCTTGCCCGTCACTGTTCCTACTTTTCTGTAACAAATGTGAAATAAAAAAGAAAAAGCATTGAATAATAAAACATATATATTTAAAACATTGTATAATGTGTTTGATTCCAATTCATGGAAAAACTGACAGGTGTCTCATTCAGAAGATTTTTATTGTAAAAGGTCGAAGTCTAGAAATGTGGCTGACGCATCGAGTTCTGTCTTGAGGTGATTGATTGGAGTGAGATTGGATTCAAGTTTGATGGACAGGCTCCGATGCTGCTTTTATTTGTGAATTTAAATTACAATGATGAGCATCGTAGGTTTCTCATGTTTTTCATTTAGACATATAGAAGGCTCCATGTTTCCATAAAAACCCTTTCACACTGACAGAAATATTGCCAGGTTCCAGAGTTGCACTTTTTGTCTATAACATGACGTGGGGAAAGCAAAGGCATTATAATTCAAATATTACTATGTTTTCAATAATTAAAAAGCAGAAAGATTCCGCCTCCACCTGTGTCATGCCCTGAGGTCCCATACAACTGTGCTCCAAGCTATAGTGGATTTAGTGGTACCCCAAACACACATACCTCACTCTTATTTCATAAAAAAAAAAAAATCCTTATATAATCATTGCAGTGTTGTATTCAAATATTGTGTAAAGTAAATTTGCAAAATCAACTTTTTTAATCTAATCATGTTACAACCATGTTCCCAATCCTGGAGTTGTTTTTAGATCCATCCACACTAATATCAGAAACTTTGGCACAAACATGTTGTAACTCTGCCCCTTCTGTCTAACAGCTCCTGTCTCAGTCCTGTAGTATGATGTCATAGAACCACTAAGAGCTTTTAAAACAAAAGTATTACTCATACGTTAGTTCAAAGAAGAGACTCATTATTTAAATGGCCAAAAATAATGGGTAATATTTATTGTTCAAAAAGCTCTTGTGATTTACAAGTGCAAGCTGTTCCAGAAAGGGTCTCTCTGTTTTTTAGGTTCAATCTGGTCACTTCCAAAAGCAGCTGAAAGCAGAACCACATGGATCTAACCGGGGCATGGTGTGAGCTATCTCAACCAGGCCCCATATCCCGGAGTCTGGAGCCAAATCCAGGCATGGCAACGGTTTCTGTGCTTATTAGCTTGTTTTATTTATGCACACGTATTCCAATGTGGTTTTTCTGCAAATAGCAAATAATTTGAATCTGAATCTGAAACAAGTTCAAATAGCTGGATTCTGGAGCCAAATCTGGGGATGGCAACGACCTATAGCAACCAAAGCAAAAGCCGAATTCAGGGGAAAAAGCCAGGTCTGCTTGCTCAGATGTTAGGGCTTGTATCTGGATTTAAAAAGAAAAGATTGAAGTATTAACGCGAGGATCATGTAGAGCTACAGATTTTTAAGCCAAAATAGATTTAGAAAAGACATAATTTGAGGCCAATGTGTATGGTGTCAAAAAACCTTCATACTGTACAGCTAGCGGTTTTGCCATCATTATTTTGGAATCCAGCAAGTTTTATATAGCCTAAAAATCAATAGCTTGACATAACAGAAAACAGAACGAGAAAACTGTGTGTGTGTGTTTAAGCTTGGAAGAGTGAAATCAAAATACTGTTCCCTTATTTATGACGTGACAGTCAGAGTTCACTTGCATACATTTGTATAAGTATAGATTGAAATATTTTTTTCCTTGTGACAGATCGCCACCTGTGCAAACATATTTTCCTGCTTCTGTCTTTCTGTTCTTTTGTCTCTTCTTTACAACCGCAACCAATCATTAAAAATACGCTCGTGTAGTGGATGGAAAAGGAAAATAATGAACATCTGTTTCATAGACATATAAGGCACGGATAGAATGCCTTGGGTCTCAATATGATTCATGTAGAGCTTTGATGACGCCGAAAAGGCTGAACCTGGCTGAACCTGAACTAAACCTGGACAAAATTTGGACTACCTCTTAGCTAGTCAAGGGTGGCACGGTGGCTGAGTGGATAGCACTCTGGCCTCTCAGCAAGAAAGTCCTGGGTTCGAATCGTGGTCGGAAGAGGGTCTTTCTGAGTGGAGTTTGCATGTTCTCCCCGTATCTGCTTCGGTCTCCCCTACCACTAAAAAAACATGCACACTAGGTAAAATCCAGTCAGGATGGGTCAAATGTAGAAGACAAATTTCCCTACGGGGACAATATAGTGCACATTTACATTTAACTAAAACAATACTAAATCTAGACTACCCATTTACTAAACCTGGACAAAACCGGTACTAAATTGGAGTAGCGTTGCTCTCCATGGTACTGATACAATTGCTGTTTTCTTAAATCACTTTTCCCATTGTTCTTGGAGCTTCTTTGGTTGAGCTTTGCAGATTTTAGTTATGTTATAGTCTGTTGTTTCAAAACGGTAATAAAGCAAGTACAGTAATGGGTATTGTCTGCCACAAAAGTCGGCGAAAAACTTGGCCCAAAGCGTCAAAAAGTGATTCGCAGTTTCTGAGGGAGATGGAGTCAGGATGTTGTGGTCTGATTTGTTCACACTATTCTAATGTTGTCCGTGCAGTAAATCACATTTTTAAAGGCCAATAATTAAGTCTTATTTTACTGCTCCACCACTTGCAAAGAATTTTTCCCCTGGGGGCAATAAAGTTTTTGAGTTCATTCGTAGGAAAAAGTTCGGTATCCCAGCTGTGGGAACTTTTCAAATCTCAATTTTGACCTCAATCAATTTCATTCATAGACAATATAATGTCTTTCTGTCTGCTAAATAGTGACACTAGAGAGACTTGAATTTGATGCATCTACAACTTTAACAAAATAAATGCGTATTAAACCCGGCAGTATCACCCTGGCCTAATTTGGTCTTGCATTTGAACTAAGTGCGATAGACCATCCGTATACGTCTCTCCTCCCATGTGAATGCAGTGTTGTTTCGGCCGCTGCTTTCCCCGTTTGAAAATAACCCTCTTTTGTACTGTTCCCATGTCATTTGCAGCCAATCTGAAATTGGGACACATACAGCTGTTATTTAACAAGGAAAGCGAGAACATTTGAACTCAGACTAAAATATTCAGGCTGTGGGATTGCCTTGTTATACCCCACTCCCAAAGCAACAGAACAACATTCAACGTACTGTATGTTCTTGAGAAAAAAAGACCTTATTTCACGTGTTGGCAAAATATCAGAAGTAGCCTTATCTATAAATAATAATAAAAAAAACATTTGAGGTTTTCCAATCGAGCACATTGCCCATTACCCATGAAAATTGTGGATCTACTGTATGAACGCAAAATTAGGGAAATTATCAGTGATTTACAGTGCCTTGCGAAAGTATTGAACCTTGAACCTTTCAACATTTCGCCACATTTCAGGCTTCAAATATAAAGATATAAAATTTTAATTTTTTGTCAAGAATCAACAACAAGTGGGACACAATCGTGAAGTGGAATGAAATTTGTTGGATAATTGAAACTTTTTTAACAAATAAAAAACTGAAAAGTGGGGCGTGCAATATTATTCGGCCCCTTTACTTTCAGTGCAGCAAACTCACTCCAGAAGTTCAGTGAGGATCTTTGAATGATCCAATGTTGTCCTAAATGACTGAGATGATTACACACAGGTGCATTCTATTTATCAAGTCTCCGTATAAATGCACCTGCTCTTTGATAGTCTCAGGGTTCTGTTTAAAGCGCAGAGAGAACCATGAAGACAAAGGAACACACCAGGCAGGTCCGAGATACTGTTGTGGAGAAGTTTAAAGCCGGATTTGGATACAAAAAGATTTCCCAAGCTTTAAACATCTCAAGGAGCACTGTGCAAGCAATTATATTGAAATGGAAGGAGTATCAGACCACTGCAAATCTACCAAGACCCGGCCGTCCCTCCAAACTTTCATCTCAAACAAGGAGAAGACTGATCAGAGATGCAGCCAAGAGGCCCATGATCACTCTGGATGAACTGCAGATAACTACAGCTGAGGTGGGGATGGTGTGTTCAGGGTGATGAGCTGTGTTGCTTTTACGCCAAACATATCGTTTTGCATTGTGGCCAAAAAGTTTCATCTGACCAGAGCACCTTCTTCCACATGTTTGGTGTGTCTCCCAGGTGGCTTGTGGCAAACTTTAAGAGACTTTTATTGGATATCTTTGAGAAATGGCCACTCTTCCATAAAGGCCAGATGTGTGCAGTGCACGACTGATTGTTGTCCTATAGACAGACTCTCCCACCTCAGCTGTAGTTATCTGCAGTTCATCCAGAGTGATCATGGGCCTCTTGGCTGTATCTCTGATCAGTCTTCTCCTTGTTTGAGATGAAAGTTTGGAGGGACGGCCGGGTCTTGGTAGATTTGCAGTGGTCTGATACTCCTTCCATTTCAATATAATTGCTTGCACAGTGCTCCTTGAGATGTTTAAAGCTTGGAAAATCTTTTTGTATCCAAATCCGGCTTTAAACTTCTCCACAACAGTATCTTGGACCTGCCTGGTGTGTTCCTTTGTCTTCATGGTTCTCTCTGCGCTTTAAACAGAACCCTGAGACTATCAAAGAGCAGGTGCATTTATACGGAGACTTGATTACACACAGGTGCATTCTATTTATCATCATCAGTCATTTAGGACAACATTGGATCATTCAAAGATCTTCACTGAACTTCTGGAGTGAGTTTGCTGCACTGAAAGTAAAGGGGCCGAATAATATTGCACGCCCCACTTTTCAGTTTTTTATTTTTTTTTTAAAGTTTAAATTATCCAATAAATTTTGTTCCACTTCACGATTGTGTCCCACTTGTTGTTGATTCATGACAAAACAATTAAATTTTCTATCTTTATGTTTGAAGCCTGAAATGTGGCAAAATGTTGAAAGGTTCAAGGGGGCCGAATACTTTCGCAAGGCACTGTATATCTGTTTATTAGTGTTTGCAGAATGCAGAAGAAGCCAATTTGAACATAAGCTAGCTAGAGACAATTTCCTTATATGGGCATTTGTCCTGACGGGGGAAGCTTTGTGCGGTTACAGGTTGAAAGATGGGGATGCTAAGGAAAGTTGGAGTTACCGCTCAGACTTATCCATCATCCACACTGCACATAAATGATAAAACATGACATCATAATTGCTTGAATTTAGTCTTATTTCAAGAACTGTTGCTTTATTTTCTTATTCCAAGAGAGACTTTTAATTTTTTTTAAAGATAATGTTGCCATATCCCATTGACAAATCTTGTTTTATGGCAGTCAAAATGTGCTCAAGTAAAGATGCATTAGGCAACATTTCTGGATTTTCAAAGACCATATCAAAATATGAACTCAAGGATCACAGAGAGCGCTAAACCACAGATTATTAAGCCCAAAATAGTGAGTATGATACAAACAGTTACAGAGCTAGAGTAGTTTACTATGTTTGGACCTTCATTTAGAGTTAGGGTTACATCTACCATCACACATATTACATTAGCATTGACAAAACTGCAGTTTGTAAGACCATATCTATTACTGTTATGAAACTGTTTTATCAGACACGCATCAAATCAAACAAAACAAACAAAAAATTGATTCAACTTTTATTTTTATTTGTTTCTGCTTTGGGGAAGTGTGCTTGTCTTGAGTTGTTGCTGAATAATACTTTATACTGTACCACCCATCGTCCACAAAGGAGTTATTTTTGCCTCCGTGGTGTTTTGGACTGTGTGATTTTTCTTTGGACTTAAGTAAGTAAGAAGCCTGTCACAGACCAGAGTCACAAAGCGCTTTATTTTTGGGTATTTGTCTCTCACTCCACACAGAGATGGGAGCGGGGTCGCCAGTACAAGAGGCGCATGTCAGACCTATTGTACATGTTTTAAATAGTAGGGGAAACCGGAGCACCCGGAGGAAACCGGAGCAGACACGGGGAGAACATGCAAACTCCACTCAGAAAGGCCCTCTTTGGATTGTCCTTTGAACCTAGGACCTTCTTGGTGAGAACCGTGAATGCTAACCACTCAGCTACCGTGCTGCCCTGGGGGGATGTTGGGAGGGTAAGGGGGTGATGGGTTTTGGATTAAACAATTAGAAAGTTATTTTGGGAAATTCATCCGATTGTCTCCTAAATATGATGGGAATCGGGATGTGTCATGTTTTTCTTGGGCTGTCAGGGCTAATACCAGAGAGTACTTAAAACCGTACCACCCATTGTCAACAAAGACTACCTCCTACGGAAGATTAGGCGTTATCTATGTATTTGTGATGCTTTGGTCTTTACTATTTTTTGTTTAGACACGGAGAATTAAGTGTTGTAATTTAGGCTTGGGGAGTTGGGGGGATTAGGAGGGTAGGGGCGTGATGTGTTTAGGGTTAGACATTTGGACGATTCCTGTGGGAAAGCCATCTGATTATCTCCCAAGTATGATATGAATCAGAACGTCCCATGTTCTTGTCTGGGGCTGTCAGGGTTGATGCCAGATAGTACTTTATACCACCCATCATAAACGAAGACTGCCTCCTACTGTAGATATGGAGTTATTTATGTGGTGGTTTGGTCTTTAGTATCTTTCTATTTAGACCTGGGAAATTTCTTTTTTTTTTAGGCTTGGGGAGCTGAGTAGGTAACGAGGGCATGGGTTTAAGATTAGATAATCAGACAAATCTTGTGGGAAAGCATGATTGTGTCCAAATAGGATGGGAATGTGTCAAAGTCTTGTCTGGGGCTGTCAGGGTTGATGCCAGATGGTACTTTAAACCACCCATCATCAACGGAGACTGCCCGCTACTTGATATTTAGAGTTAGTTATGCATTTGTGGTGTAGTAAAGACCAAATCTACTAATACTTTACTACTTCATGTTTATACCTGGGAGATTATCTTATATTTTAGGCTTTTGGGGTTGGGTCGATAATGGAGGCATGGGTTTAGAACTAGATAATCAGACATTTATCATAGGAAAGTCATCGGATGGTCTCCTACATATGATGGGAGTCATTTTCTAGGTTCTATGTTTGGGGGAAGGGGTAGGGGGATTGGGAGGGTGAGAGTTGGCATTATTGCATTTATGTGAGCTGCCACATGTAAATCTCATCGTCTTCCTCCTCATCTGGCAAGCCAAACCACAGCTTATCTCCAGACTTGGTTAGATTACCGGTCTTTCTGAATAAAACAATCCCAGGTGGCTGAGGTCCTTGAATACTCTCTTCTGCTTCAGTGTTTTCTGTTTGGACTTGAACTTCTAGAGGCTCTTTCTTCTCTTCTTCTGGAGTCCAGCTCGTTCCAAATTCCAAACGACCATCATAGGACCTCTCAGACAATGTCAATGGTCTAATGTTGGAAGAGAATTCCACTGGCTCTTTTGCTGCTTTCATTCTCCGCCTGTTTCGCCTTTTCTTCTTATGAGTTTGGACCTCGTCTTGCTCTACAATCACCTTCTCTGACTTAGCTGGAGCCTGAGTTTCAGCCTCAACATTAAACGTTTCAGAATTCTGGCTCTCTTTCTGATTTTCTGTCTTGGCTGTACGTTCAAGTACACATTTTGGAAGACGCTTTGGTTTCCTCTGCTCTTTTGGAGGCTGAGAAGCATAAACCACTGTCTCTGGTTTTGGCTCGTACCATTTCACCGCTG
Organism: Knipowitschia caucasica; assembly: GCA_964034765.1. Classification (NCBI taxonomy): domain Eukaryota; kingdom Metazoa; phylum Chordata; class Actinopteri; order Gobiiformes; family Gobiidae; genus Knipowitschia; species Knipowitschia caucasica. Next base: position 12,339,226 of record OZ035827.1, on the reverse strand, counting down.
CAGCCTGTTTCTGCTGTTCCTCAAGAGCTGAAACAGGTTTGAAATCAGTTTTAGCCTGATTTGCTTGTTCAAACCCTTTCACCTGCTCAACATGAGGTTTATCTCGCTGCTTTCTGTTTTTAAAATGGTGTCCTGGGGTTTGCTGGGACCTCCTTTGCCCAACAGACCTCTCCACACTTGGGTTATTTGCTTCAGCTTCTTGTCTCTTTGATTTGGGGAGTCCTGCATTCTTGGGCTTTGAGTTGTAAGCACGTCCCTGGTGAGGTATCGGGGCCTGTTCCACTTGCTCCTGCTTTTGTTTGTTGCGCTTCTGTTTCACAACCTCCCATCCCTCACTGTTGTCCTCAACGCCGTGATCCTCTGTGATTGGGTTCAGTGAGATTGGGGCTGGGGTGACTGGAGGTTGTGTTTCTGGAGCTTGTGTCTTCATCTTTGATCCTGTCTCAAAGCTTGATTTACTTTGAGGAACCTCCAACTTGTCAGAACTTTGGACGTTTGCCTCGACCGGCTTAAAAATCGTCTGTGTTCTTACGTAAAAGTTGGATAATTTTTTATTCCTCCGCTTTCTAGAGTTTTTGGCCATTTCTTACTATTCTGTATTACTCTTTTCTTGTGTGTACTGTATGAGAATAAATGTATTGTCTCTGTCTCTCTCTGTGTCTGTCACTAAACGGGACTGTTGGATAACCGGGTTGGTTGTTTCTGTCCTTCTGACCTTTCAACACAGGCTTTGAAAGGGGACTTCCGGAACATAGTGATGTCAAAGTGTGACATTCCGGTTGTCATAACAACTGCTGTCATGGAAACAGTGGTCATGGCAACAGTGTACATAAATGGGAAACGGAAAAGCAAAGCGCTATTCACACTGGATTAGTATTACCATTGGAACTCTGGTAATTTGTGATAATCGCGGAGAAAAGAGGCGCACGTGTGGGCCGTTATGTGTCCGTTATTGCTGTCAGTGAATGACAGTGACATTTACAGACAGTGCATGATGCTGTATTCACAGGCCAACATTCTCATGCGTAGATTCGGCTTCTGCTCAGCTGACGTTAAAGTGAAACTGTTTAAATCCTACTGTACACGACTGTACATGGCCCACCTGTGGACTGATTATAAAAGAGCCAGTCTGCACAAGCAGGTGGCCTATAATGATGCTTTTCAAGTGCTTATGAGAACGCCACGATGGACTAGTGCATATGAGCAGTTTGTCACCTCACAAGTGAACACTTTACAGGCTGTGCTGAGCAGCCTTATGTACAGTTTCATGTGTTGACTGAACAAATCACAAAATGCTAAAATTTTAGTGCTGACAAACATCAGGCTCAGCGCCACTCAAGTGCAGTCCAAGATATGGAGACACTGGTATGGCTGTCTTTTAAACCCATAAGTGTTTTTTTTTTTTTTGTCTTGTCTGTCTGTATCTTTTAAATTGGACCTAGAGTTTCTAAAAGAGTTGAATTTGATTTAATTAAAATCTTATAATAATATTTTCAAATAATAAATCTTAAGTTGTTTAATTGCAATGAATCTGGCATTTGTCTGTTTTAAAGGTTTTTCAAGCTTTCTCATGGGGGAAAACGTAAACTAAACTCCCAACACGTGTGACAGGGAGGGAGATCCAGTCTGCACAAAGCTCTTGTTGAAAAAAGAAGTTCAGAAAAAGGGTTAAAACTGGAATAAAATTTATTCTCTGGGGGCCACAAGGCCGTCCACCTGCTCAAGGACACTCAGAGATGAAGTGGAGTGATTCAGTGCAGCATACCAGTCCAGTCGGTGGAACGGAATCATCCTGAAATTGGATTCTCCTGGTTTAAGCCTTGTGCCGTGACATGAGCCCTAATGTGGAATTGTTTTAAGTTGTTTATGTTCATATAAACCATATCCACCGTGACATATGATCGTGAAGTACTTCTGAATCTGAGGGAGCGTGTGCCGGCTCTTGCGGGTGAGTCCTGATCTGGGGAGAAAGATGATCAAATTCAATATAACAAATTAATGTCTTTTTGAAATGTATTATAATGTATAAAGGTAGAGGGCAAAGACTTTACCTATTACTTAAATGACGCTTCTTCTTCAGAAAAGTCAAAAAGAGAGGACCACCTTCACCAATCAGCACGACAGCCATCTGCATTGAAAGCCTGAGCAGTCAGATGTCAGAGGCTAAGCAGGGCAGAGCCTGAATAGTGCTGTGATGGAAGACACCAGATGCCACAGAGTATGCCACATGTATCTTTAGTTCTGTCACAAGCCTCTCAGCAAGAAGGTCCTGGGTTCGAATCCCGGTCGGACCAGGGCCTTTCTGAGTGGAGTTTGCATGTTCTTCCCGTGTCTGCGTAGGTTTCCTCCAGGTGCTCCGGTTTCCCCTACCACTAAAAATATGTACAATAGGTCTGGCATGCGCCTCCTGTTCGGCGACCCCGCTCCCATCTCTGTGAGGAGTGAGAGGACAAGTGCCCAAAAATAATAACAATTGTAAACCGCTTTGTGACTCTGGTCTGTGAAAGGCGGTATATAAATAAAGATTATTTACTTACTTACTTACATGTTTAAATCTGATTTTTTTCAGACAGAAAAGTAGGAAAAAGGAAGGATCACCTCTCTCTGCCAATCAGCTCTCAGCTCAAAACGTAAACGAGTAACTCACAGGGATCTTTCTTACTCTGTTTTAAAAAAGACCCTTTAAAAATGTATTATTTATGAAAAAATTAGACCAACACGAAGCTAATAATTTGCTCAAACACGCTGTATAGAGCCAAAACTAAACTCACAGCTTATGATGTTAAATGTATTCATGGAAAAACTCCTCAACCTGGTTCTTAAATATTATGCTCCTGAGTTTTGAGCGTCTCCAGCCTCAGATCTGACCATCTGTGTTTCATATCTTAAACTTAATTAATTCCTATTGGGCTCTTATTTGAGAAGCATGATCACTGATAACAGAGTCCAATCCACGCATCGCTGAACCTTGACTTTAAAACTTCCTCAATCAGAGTCATCTTGGATCCCAGACGTTACCCAACACTTTTACACGGGTTGCATAGTAAATCTCTATAAAAGGTTTTTATTTGAATGTTTTAATGCATCCCCATGTCTGAGTGCTTCATAGACATGCTAATGTGCTGCTAAAAAGCTCCAGGAAACACATTGTGCCTGTATTGACGTTGTGCCAATATTTACAACAGCATATTATTACACTCATTACAGATAATCACACCCTTCTTGTTTGCCTTGACATCCCTTTTGGCAAAGTGACATCTTGTTTACTGCAGATAATGTATGTTTAGATAAGCTTACAATGAGGCGAAAAGCAGAGCCACCCACCAATTTAAAGTTAACTTATAATTCAGAAAATGCATTCCATCCTTCTTCCAATGGAAAGAGTCTTATGTGTATGTAATCTTTATTCACAAAAACAGATTCTCCACCACCTGCATGAAAAACTGGGGTACTGGATCCTTAAGAGACAACAGGCAGTGAAGCATTTAAGAGTACGGGGAAAAGCCAAGCTAGTATTCGAAATGAATGTATTTGGACAGGTATAAGTATTCCTTATGTTGTTTGAGATCGATACACTGTCCCTCGCTGCATTGTGCATTGTGTTTAGTCCTTTTGTCACGCCTTCATGCTGCTTTCAGGAGCGCTGCTGAAACTCCATGATTTATCCAGCAGGAACTGGGTACGTGTGAAAATCAACGCTCAAAGGAAACATGGAAGCGTGTGATTACATTTGCCAACTTTCTTTGTAAAACGTATGTAAGTGTGATCAAAGTTATAGTCACAGTTATAAAGTTTGAGTAGTAAGAAAAAAATTCAAGACGCCTTTAAAAGCGTTCTCAGGTGCGGAGCCTTTACCGGCACATGCAGACTACACCAAAACTTATCAAACCGTTTTGAATCAATCTCAATAGAGTACTCTGTGTCCTTATGCTTTGGAGCCACGCTTACACTTGAGTTCCTCTCCTCTTCTACTTTTCTATCTGAGAATATTTGCATGATTTAAGCTTAGTGCCAAAACGTTGCATCCTCAATATTTTTTTCAATTTTCAAGTAAGACGGCGTGCGAGAATAATATTTTAGATTGAACTTTATGCTGTACAGGCCTCTCCAACGCACATAATCTGATGTCAAAGAGGAGCAAATTTTCATTCCTTATTTTTCTATTTGAAGTTTTGCACTGGATGGAACGAACAAACGGTAGGTCAAAAACTAAACGCACTTACAAACTAGACATGGAACAAAACTTGTTAAATGGATTGCATTACATAGTTCAATTTTTGTATGTGGTGTGAGACCTGTCTATTGTGTGCACCTGCATAAAGTAATCATTTAGATTTTTATATTTATGAAATGTATGTAGAATTGTATTATGCCATATATTCGATTCTGATTCTAATAGCAAGGGTCACCAGCTAACAGTCTGAAATGTAAATCTGTCCAGCTCAAGTGGTATTAGACTGTATGGAACAATTGTTTTGGACTTTGATGTTGACAGATCTATACAGACACATGTGGGAGTGAGGAGGATGATTGTACAGGATGCTTCGCTGTCATTTAGACCCCCAGGACTTGTCCATTCTCTACCAAAACCTACAACTCCATGAATCCATAAGCATGGATAATTTTTGGCTTCAAGAGAGGGGTTCCGTGTTCGCTCATGACTTGAATTTAAATTAAAGACACACACACATGAAGATTTACTCTACCACCATTATTCAAAGACAGCACCTACAGGGAACGTTTCAGCAAAGTGGCGTGTGCAAATATCATGTACACGCAGTCGAGATGTGTACTTTGCTAATTAAATGCGAAGTATGGTTTCTCCTATTCGTTTTAAGCATGGCAACTGTTTCGTTGCTGAACACATTTTTCAAGCTGGTGGCAAATCTGGCATCCACAGCAGGTGATGGATTTTGAGCAAGGAAGCGAGGGGAATCAATTGTCCGGTAAAAATGTCCCAGCTGCCCACCCCCTAACCGTCCCCTACCCCCCTCACCTGAGATATCGCCGCTGCAGGCAAGAGGAGCAGATGGGTGGGTTGGTCGCACGAGAGCGAAAAGACACAAAGATGGATAGTTGCAGATTCTTTGGAGAATTGCCTTTCTTTAACAATTAGTGAAATGATATGTTGTAGATGCGGCTAATTCAAATCGGAAACCCAATCAATGCATCATCTGTTCCAAACCACAGTGATTTACATGAGGACTCTTATGTACCAGGTATCAGAATCAGAATGACTTACTGGTACTTACATATTTACATATCACGTTGTGAGTAAAATCTGCTTTGGCTCACCAGTGCAAACAAGTTATAAAACTAAAACTCATCATAACGTTTAATAGATGCAACCTTTTTCCTTCGTCAAAAACAGACTTGGAGTCGCGTCTGAATCCATCCACGTTAATATTCAACCAATGCTAATATCAAAAACACGTAAATTTGTCCCTTCTGTCTAAAAGCGAACATCTCACGAAAACACATTTTAAACCAAAGATCAATTTCTACTCAGAAATATGTAAATAAGTATGTTTTGCCTTGTTTTATGTATGTACGTGTCTGGTGCACTTTTTACACGTGTGTATTCCAATGTGGTTTTACTGCAAATGGCAAATAAAATGACGACAATGGCAAGTTACTTGCGTGTAACTGTCACCAGCTCTTTATCAACACAACAATATCCAAATACAATATTTTTGACCAGAAATGCAACCGTGATGTAATTTTCAATGTGCTGTTTTTAAAGTCTAATTTCGTACAAACGACATCTAAGAGAGTGATTACCTCATGCTCAGGTTTGACACATTTCAGAAAAGGTTTAAAGAGTTCTAACAACTATTTCTTTTCCGAGTAGAAATAATAGATTTGCTGCATGAATGTTTAGAATACATAACCACTTGACAAAGACTCTTCTCTTCTCACAACCTTCTTACAGTCAAGAATTGCAAATTGATTTGACAGTCATTTTGACAGTTTTGGATGATATAAATAATGTATCGCCCTATCACCCACACTGGGCAGCTTCTGGAGAAGAAGGCACTGGTTTTTGTTTGGTAGAGAATATGTGGCTGAAGATCAACAAACAAAATTGGAAATCTTAAAGCTTCTTACTTAGATTTCAAATCACTATAATTTGACTATGTAATACAAAATAAGGATTATAGTTACTTGGTTTTATATAGCGTTATCTTGGACTCTCAAAGATGATTCACATGTCATTTTAAGTTCATTCCATACACGGTGCTGATAAACCACTACTGTAGCCGCAGCTGCCCTGGGGCGCAACGACAGAAGCGAGGCAACTGGTATGTGCCATCAGCCCCTCTGACCACCAACGGCCATTCACACACAAACACCCCAGACTCATTCTGGACAATGTGGGTGAAATGTCTTGCCTAAGGACACAAAAACACACTTTACAGCCTCAGCCGCCCCACTGTGGCACCTGGTGTTCCCAGAGGTATCCCATCACGATGCTGACCAGGCCCTGGACTGCTTAGCTTCAGGGGTCTTACAGGATCTGGCTCTCACATGCAGGTATAGCCATATACATGTATTGCTGTCCTCTGTCACATCTTTAGACCGGCTTTCTCAGACAGATACATGGACAAAGAGGACCACAGAACAAAATGTCAACTTGTTACTCAGGACTCTTTCTTGTGTTCGTATGAAACAGATGAAGACTGCATTTTATGATCAGAAATGTCAGCAACATTTCTGCTGGGACAAACAACCCTATTATTTATGTATTATTTATGAAAAGATCAAAGTTGGATACCCCAGCTTTAAGATCACATCAATGCTGTGAACCCAAAACACCAAGTTCACACGAAAGTTCGGCCAAAACAATATTGTGTGGAAATCATGGAAGAGGAAGCAAAACTTGAGAAAGAAGTCTACCTACATTCACACACAGATCAATACTTTCTCTTTTGAATCAAGGCCTCCGCTGCAGCACAGACTGAATGGGGCTTTATAACACAACAGGGAGGTCTTGCACAAAAGAAAGGGTCAGGTCCATCTTCTTCTCTGCTGGTGTCCGACCGGACCAAGGACCACAGTTGAGAACCCATGAACAATTCATGTTTGTGAAGTAAAGTTCCTTAATACTGTGATACTGTACATAACTTGCAAACAAAACAAAAAAGAATAGCTGTGTTTTAGTTGTTGTATGTTTTTTTAAACGCTAGTAAAACATTCAGCTTTTTACTCTGCTGTGTTTGTTTCTGCCACTGGACACCTGCATCATTTTTTTGCTAAAATATGGACGATTTGGTTGAAGCCATGCAAGATTTCTTTCTAAACTGTACTTTCAGTCAAAGGAAGAAGCTAAATAAATTGGGAAGCCGCCGCCGGACTTTCATAATGTGGGAGGAACTAGCAATTTTAGCAATTGTCACTCTCAGTGTTTCACATTAGTATGAGCAGGGACCCGACCCCAATTGGAAGCACATCAGACTTCACCCATTTCCTCAAGTAAGTCCAGTCTTAAAATGGAGACTTCAGTGAATGGGTAGGGTCTAGAATGTGCTCCTGCTTGGTCAGAATAAAAACATGCAGCCACAACGGCCCTGTCTGGAACCTATTCAACTCCCCTGGCCTAAAAACTTTTACATGTGGAGAAATAATAAATAAACACACTTAACTAACTCTCTAACTCTAACCTTGACCCTAACCTAATTCTGCACTACATACAAGATAAGATTAGAGGACCTTTCAATGTTGCAGGGCACATACAGGACACTAATAAGAACACACAAATTATACAATATGAGTAGCTACTATATTTCTACTAGCTGTAAATGCTCATATCAATGATAACTCTGTTCATTATTGTTTGTGCCCAGTGCAGCGTGTCAATTCTCACATTCATCGGTTTATGAGCTCTGGGAGAGGGCAGCAGGGAGCACCACATCTGTGACGCCCGACATCTGCCTCATTCCGGTCTCATTCTAGCCCAACATCTGCACATAAAGGTGTGGGGAGACATGGTCAAAACAGGTCAAAAACCACCCCCACGTGGAGAGAGTCCATCGAGCTGTTTCCAAACTCAAACTCACAGCTTAACTTTTTTTAGAATTTACTCAGGCAGTGTTTAAATGTCAGCCAGGTTCATAAATCCTGCGTTCACCTGAGAGTTCAGAGTCTCTTGCCATCTGTGTGAACTTATCTTTTGGAATTTTATTAAGATATTTTTTATGCATGCAGTTTTTCTAGCTATTTTCTCCCTTTCATAACTTGTTTGAATTGTGTTAAGGGTAATATTGGACTCAGACTTAAATGTTTGTATCCACATAGAAATCAGTAACTTCACCAGACTTGGAGATTATTTTCCATGCATCTGTCTCTAGTAGGTTAGATTATTGTAAAGGCCTGCTCACTGGTCTCTCCAAACAAGTTGTAAAAAAGCAGTATTTTAAAAATGCTGCAGCTTGACTCCTCACAAGAACCAGGAAGTATCATATTAGTCCAGTCCTCAGGTCTTTGCACTCAGACTCAGAGAATAGACTTTAAAACAGCTCTACTTGTTACAAGTCTCTCCATAGCCTCATGTTAGTCCCATATGAACCGACCTGGACTCTGGGGAGCACAGGGACTGGACTCCTGCTGGAACTCGGAGGACTAAACATGGGGAGTCTGCATTTCAGATTTATGCAGCTATAAAATCTGGAAGAGTCTTCCTGAAAATGTGTGACTGGCTTCTTCTCTGAAAATCTTCAAATCTAGGTTAAAAACAATTCTGTGTATTTGTGCATTCAACTGAGGGATTTACCTTTACCTCTACTTTTAATGCTTGTGTGATTGTTCCTATTTTGTTTCATTGAGCACTTTGAGTTGCGGTGTGTATGAATTGTGCTGTACAAATAAACTTGTCTTGCCATGAGCCAAAACATGTTAAGGCAAATTCTTCCTGTTACTTACAATGGCAATAAAGAATATATTCTGCTTCTGATATTTCAAACTCTCATAAAAATGGGCCCTTTTTATAAAACCCATAATCATTTTCCATCTATCATCAGCTTTCGGGCAAACAGAGAAAACACCTTCAAGAGCTTTTGTGCTCAAGTAATCATAACCTTTTGTTTGAAACTATTCTTCCTCGCTATTAAAAGGCAGAGATTATGAGAGCGTGCAAAGAGTTTGTGCTTCCTGCTTTTCTTCTGCCAATCATCAGTAAAAAAGTGCCCTTTGCTAAGGTCAATCAGCACAAGAAAAACTCACAAAACTCTCAGGCTGCATTGTTAACATAATGATAAAGAAGCCTGGACCCCGACAGGTCACCTCTGAATAAGCATACAGACAAATGTGGGAGGTGTGGGAGTGGGCTGCACAACCACAAATGATAGACTGTGAACTGTGGTTTTTCATCTTAATTTAAGTACATTCAAACAAGATTTGCCACTGGGACAAAGCCATTCGGTCGTATATTATGTACTGTTGCTGAATTTTCTCACTCCAAGGCAGACATTTCTTGTATCTTTATAAAAACCACATGCTCGTTCCATTGGCAAGGGGATGACCTTCTCAGCTTCGCTCTGTGCATCTATCTTTCTATCTACTTATCTTTCTACCTATCTATATATCTCTCTTTCTAACTAAACATGGCGTGATAGTGTATTTCTATTTCTATCGTTTGGAACATTGCGTCTCTTTTGTCTCAGCACATGTGTTTTTCAAATCCCCAGATAAGTCCCGGTCTGTGCAGCGTGTGTACTGTGGTGTTCGTATGTGTTTGTCACTTGGACATACAGTACACACGAGGACCCCTTGCCCACTGTTACTGTGGGCTTTCCGCATGACGTCGTGTGGGACAGAAATATCCCTGTGCAAATGAACCATGAACGCAGACTGCCCCATTGTAGATCGGGATTTTTCTCATTGTGTGGCGGAGCTTATAGTAGCATGGACGTTACGATGGGTTGTTATCACTCTATATTTGCGTGGAGGAGATGAGTTAATACCTTTTGACAGTTCAGATGAAAAGGCTTTGGAACAAGGGTTTTGAATGCGTTCACCAAGTTCAGGACAATGTGTTATAGCTGCAAATAGAGGTGGGCGATAATTATTGTGGACGATAATATTGTAAAAGTAACTCACAATTTGTTCTAGATTTTGATCTAGATTCTTGCTCTTTTTCTCTTTCCCCGCTTTACTTGTTTGCCTTATTTTTGCTTCATCTCGTCCCCGCCTCCCTCAGCCCCTCCCCTTTGCCCCCCCCCATTCAACACAGCAGCGAGCCGCTTAGCTATAGCAGCAAAGATGTAAACATGCTCGAAGGAAACAAACTTGTCTAAAAAAAAAGTGTAGAATATGGCAGAAAGTGGTGTAGCACCAGAGTTCACAGCATTTGATCCAGCTTTAGACATGGCACCTTTTGTCGTCATTGAACAACGTGGTTTTACACCATAGAACGTAAACTTTACACGCAGTTAAAAACAAAACACAGATGACCGAGTCGAGGTATTACTTTGCGCTACAAGAACTCTTGCGACTGTGCATTGAGTCGAGTCGTTTTTTTATTTGATTTGATTTTTTTTTATGAAGAGAGGCCAATATGCATAATTTCTTCATAATTATATATCAGTTAAATTATTTTTGGTAAGGAGGAAATTAAAGACAGAAGCCTTTTGAACTGACTTCCTCTTTGGGGTTGAATAAAAAAAGACTTTGGAAATTGGCATATTTGTATATCCAGGAGTTTTTGGGGGGTTATTTATCCAGTAAACATACCGTTATGTATTCCATATCTAGATATAAAAAAAAAAACATATAAAGAGAAAATCATGAATGAGTGATGACAATATCTACAACTTCTGTTACATGGTCGAAATACTGGAGCGATGTAATGACAGTTATAACACATTTCCTTTTGTCCCGGTTCACACATTATTCACACTGTTAATTAAAGCGCTTTTGACATTCTCGCCCTGAATAATGTTTGACTTCCTGAATTACAGCTGAATGATGGAATAAGTGGAAAGTGTCAGTCTGTGGGGTCAGCGTTCTTTGTCAGAGAAAATATTACGAAACACTTCACTTTATGCAAACCCTGACCAATGTGACTCACAGTGTGGAATGTAAAGAGATCACCTTTGGCCTCCGGTTCTCACTGTTGTGGACTGTACTGTCAACAGAATAATTCTGGATGATTTTGTAGTAAATCAGAGAGCCAGAGATAACTGGAACCAAGGGCATAGGTTTGCGTGGGGATGTATTGGGAGCTCTAAAATGTCCTCACCAAATTTAAGGTGATGTCCCGGGCCAAATCCGCCGTCTCCAGTTTATCCATTCATTGCCTTCTTCTAGCAGCAGCAGCAGCAATCCTCAGAAAAAAATAAAATAAAAAACTATACACTTTTTATACAAGTTTTGATACACTTTTGGAGTCCACCCTACATAACATGAAACAATAGCCTTCGATTCCTCAGTATTAGAATAAGAACAAGCTAGACAATGAACAAACCTTAAAATATTCACTTTGTATGTGCCTTACCCGCACCATACCAAACCCATAACAGTTTATGTTACATTCGTCTCCATGAAGATGTTCATGAGTGGCTTTGCTTAAGCTTTGTTTTGTTCAAAATGAAAAAGAAAATACAGATTGATCAAAAAAATCATTGTCCAGCTGATTGACTAGAAAAATCCTTAATCAATAACCTACACAGGTAAACTCTGTGCTTACTTTTTCTGCAGTACTTTGTAAAAAAAATGTGGTGTGATAAGACAAGTCGGAAAGCCGCCTTCCAACTCTCCGGATGGTCTGTGGGATAGTGGCACAGCACCGCAGAGCACCACAGAGCACGGTGGAGAGAGGGCAGCGGTGATGAGAGCGACCCGGACATGTCCCCTGCATGTGACGGTGTCCGCAGGGAAGAGGTGTCACTGAGCGGGATATCAGACTAACTGGACAGCTCTGCTTGGCTGGATTCACCTCAGCACCTTTGCTTTCACACAGGCCCCTCCCCACGGACTCCTTTGTCAAGTTCCTTTTGCCCATGAATCAGCCAACCCAACACACGCCGCGCTGTGCATGTCTGTAGAGGGTTATGAAAGCTGTTACATGAACTCTATACATATTTTTATTATATGAACAAAGGAAAAGAACACTGGATTCTATGTATTGCTTTTCCAGCTCCATTTAGCATAGTCCTCAGCAGCAGATGGAATGACGAGGCTCCAAATCATTCAGTCGTACGTATAGCATTGTGCATTGTTTCAGTAGAAAATTATATTCAATTATAAAAGTCATGACAAATGAATATTATCACATTGATGGTTTCCAACAATAACGGTTAGAAATCAACCTTTTTATGTATTTACCATTTATTTAACCAGGATTGCTGTTTCAGGGCACTCCTGGCCCCGGAGAGAGGAGAGCTGTTGTAGTTTTAGTTTTTAGTGGTAGGAGAAACCGGAGCACACAGAGGAAACCCACACAGACATGGTGAGAACTCCACTCAAGAAATCTCTGTCTGAAGGAGGAATCAAACCCTGGATCTGCCAACCGTCGCCTTTGGTCAGTAGCAGAACGGCTGAATGAACGATTGAATCCAGGACACTTTTTATATATATATTTTTTTTGCATATCTTTTCATCTTTTAATTTCCGTTCCTGTATTTAGTAGTCGTCTATCTCTTATACAGTTCCAGGGCTCGGAGTTTAGCCAGTTTCACATGGAAGTTCTGAAAAAATGTGGTGCCAAAAAGGATAACAGAACACTGCACATCCATCTCTGGATTGGGGGGTGGGGGTCTCCATTGCACCAACCCCTCAATGATCCTCCTGCAGGTGGTGCCTGTGGTTTTAAAGTGTGGTTGAGCGCAGATGAAATATCTTTCCTTGCAATTATGGTGAGTGTCACGATTCAATATCCTGGTCTTGTTTCTCTGTAATCCCTGGACCAATCAAGGTGAAACAAAATAGTTCATGCTTTTTAACGGTTTTATTGTTTGATTGCATGAATGTTTTAATGGATTTTATGTCATTTTATTGCAATGCGCCATGGTCACTTTGGGTGTTCTAGAGGGCTCTATAAATAAAGTTTGATTGATTGACAGTGTAATTATCTATGTCTAGAACTTTAGTGCAACATTACAAAACATATGCCTGATATTGGGAAATCACTTTTAGACATAAGAACAACACAATCTGGAAAAAAAACATTGGAACGTTTTCTTATTCATAGAATTCAAGATGGCGCCTCGTACGGTCGACATGGCTCTTTGCTGCTCTCTTTTTCTTTTGTTTTTACTTTTTAACTGTGCATCTGGCTGTTCCTACACCCGTGAGGAACTTATGAACATCCGACCCACCGTTCCCATGGACCTATTGCCTGTTTTCTTGGCATCTGCGGCTGATTTAGTTCATGTTCTAGCCAAAAAAGTGTGGGCCCGTAAAAGGGGAAAGCGAGGAGGCCTGCTCGTGCGTCTTAGGAGGAGAGGAGCGCGCACGGCTCTCCCCGGCATTTTTCTCTCCAACGTACGCTCACTGGGCAATAAGATGGACGAACTCAGCCTGCTCATGAGAAGAAACAAGGACTTCGCCACATCCTGTGTCCTCTGCTTCACTGAGACCTGGCTAAATGAGCGGATCCCGGACTGCGCTCTGGAGCTGCAGGGCTTTGGGCTGTTTCGCGCGGATCGCCATTGTGCGCTCTCAGGGAAGAGCAGAGGCGGAGGGCTCTGTTTCTACGTCAATACAAACTGGTGTAACGATGTGACAGTGATCTCCAAGCACTGCTCTCCTGCTCTGGAATATCTTTTCATTCATTGTAAACCATATTACTCCCCGCGGGAAATTGTTTCATTCATTCTTGCCTCTGTTTACATACCGCCATGCGCGGACGCGCGCGAGGCTCAGCGCGCACTCGCAGAGCAAGTACTGTGTATGGAACGCTTATACCCGGACTCTCTGATTATTATCCTGGGGGATTTTAATAAGGGAAACTTGAGCCAGGAATTACCCAAATACAGACAGTTTATCAAATGCCCGACCAGAGAGGAGAACACTTTGGATCACTGTTACACCACCGTGCGCGGAGCTTTTCGCGCTGTTCCCAAGCCAGCCCTCGGCTTCTCAGATCACTCCATGATACATCTGGTTCCTGCTTACAGACAGAGACTAAAGCTCTCGAAACCTGCAGTGAGGAGCTCCAAAGTGTGGTCTGATGAAGCTGTGGAAGAGCTGCGCGCATGCATGGAATCTACAGACTGGGACCTTTTCAGAGCTGCCACAGACAGTTTGGATGAATATACGGACACTGTAACGTCATACATCCACTTCTGTGAGGATAGCATCATTCCAACAAGGACCAGGGTCATCTATAACAACGACAAACCCTGGTTCACTGCTAAACTCCGGCAGCTCAGGAAAGCAAAGGAGTCTGCTTTCAGGGAGGGGGACCGCAGCGGCTACAAAGCAGCTAAATATCAGTTCAGGAAAGAACTGAAAGCAGCCAAGTCCCGGCACAGAGAACGACTACAGGAGCAGTTTGGTAACAACGATACTGCTTCTGTCTGGAGGGGCCTACGGGAGATCACCAACTACAAACCCAAAGCCCCCCCCTGTGCTGATGACCACAAGCTAGCTGACGATCTGAACTTATTTTTCAGTCGCTTTGATGCTGCCCCTGACACCTCTCCCTCCCCCACCCCCCACTACTCTAACGACCCACCCATCAGCCCTGCCCCTAGCCTAACAATAGCCGCTAAAGAGATTAAACAACTCTTCCTGAGGCTGCACCCCCGCAAAGCTCCTGGCCCGGACCACGTGTCTCCGGCCACTCTGAGACACTGCGCCAGTGAGCTTACTCCTGTGTTCACGGACATTTTCAACTCCTCTCTGCAGTCCTGCCATGTCCCGGCCTGCTTCAAATCCTCCATCATTGTCCCCGTCCCGAAGAAGCCCAGGATCACAGGACTCAATGACTACAGACCTGTAGCACTTACGTCTGTCGTCATGAAGTCATTTGAACGCCTGGTTCTCTCCCATCTCAAGTCCCTCACCTCCCCCCTCCTGGACCCCCTGCAGTTCGCCTACAGAGCCAACAGATCTGTAGACGACGCCATTAACCTGGCCCTCCACCACATCCTACAGCACCTGGACTCCCCGGGGACCTACGCCAGGGTCCTGTTCGTGGACTTCAGCTCTGCCTTCAACACAATCCTGCCATCCCTGCTCCAGGACAAGCTCTCCCAGCTCAACGTGCCCGATTCCACCTGCAGGTGGATCACTGACTTCCTGACGGACAGGAAGCAGCGAGTGCGTCTGGGGAAGAATGTCTCGGACTCTCGGATTATAAATACAGGAGCCCCACAGGGCTGTGTTCTTTCTCCCCTGCTCTTCTCCCTGTACACCAACCACTGCACCTCCAGCCACGACTCCGTGAAGCTGATCAAGTTCGCGGACGACACCACCCTCATTGGACTCATCTCCAACAACGATGAGTCCGCCTACAGGAGGGAGGTGGACCGGCTGGTGTCCTGGTGCAGTGGTAACAACCTGGAGCTGAACGCCCAGAAGACAGTGGAGATGATTGTGGACTTCAGGAAGAGCACTGTCCCCCCGCCCCCACCCTCCGTGATGGACTCCCCCATCACCTCTGTGGAGTCCTTCCGTTTCCTGGGCACCACCATCACCCAGGACCTCAAGTGGGAGCCGACCATCAGCTCTCTCATCAAGAAGGCCCAGCAGAGGATGTACTTCCTGCGGCAGCTCAGGAAAGCCAAGCTGCCTGCACAGATGTTGGTGCAGTTCTACACGGCCATCATCGAGTCCATCCTCACCTCCTCCATCACCGTGTGGTTCGCTGGAGCCACAGTCAGGGACAAACAGAGACTACAGCGCATTGTGCGCTCTGCAGAGGAAGTGATCGGCCGCAGCCTTCCATCGCTGCAGGACCTGTACGTCGCCCGAGCTCGAGGCCGGGCTGGTCGTATCACAGCCGACCCCTCTCACCCTGCACATGGACTATTCCAACCACTCCCCTCAGGCAGGAGGCTGCGGTCCATCAGGACTAGAACCTCCCGCCACAAGAACAGTTTCTTCCCCTCTGCTGTTGGACTCTTGAACACTTCTTAACCTGTCCCCCCGCCCTTTATAAAGTCACTTTACTGCCCATCATACGTCACTTTACTTCACTGTACTGCTGTCACCTTACATTGTGTGCACCATGTGCACTTGTATATTGTAAATAGTAACTGTAACTCTATTTTAAATTTAAATTTATTCTTTAGAAGTGTTTTTTATTCTTATTTTTATTATCTCTTTTTGACTGTTGCACTGAGCCAAAGCAATTTCCAAGTCTGTGACCTCCCGTTACTTACGTTGGCAATAAAAATGATTCTGATTCTGATTCTGATTCTGATTCTGATTTCTTCCAAAAAAATCCTTTGTTCCCGTAGATTTGTATCATCACGTCACCCTCCGACTGAAATAGCTTCGACAGCATGAACTAAAACTCTGAACTTTCCCTCTTCTCCTGCAGTGGTGTCCTCGTGCACAAACCTGACACACCATTCGGGTACAGCAGCAATGCAACAAAGAGACTATTTTCAGTGACAGCAGGATGAGGATCTGAGCCAAACTGACAACCACCTTGGTGTAATTATGACTTCTGTGGGCCGTGTCTAATCTGTGTAGGATTACGTAACTCTAGGGGGAAATACAGTGTGTTACAGTAGAATTACACACGGTCTGACATCCATGCTAAAGCAAATCCTGGTTTTATCCACTATGTACACTTTGATTTACACTTCAATCAGGCTATTCCATCTAGATAAAGCTGCGCGTCTAAAGAAGGAGGACAAGAAGACATTGTGTTTGATCATTCCCACATCAGGTTGATTATTGTGGCAAATATGCATGTAGTCTTGTGAGTGATATTCTCTCCCCCTCTTCCTTTTTATTAAGCGCCCTTGAGTTGTTGTTCGGCCCACTTGACCTCCCCATTCTCTGACGTCAGACGCCAACAGGAGCCGAGGAATATGGCCATACAAGTGAAGCTGTGCCATAATCAGCAAAATAAAAAAATAAAAAAAAATAAATAAATATATAGTACTTTGAACACATTTTGAATTTCTTAAAACAAGATTGGCCAATGGGACAAAGCCAAATAATCTTGTTTTAAAAAGATACAAGAAATGTTTTTCTTGGAATGAGAAAATACAGCAACAGTTCTTGAAATAAGAATACATGTCTTTGACCCATTGGTAAATTTACTTTTAAGAGAAAATTGACTAATGATGAATACAAAAAACACTCAATTCAAGCAATTATTACCTTATATTTTATTATGATTGTTGTCATAACTTTGAAGGCTCGGTAGATTGGTGATTATACACATACACATTACAAACAAAACAGTATATTAGTATTTCTGTGCTGTCTATGGTTTTTCTGAAGCACTCAGAGGGATGATTCTCCAACTGAACGACCTCCAGAGGGTGCAGAGGGACCTCCGGAGGGACTTCCAGAGGATGCAGAGCGATGGGTCCTGAAGTCCATCCATCGATCCATTTTCTACCCCTTAATCCATTTCTGGGTCGGGGGGGTGGCAATCATGGGTCGTGAAGTATCTGAGTTTATCGAGCTGCTGTTTGTCTGTGACCTGGTCTGTGGGCAGAGGACACCCCACCTCAGAGTCTGCTCTTTTAACAAGCTTGTTTAACGCTGACCTTGTTACTACCTGTGTGTATGTGTCAAACTCGCTCCAGTGAGTTCGCCTCACAAAGCTAGGTCGCAAATCCTAAATGCCACAGTATGTCAGTATATCAGTTTATGTACGTATATTCTCATGTATGTATTTGTCACTCCTACTATTAGTTTTGCATCAGGTTTATGCAGCACTTTTTGAACTTCACATGTCTATATTCTTTCACTCCACTACTACTACCACTACTCTTGCCACAGCTGCCCCAGGGCACACTGACAGAAGGGAGGCAACCAGTATGTGCCTTCAGCCCTTCCGACCACCACTAACCATTCACTCACACGCCAGACTCATTGTTAGCCTCCTGTTGGCCACCAGTGTCTCCACTTTTATATTTTCTTGTCCTGGGACAAGATAAGATAGGATCATCGGTTAAAAGTGACAGCAGGCAGTGAGAGTGTGTTAAGCAGGTCTGTAGGATGCTGTCACTGCTCGAAACCTGAGACTGAGATCTGAGGTGACAGCTTATTTCACCTGGACATTCTGGAGAGCTGGAGAATTGGACTATTGTATCGATCATTGTTTATGTGAATAGAGCATGGAACTGCAACTGAAACCTGTTTTGTACCTCTGTCCACTCTGTCAATGAACCTGCAGAGATGTTAAAAAAAATGTATTTCCCTGCGCGTAGACCTGGGGTAGCTGGTGGTTTTTTGGGTGAGAATGAGTTTGGAGGAAGTGAACTAAATTCTCTCCTTACCGCTTGTTATGCTACATGCTGTCTGAAATAGAATATGCTCTACACGTACAAGTCTTTACCGCTACCTAAACAAAATAAATGACCTCCTGCAGCTCTGCCATGTGAAGGAGGGACAGGGGGCCCATCTCGGAGGGTGGTGGATGGGTCTGTCAGTTGCTGATGTGTTTCTCTCTCTCTCTCTACGATCTTAGGTTTTGATTGCCGGATTTGGCAGAACCACACACTTTCGACAATTGAAAGCGTCTGGTTCGGTTGTTTTTGTTAACACATATTTGACAAGACTAGTAGGTCTCTGCACCCAAGCTACAGATCATGGAGTTTGCGCAACAAATGGATAGATTGGGTAAAAAAAATACATAAAATCATTTCAGCGTTGTACTGTAAGTGACGCTAAGCCATACATTGTTTTTTTTTGCTTCACCTTGGGGGTTGATAACTAGTGTCTGGTTCATCAACACCATTGTTTTGATTGTGAGACAAGCTGCCAAATAATAGGAGTCCTGTGCTAAATGCTCGGTGAACCAAAATGCAACACCAATCTTCATATCTAGAGCGATTACTACGGATAAACCAATTTCAAACATACTGCACACATTCTTGTACCACAGTGGAAGAGAGGTTGGCATTCTCGCTTCTCAGCAATAAGGTCTTGGGTTTGAATCCTGGCCAGAGCAGGGTTTTCCTGGGTGGATTTTGCATGTTCTCCTTGTGTTTGCACCGGTTTCCTCTGGGTGTTCAGGTTTCCCCTACCACTAAAAACCGGTAATGTCCATTCCTCCAGCACTGGTCCGACCAAGCCCAAGCCGAGCATACATGGAGATGGGTGGGGGGATTGGTCCCGGGGGACAACCATTTTTTTAAAAATCAGATGGAACTTCAAATACACTGCAAGAAATTATAAAATATGAAATACTAATAAATAATAAAATGTAAATACAATAAATAATTAAAGCCGCAAGCAGCGCCGAACGGCCCTCGCTGCACCGCGCAGCGGAGGTTGTGCCGCCGCACCATTATTTGCTCCCGTAGCAATCAAAAAAATTGTGTAAAATTGTAATTTCCTTCCTAAAAGTGACGCGGAAAAACTGATCCACGCTTTTGTCACCGTAAGACTTGACCAGAAGTAGCACAACTGAGTCAGGTTCAGCACAAATCAGACTTTGTATGTGTAAACAGGAGAACTTGTATAATCTGTGAGTGTGTCCATATACAGTCTCCATTGGATGACCATGTGATTAATCAAAATTCTATGAACAATTATTGATAAGATAAGATAAGAGTTCCTTTATTCGTCCCACAGTGGGGAAATTTCGATGTTGCAGCGCACATACAGGACAGTAGATCTCACAGGGAGCACACAAAATATGAAAAATGCTAAATAAGTAGTAGCTATGTTTCTTAACTAGCTTAGCTACTTGTAGATGCTGTAAATGCTTCAATACCAGTCAAAAAAAAAATAATGTAGTAGTGCAGAGTTATATACTGTACATAGGGCAAGATAATAAGTATATAAAGTAAAGTGACATTGTTCAGTGGACATACTGAAGTTGCAGTATTGCAAATTGCACATGATTTAAGTGTTTACTTACTTACAGATGAATGAAATTTACAGGCTCAGAAGTTCTCATTGTACAGTCTGACAGCAGAAGGAAGGAAAGACCTATGGAACCTCTCCTTCACACAGCGAGGGTGAATTAGTCTGTCACTGAAACTGCTTTCCAGAGCAGACAGAGTGTCCTGCAGGGGGTGACAGTCATGGTCCAGCATAGATGTTAGTTTGTCCAGGACCCTCCTGTCCCCCACCTGCTGCACTGTGTCCAGGGAACAGCCCAGGACTGAGCTAGACTTCCTGATGACCTTGTCCAGCTTCTTCCTGTCCCTCTCTGTGATGCTGCTGTCCAGCAGACCACACCGTACAAGATGGCTGATGCCACCACAGAGTCATAGAAGGTCTTTAGGAGTGGCCCCTGCACTCCAAAAGACCTGAGCCTCCTCAGCAGGTAGAGCCGGCTCTGGCCCTTCTTGAAGAGGGCGTTTGTATTATGAGTCCAGTCCAGTTTGTGGTTCAGATGAAAACCCAGGTACTTTAAGAGTGCACTCTCTCTATGTCCTTTCCCTGGATGTTCACTGGGGCTGGCGTGGTAGAGTGACGTCTACGGAAATTCACCACCATCTCCTTGGTCTTCCCTGCGTTGATGAGGAGGTGGTTCCGCTGACACCAGTCCACAAAGTCCTGTATAACTCCTCTGTACTCTGCGTCATCGTTCTCGGAGCTGAGTCCGATGATGGCAGAGTTGTCAGAGAACTTCTGCAAGACACAGCCGTCGGTGTTGTGTCTGAAGTCTGCAGTGCAGAGGGTGAAGAGGAACGACGCGAGGACCGTCCCCTGGGATGCCCCCCACCGGCCGTAGGTGGACAATGTTGTGGTCTCCTCTGCCCAGGGGCGGGAGGGCAGAGGTGTAGGCATCCTTCACATTAACAAAGAATAAGTCCAGCGTCTTATTGCCTCGAGTGGGACAGATGATGCATTGTGTGAAGGATGGGAGAGTAGATGCTGGAGACGCGTGATTAAAATCCCCTGTGATGATAAACAGAGCCTGGGGTAATGTTTGTCGTTGCCATGGCAACAGGGTAAAAAATAAGTCTTGGATTTTGTTGACTTTTTGAATCAAGCTCTCCCATCGGCGCAATGTAAACTGACTTTTGTAGGGTGTGCTGTTCTGGCATTTTTTTAGTCCCATAAAAATAAACACTAAAAGTACATTTTTTGCCGGTTCTGAATTTTGGGCAACATTTGTCAAGTTTTCATGCATGTTCAGGAGATCAAAATAAGGGTCAAAGTGCAGAATATGGGTTTCAATTGCACATGACACATCATTTTAAAGCGTTTACACACGCAACCATTTTGCTGAGTGACGGGCACCCCTTGAATTCACCATTGTGAAATGGGCATGAAGGGTGTGGGTTCGAGCTCACCACAAGACCTACTTCATGACTCACACTGATGTCGGCTGTCGTTGTGCTCTTGGGCAAGACTCTTAACTCCACTTTCCTTGAAGCCCCTGATCAATGAGGGGCTGGTGCTATGTATACAGGGTTCATCTCTGACTAGCACCCCAATCCAGAAATGGATGAAGGGGAAGAAAATGGATGGGTAAAATATTAAGTTTTTATCTTAATTAAAGTACATTCTAAGGGTCAATTATTGTGTCTTGTTTAAAACCAGATACATTTGCTCGTTCCATTGACACTTTGTCAAATGTTGAGTTTGTGTGTTTGCGGTGTACAGTATCTCTGTCCTTATCTAGAACCTCTCCAGAGATAAGTTTCAGTTCCACTTTAGCGACTTGCTCGACTCTCTGCGACGCTGTTCGAGACGCGTCTTACAGGACTGAATAAGTTTGTGAATTGGAGCTTAATTTGTCTCGTTTCTTTCGAGGCGCACTTGGCGCCACTGGTGCTGTGGCTAAAATGACCCAACAAGCTTTGCAGCTGCTGAGATGACCGATACAAATGTAAAGAAAAAACCATCATTAATTTGCAAGTTGTAAGGGGTGTGGGCAACGCATTGGAACAGACTCCCAGTCAGCGTCCCTGTTTGGCGGTGGAATCAATGTTTTTTGCATGTCCGTGTACAATTAGCATTCACGCGGCCCGCGAGCCCCCACTTTTCATTTAGATTCTTTGATCTTTTTTGCAAGATTTTTCACTGTTTATGGGGGCAGGAAATCGATTCAGTTAAAAGCACAAATGATTTTATTCCCAGTCCCGAGCGATTAAATGGGCTGTAGTGATTGTTAGTTAACTTTCCGTGTTCAGTGCAGTCCAACATCCGTAGTAATAGAATCCATTCCGCTATCCCTTCACGGTATATTTTTTTTATCCTCGTATCTTTCTTTTCATGCTGTCTTGGACTGCAGGCGTGATGGGACTTTGTATCGGGGTGGAATTAAAAGCCATCAAATCACGAATCATCGCCTTCACCATGCTTATTGGCATCATTGTCCTTCTCAACTCATTCGGCAAATCCTTGAGATATTGTTTCGGCTTTTTCGTCATTGCACTTGTTTGAGCAAGCATCGTGTTGATTGTTGGGCTGGGTCGAAGGCCAATGGTCGATGCACTGCCACTCGCGCGCATGACACGTCGGGTGGGGGCTATCTATGTGGTATATGAGCGAGCTGGTCCTTGATGCATATTTAAGTAAAGCATACAATACTTGCATTTTTCCGTTAACCTTATCCTTTTGTAGGATTAAAATGCTCGACGCTGTACTTTTTCTCCGCTTCAGCCTGCATGAACATGTGCTATGCTGCTTCTGTTTTGACCTATGCGTTCAATTGCTGTGTGGCCCACTTGTCTGGCCTCAAGTGGCGTCAAAAATGTAAACGCGAGTTATTTGGTCAATGTGCGCGTCGGGTCACGTGCTTAATTGCTGTAATCGATTAGTCGGTTAAACTATGAACCCCCCTACCAAGCCACCATACAATACCAATATAATCCATTAAATTACAGCTACCGAAGTACAAAGTTAATACAATATAGAAATGTGAGTAACAAGATGACAAAAGCGACAAAGGTATGACAGAAAGAACTGATGATTACTGCAGTTTATGGGTAAATGAATAGACAGCAACGTTCAAAAAAGGAAAACCATGAAGTTACATAGACTTAAAAAGCTCTCCTGACAAACCTCCTGGCTCCACAGTATTGATCAGAGCCCGTTGGAAGGGGCCCCATCACACTCACGCTCTAATAACAGCGGCGTCATCCAAGTCTGACCGCGAGCTTTGCGGGTTGTCCACGCATTCAACATTTTGAGGAGTGCGTGAGCAAGGTACATGACAAAACAGCCTCTTCACACCATCACTTAACATGCCGCTGAATGTACGCGCTCCAGTGAAGGTCAATCAGTGTGAAGTCCTACTCTCCAAAAAAGGGCGAAACAAAAGCAACGTTAAAACAGACGGGGAATAAACTGAAGAAACTGATCTACTCCACCCAGGATGGTAAAGTGAAGTGATTACTGCGTTTGTCTTTGTGGAACTAACTCAAGAAGGTTATTGGTGGAATTTGGAACAAAGGTGACAAGTTAATCATAAAAACATGGTTTGCAATGGAGTTGATCTGAATCACTGTCCGTGGGCAAGGCAGAAGGTCTGTTGCATAATGTAAAACATTTAAATGTTCTATATTCAAGTTTAATTTCTTCAGAATAATTCCCAAGGGGGTTATGTCATCCAAGTCAAAGACAGATTCAGCAATTTCAAAACAAACGGCCTGTTGGGCCAGGCCCCAGATTTTAAAGTGGATGGATGAGCTCAAGGTGAAAATGGACCTGCGTAAATGTGCAATTTTTGATTTTAGTGTATTTTGTTTCTGACCCTTAAAGTGAAGCGTGAGCCACGTGCCAGCCAGCCATATAAAAAATGGGCTACATTCCCCTCATGGGCGGTTGGTTTATCCCTATCTAAAGCCCTATTCGCACTGGGATTAGTATTACCTGTGACTCTGGATTTGGGTAAATTCGCACAGAGGACGTCTGAGATCGAACAGGCGCAATCACACGGGATAAGCAATTGTCTTTAAATTTACTATATTTTCACTGGACATATAGTATAACAGCCACCTAAAGGCCGCCTCGTCACTCGATACTTTTACGATGTGTACAAGCTTAATTCATTCACGGGGTGACGCATCTGGCTTCCAAGGCCGGCTCGAACTTTTACATTTTAGTATATAACTATATTAGGCTTATAGCTCGGTCTGTAAACAGAGTCAGCTCTTCGCAAAATAGGGCGCAGGATTATAAGGGCCACAGTTCAAATTCAAGACTTTTGTCCACGAGCTTGGTGCAAAAAACACGGTAATTGTTCAGCAATTTTCTTATTGTTGAAATGAGAGAAAATAAACATTTAAAATTTCTGTTGTAGTAGATTTATGTATTCCCTGGGATAACAATCAGTATATTTTTCGGTTATTGGGTATGGGCTAAGATACCCAATTGACCCGTGATTGTGAATGAGCTTAGGACTACAACTCTTAAAAACTGAGAATTCTCTCCTAAATTGTGACGTGGCTTCTTCAAGCACATGTTCGGATAACGTTTTCGGTGAAAGTAGGACATCTTTTCAGGGTCACAAAGAGCAGTATGTGGAGAAGGTAAGGATTGCAGAGCTGGATGTTGACACATACTTTCTCCCCAGTCAATTTTATCGATTAAATGAAATGTCCACTGTTGCGCGAGTTCACCCCACCATGATCTTTATCATTATGTCTTTAACAGAAAATACAATTTTTTTTTATGTTTTTCCCTTTATGGTGCTTTCAGACCGGATCATTGCGCTTGCGTCGGGTTTCAATGCAAAGTCTGTAGTGACGCGCGTTCGCAATGCACAGGACCGCTCGGTTTGCACGAACGGACTGTTCAGTAGAGACGCACGGACTTGGAGGGGAAAGTGAAAAAGGGAGGAGCAGGAGGAAAAAAATTGACGCCCACCGGGAGATGGATTCGCCTCATCCTTTCCTTGGGACGTTTCGATGGCGACAAACAATCAGAGAGCAGCCAAAGTGGTCACTGGGGGAGATTAGCGGACTGATGCGGGCAGGCTGAAATACTCATAAACAGCCAACAGGACCACACCAGGCTTCACCAGAACTAAACCCAGGGTTGACAATGGGGGACTGTGAGCTTGTGAAAATGCGATGTCATGCTCCCGTGACTTATGGCAATCTGTTTCGAGTGTGTACACGAATGCGGAAATTCCGTTTAATAATATGAAAAAACGATTTTTTTTTTGGGGCACACTCCGTGAAACTTACTTGCTTGTTGTATAAAAGCCGTGGAATGTTCTGTGAGCCAAAGACACGCGGCAACGCTGATATTGGCGAAGATTGTACACAACAGACGTAGCATGCTCTGTTAGCCATCAGAGTCGGCCGGCTACTTCCGGTACTTCCGGTCGCGTCAGGATGTTTGTGGGTGTGGAAAACTAGAGAATGCGCGTCTGTGTGAGCGGGGCTTCAGCTTTCAGCTGTTTTTTTTTGGCGGTGTGAAAGCCCCATTACACTGGAGCAGATTTAAATGTAAATTTTCTATGGTAGATTAGCACATTAGCAATGCCTTTTCTGTCCTACAGCCATACATTGCTACATGGACTATATTGTCAGAGAGGAAAACCGACGTTGTAAGATAAGATAAGAGATCTTTTATTTGTGCCACTGTGCGAAATTTCAATCTTGCAGCGTACATACAGGACAGTGTTAAGAGCACACGTTTGACTTCAAGCTAATTTGTTGTGGTCATTGTCTCTCCAAATAAATCAATGGAAAGAATATTCAATACAAAATTGGTGATTGATTTATTTGGAAAAAGTGTTCACTGAAAAATTTGGGAGGTACTTTGACGGGCTCCAGTCTTTTGATTGATTGCCGCTGGCCATCGTCGTTCTCTGTCTTACGACGAGAGGAATCAGAAAAAAGACACATTTGGTTTATGTCCTTTGCCTTGTTAGTCAAACAACCGCACTGCCAAATATCACAGTTTTGGCTGTTCTGTGAACAGGTTGTTTTGGTAAGTTTCCGTATAGGGCTGCAGTTAGGATTCCGACCCGTCTCATGGAGATGTGGCCGTGGCGGGACGTCACATGGCAAGGGGTCTTACCGATAATGTGGTGATCAGTGATCCCTATAGTCCTCACAAGCCTAGGTGTCGGTTGTGCAAAGAGGTACTGAAACAAGCTTATGAGCATGTGTTAAAAGATTTCCTCAGTCACTTATAGGACATTTTTATTCTTGTACTTCATTTTCTTCAACAACTGCGCAAAAGGGGAAAAAAATCCACTGATTGCTCACTTTATATATAAAAAATCAATCAATAATAGATACATGGCAAATCAAACAGTATGTGATCTGGTCCCTCTCTGTAAGTAAGTAAGTTTTTATTTATATACCGCCTTTTCACTGCAGATCTGAGTCTCAAAGCGGTTTACAATTGTTAATTTTGGGCATTTGTCTCTCACTCCACACAGAGATGGGAGCGGGGTCGCCAGTACAGGAGGCGCATGCCAGAACTATTGGACATATTTTTAGTGGTAGGGGAAACCGGAGTGCCCGGAGGAAACCTACGCAGACACGGGGAGAACATGCAAACTCCACTCAGAAAGGCCCTGGTCCGACCGGGATTCGAACCCAGGACCTTCTTGCTGAGAGGCGAGAGTGCTATCCACTCAGCCACCGTGCCGCTCTCTGGTCTCTCTCTGGTCTCTCTCTGGTCTCTCTCTGGTCTCTCTCTGGTCTCTCTCTGGTCTCTCTCTGGTCTCTCTCTGGTCTCTCTCTGGTCTCTCTCTGGTCTCTCTCTGGTCTCTCTCTGGTCTCTCTCTCTCTGATTGTTGATGATTCTATAATCCAGGATGTGGCTTTGTGTCTTTCTTCTGTACTATTTCTGATTGTAAAGTTTTTTTGTAATTGCCTTTTGGGGATGCTGGGGCTTATAAGATTTTGCTCCTGCTCACTCGTTTTGTGCAGGATTAATACTGTTCAAACTCATAAATAAATAAAATGGCATTTGCAAAGTTTGTCAGTGAAATCTCATCAGGATGTTTTGACACGGCCATGCAGGCCCTAACTATAGCCTGATTCACGTCACAGCAGACTTGTACAGTGCAGCAGGGAGCAGATGCCAGACACTGTGGCCCTGTCCCAAATGACATTAATGGGGGTTTCTGAGGGGAGCGAGGGTGGCATGTTTTGGTCGTTGCTTTGACAATAAAAAAGGAGACAGTTCTGGATTGGAACACGTCTTCAGGGGGAACCATGGCAACTCTGTGGAAATGTCAAACGGGAGACCTGAACAAGAGCAGGGGCGAGCGGCCAGCGAGGCTAAAATTACTTTGATAATGACCAGAAAAACGTCACAAAAGTTTGAAGTATCTCAACGTATATATATGCATTGTACAGACATATTAAAGCCACAATATGGAACTTCATAGCAAAAGCAGAAAATACATGATTACTCATGCTAAAAAATAATAAACATACGCATCCTATTATTTATACAGAAAATGTTCCAAAATATTGTTTTCATGTATTTTGTTTTCAATTTATATTCCAGAAAGTTGTGCATCATTAAAGTTTATATTTTTATAATTGTACTCAGTGTATAATTCCACAGTTAGTATAAAGATTGTATTTACAGTATATAGGCTATAATTAGCTTTGGACTTTTTTAGATAAACCTAAGGCCGATTTATTATGCTACAAGATCATTATGGCGCCACCTGCAAGAGAATTATATTTGGTTTTGATGCCAGACCTCTGAAGCTAAGCAAGCAGGGCCTGGTTAGTCCTGTGATGGGACACCAGGTGCCACAGTGGGGCGGCTGCCGCTGTTGAGTGCTAACTGTTGCTGTGTCTGTAGGCAAGACACTTCACCCACATTGCCTAGAATGAATCTGGTGTGTGTGTGTGTGTGTGAGAATGGTTGGTGGTGGCCGGAGGGGCCAATGGCACATGCTGGTTGCCTTGCTTCTGTCAATGTGCCCCAGGGCAGCTCAGGCTACGTAAGTAGTTTATCACTGCAGGTCTGTAGTGAATGATTAATGACATATGAAGCGTCTTTGAGTGTCCAAAAAAGCTCTCTATAAAACTGAACTGCACTTTATTGTTGTTTGTAGAGTTTGATTAATGGTGCAGCTCTGTGGATTTAAGAACACAAATGACAGGTTTGACAGCAGATACACATACTGCATAACAATGATAACATAGATGAAAGAAAATGTAAGATAAATAAAATAAGAAAATCTTTACTTGTCCCACAGTGGGGATAATTCAAACAGTTTTCTATTAAGTTCAAGACAGGTCTGTTGATGTCTGTTTTGTTTATCTTTCTTTAACAGAACTTTTTACTTTGTGATTGTGTATTGTCATGCAGACCAAATAACACTTCAAAGCAGCAACACACAGAGCCGGTGCATAATTTATAACTTGCTTGTTTAGCCACAAAGGGGTTCCTCTAAAGCAAACTGACACCAAGTTAATATTTCACTCATGCTGACCATCGCTGCCGGAAAACAGCCCAAAGAAAGACGAAGAGGTTTAAACTGGATGGATGGATTAAACAGGACTCAGGAGGAGGAAGGGGACAGTAGAGCGAGACAACCCAGACAATAACAGCCTAGACACTTACAGTTCTAGACGTAAACACAGAGAGGCCTCGTCTACTGGTCTGTATTAGAGGAATACATAAAAACCTGTAAAACTGCTGAGCAACAACAGAGAACCTCCAGTATTTTATCTTATAGAAATGTATTGAGTGTTCATTTATGTATCAAATATAATTATCAAATTTCTCATAGAACATCTCATTTGTTAACAATTACTTACTTAACAATTACTTAGCAACAATAGAGAACTATTTAATCTGATGGAGAAATAATAAACATGAAAACCAACTCTTTAATGTAGAAATATTGTATTATAAACAGTGGAATAAGGTTCTAGTCTAGACCAGGGGTGTCATTCATACGGCCCGCGGGCCGGTTCCGGGCCGCCAAGAGATTTGACACGGCCCGCGGCTCATTTATGTAAAATTATAATAATAATAAATGAAAAAAATGTATGCTTTCTCTGTGACAATGACATAACCATGCATGGACCTTACCACACTGTAAGTAGTAAGTAAGTAATCTTTTATTTATATACCGCCTTTTCACTGCACATCGGAGTCTCAAAGCGGTTTACAATTGTGATTTTTTTATTTTTTTTGGGAGCGGGGGTGCCAGTACAGGAGGCACATGCCAGACCTATTGTACATATTTTTAGTGGTAGGGGAAACCGGAGGAAACCTGCGCAGACACGGGGAGAACATGCAAACTCCACTCAGAAAGGCCCTGGTCCAACCGGGATTCGAACCCAGGACCTTCTTGCTGAGAGGCGAGAGTGCTATCCACTCAGCCACCGTGCCGCCATACACTGAAGATGGTTAATGTGATAATAACATAACCATGGACCTTACCACACTGAAGATGGTTAAGCTGAGGTGCTGTGTTAAAGTGCTTTTTTCTATCTACCTACTTTACCTTTGTGAGCAAGTTTTCTCTAATAAGCCTTAAAACAAAGCTAACATACAAATATTAATATACAGATTGTGAAATACCATTTTCAATGTAATTGATATGTGTACATTGAATAATGTGTACATTATTTGCACTATAAAGAACTCACTGTTACATTTAAGTTTGTAACAGAAAAGTGAGTATTAAAGGACAGTGTGTTAAAGGAAGTTTTAAATAAATGTGTTAATGTGCACAAAAAGTTGGACTTTGTACCGTTTTTGGGTATTTTTGTAGAGCATCTTCGGGTCCGGCCCACTTGAGATCCAATAAGGTTGTATGTGGCCCCCGGACCCCGGTCTAGACAGTCTGAAATTGTCTGTATCTGAAACATTTTATGATACATTTGAAAAAGCAAAATTTTAGATTGTCAGCTGTGCCACTATCTATTTATTGTGTTTGTGTATTGTAGCCTATGCCATTTTTATAGAACATTTAATGTATTTACAGTTGTATTTTTTGTGAGGTAGGTTTGTTTTTATATTTGTGATGTGTGTATCTACATGTGTTCACCTGCCCACTCGTGTGTTCAGGGACTAAAGATGGAAAGTAGCTGCAGCTGAATCTGGTGCAAATCATCTCCTCTTTTGTAAAGCCTAATGGTTTTGTACATAATCCTGGTTCTATAAACAATCCACTAAACTAAACTAAACAAATGTTTCAAAATAATTAAACAACCTCAATCTTAACTGTTCAAAGAATGTCAAAAATATATCTTTCCTGACTTTATGGTTCATGGCTAAAGATAGACTTTCTGGCACATTCCTCACATACTTATGATTCAGTATGATGAGTTTAGAATGTATTTTAACAACTTTAAAGCTGCGCGGGTTCTTTTCTGGGAACTTTTTAATATAATCCAGTATAGTTCCTAACTCTTAAAACAGTCCTATCACTAGTTTTCAAATGCATATATTTTTATCAAATCTTTAGATCAACTTTTTCAGACAGAAAAGTGGAAAAAGCGAGGACCAGCCACAGCTCTGAGCCCAAAGCATGAACAGGCGACTAACAAGGCTCTGTATTAAGTATGCTCAAGCTACAGTGTATTCTAATCATGTATAATTGGTGGCAATAATTATCATAAATAAAACAATAAAACACTGCATCAGAATCTGCGATGGGATTCAACTCTTTTTGCACAAATGCATGGATCTTTAGGATTCTTTAGAGCTCTTAAATACAAAGTCTCCTTGTGTCAGTTTATACCCAAATAACATTCAAATGCATCGAGGGTAAGGCGGCTGCAACTGAACCACACTAAAGGAAGTACATGAGCAAGAATAGGCTTTTTATAAACGAGAATTTTGAACAGCACATGAAATGCTTGCTTGTACTCTATGTTAGGAAAGAAAGGACACACTTTAGTCACTGCTGCAAAGCCAGTACTGATCAAAGATGTCTTAGTTTCTCGATCTATGTATTTTGTCCTTAAAATCCAACACACAACTGCTTAGAATTTCTTATTGATTAAATGATGAATACACTTGTTCATGTTTGTGGTTTTCCCATATAAATCATTCTGATAATACAATTAGCTTGAGCTGACTACATAATAACATTGGTAGACTGCGGTAGTACTGATTGAGGGTTAAACAAACTGGATTATCCCACTGAGACTGGCAACCCAAAGATGTGAGGCTATCAATGTTTTTCTTTTTTTATTATTATTATTGCTATTTATTTAAAAAGTAGCTTCAAGAATAAAAGTGAAATTAAATTGTGTGTAACCATGTCTACCATGTCATGTAATTGAGTATAAAAATAATCTGTTTCCGGATTTCAGATTCTATTTATGCAGCTATATTCTAGCCCTAACCCTCTAATAACAGCCTTCTTGAAAATGTAAGACAGGCTTTTACTCTGACAATGTTAAAATCCAGGTTTTTAACAGTTACATTTAGCAGTGCATACAACTGAAGGATTGAATTTTCAGGTCTTTTCTTGTTTCCAGGTCTGTCATATACTAATATTTCCGCCATAATAGTTAGCTGTAAAAACAGACTGAGGTTGAGACTTGCACATGGCTTTAAAGGCTCCCACTGGTCCAGGCTTGTACTTACAGCAGGTGTTAATTTGACTGTGGTGGATAATGATGTATACGCACTAAAGGTTCTCTTGCTACACACGGCCAAAAATGACTCAATGGTGCTTTAGGGGAATAGTTTTAATCTAAGCCTTGGTATGGCACCGCTGATGGGGTAATAAGAATGTCTTTGTGTGTGATATAAAAGATGGCATTTTCTCGACTGTCTGGTGGTTTCTGCTTTTGATCATTTTTCTAATGTGTTTTGCCTCCATATGTAAAACCCCCAGTCTTTCAAGTAACACTTTATTTTACAATGGGCATACCTGCATGGTTTTAGTTACTGAAATCTATGGTGTGATAAGTCTTCCCATCAAAACAAAGCCTGTTTTATCACTGAATTTGGGAGGCATGTAATTTAAAATTGTAGCCACATTTTTGCTTTAGCTTTGGCTTAAAAAATTTTTTAAGCAAGCAATAACATTCTTGACCTGTGGCTTCACCGGTACAGTAGTGTGCTGTGAGATATTTGTATGCACTTTTACTATTGCTTTGATGTCTCTTATTAAACCTTGTGTCCGTAATGTTTTATTACTGCCTCATCTCAATGACGTAGGTGTTGACCCACTTCCACAAAAGCAGTCAAGGAATGCTTTATAGAAGAAAGAATAGCCTTCTATACTCTAGCATGTGTAGTAAATGTAGTAAATGTAGAAAAAACAGTTTCTGCCTTTTATTCTTCTTCCTTACAGAACCAAGTCCATAGGCACAGTATATAACCATAGTATGTGTAACTCACTTCAAGGACAAAAATAACCAAGGAACAATAGCTGTAGCAAATAACTTAAACCGTTAAGTCTCACCGGTCGTCATCATTCTCTCCGGTCTTATGTCGGCATGTGAATATCCTACTAGTTTTGAATGCAGAACAAATAACCCCAATAAAACAGCTATTCTTAACAGCATGGTATATTAGTATACTTACCTGTTTGCAACACGTAAAAGAGGATGTCTGATAGGAATTACCCACAAAATTAGTACGATGGTCAGTAGAAGAAATGACAGGAATATAAATACAGGACATTGTAGAAATGTGATTTTTCTATGAAACTCTGGAATAATAATATGGACTTAATCGCCAGTGAGTACAAATGATAACAAAAATTACATTGAATAAGCAATTTGAAATGACTGGCCAGTGTAGTCACTTCAGTTAGTTTTTGCCAATAAAAAATGATAAAATATGAGGTGATAATTGCTTGATCATGTGTTTTTCATCTTTTTTTGAGGCCAGTATGACGGTTTAACAACATGATATGCCAATGGGAGAAGGTCATTCGTCCATTTCAAGATCTGTTGGCTTTATTTTCTCCTTCAAAAAGGGGAGACATTTTTGTATCTTTTAAAAACAAGATAAATTTGGCTTGGACTCATTGGCCGTCAAAATGTGCTTGAATCGAAAGCATAAATATGGCGAGATATTGAGCAATTTTTTACTTATGTCTTTGAATCATTTTTTGCGTGTGCTTGAGTATTCAAAACCTTTTAGTACCATCGACTACAGAATGTAACAATTGAAAGTTAACAATATCTCACGGCAGCTAAAGAAAAAGTGAATTGTGTCTAGTAAGCCCGGCGAGGGTTTGTCCTGAGCCTGGTTGAAGGGGTTGGCTGTCTCGCCGATGCCTGGTCCTGCTGAGTCTATGGATGGTATCTTATCGTTGTTTCTGGAGGACTGTGGGAACCCTGCAAAAGAAACAAGTTACAGGTCTGTGTTGACATCATGCGTCGGCTTCTTCCTCTCCAAGATATTTTTTAAAAATGGCTGTCCGTAAACAAGAGTTCCCAAACATATACGTGTATATTTTCTGTTGCTTGAAGTTGGACACCAGTCAGAGATGTGATTGTTGTTGATTATGAATGATAACTGACCCTCTTTTAACTCAGTGTTAGTGATTATGTGAACCCAATATTGTCAAATAAACGTGCTTAAATAGGGTTCTGCTGGAACCCACTCTTGGATGAGCTGTCTACAGAGGTCTCAAAGTCATAGGAGGGTACCTTTTTGGACAATATATTCTGAGTGAGACCCTCCCAGGGGTATGAACTGAAATTAGTTTTGGAATGTGATGTCGGTATTTCTTTTTTTTCCTTTTTAATTTTCTTCCTTTCGTCTGTGTGAATGTTTACAGGGAGTAAGTTTAAAAAGGAAAGGGAAATATATTGTAAAAAAAAAACCTAAAAACAAAAACTGGCTTTCCATTTTTTTATTAGAATATTGAGCCACTCTGGGTAGGAATTAAAAATACAGGAATTACAGAGCTTTAGTGGTGGGTGGAATTGTGATATTTTTGGTGTCATTTTAAGTGATAGAAAACGATTTGATTTGAAATTACTAGCCTACACCCAAGAGTTGAAGCTAGTTAAGCTACTACATCGGCAAGGAAACAAACTTACATAACGAAGCATAGATAACCGATTTTTGTTTTGCCAGGGCCCTATCAGATTAAGTCAGACATAATTTCAGCTCAAAGTCAAAGGGAATAGACACTGACAGATATCTCGAAAGTCAGGAACGGTTTTAGTAACACCACTTTAATCCTCATATCTATTTTGACTTTAAAGTTAAAATATTCAGCTTTAATATCATAAAAAAAAACCTGTGTGAGCCCTATGCTCTGTTTGTATGCCTTCTTCAAGCATAACTGTAAATAAACATCATGATTTATTTTAAATCTAAAATAAAGTTTTCAAGACTTTTCTCACGTTCTTGTTTTTTAGAAGCCACCCTCGTACAGGACCAACCGGTAAGCGTTGTTCGATACTGATCACAGACTTTCAGAAGTTCAAAGACTTCATCCCTCTATAACCTCTACATGAGCCTTGTGACAGACATGGCTGGTTTTTTACTTCCACTTCATGACATTTTAATATATATATTCTCTGGGGCCAGAAGGCTTTTTTGTACAGGACAGCTCTGAGTCAAAACAGGGACAGAGAGCAGAGACCTTCGCAAATGGTTAGTGCTATTAAGACGTGACGCCAACCACCACAGCATCAATGGAAAGATAATTTGATTGGTACAGGCATTTTTAAATTGAGATAAATCCATTCAGAAGAAGAAAAATGTGGGGTAGTATGACTAAAATGTTACAAACAGAGATCCGGACATACCCAGAGCAAGTGGTTGCGAGTGATCATTTGTGTTGCTGTAAGATGGACATGGAGGCAACAGGAAGTGCATTACTAATTTTACATACTTTTGAAGAGTGAACGATTGTGAATTGTGTAAGGATGGTGTCTTGTAGTTAAATGGTCTACTTGTTGTTTCACAAATAAAAAAATGAAAAGTTTCTCTCCACAGAAATTTTTTTTGTTTTATTTCTATATTTTTTAGTGTATTTTGTGTATGTAGGTTTTTGAAATAATTCTCTTCTTCTCTTGAACGGTTTGGAAATTCTTGATCTGTGTCCTCTGAGATAACTATGTTGTGATATCGGTTTACAAAAATTAAAATGTTGTAGAAAATTGAATAATGTAAACCACGCTTGCTCGCAGACAGTTACCAGGCTTAAATCTTGGAACAAAAATGTGATCGTTGATAAAGTGCGTACGTTAAAACTAAATTCAAAATATGAATGTGAAATACTGCAGAATGTCCATGAATGTCACTTTATTACTTATTATCCTGTCTATATCTATTTAACTTCGCATAATATATAGATGAATATAAAAATAGCTAGCTAATAGAAAATTAGTAGCTACTTATTGGATATTTTTGTGTGCTCTTGCTACTGTCCTGTTTGTGCGCTTAACATTGATATAGTTCCCCACTGTGGGAGAATAAAGGACCTCTTATTCTTATCCTAAATAGTGATTACAGTGATGGATGGTGCGTGGAATGGAACAGTGCATGATTCGTGAAAGCCCAGATAAAAAGTCGCTCAAAAGTTGCCTCGTCAGATGATGCACGTCCCAGGTCTTGTAAACGCTCAGGATGCATGGAGTCAACAGTGTGCAGACTTTAATTAGGCGTGGATGAAGAGCGCCATCAACAGTGAAGCTCATACATAAAACAGAACACACACCAAAACACAAATTAGGCACGGGAAGAGTTGGAGTATGAATAATAGATGATGCAGAATATTTCATCACCACTACACGGTACATCAAACAAAACCGTAGGGCGAACAGTACAAGCACAAGCAACATAGACACAAAGGGTCATCGTGAGATATGGACAGGACAACAAAGATCAAACTAAAACTACAAGATAGTGGTTAACCGGTAAAGGAAGTCTCTTGAGTCAGGAGCAATTAGAGGCCAAGGAGCTGGAGGAAGATTGTTCGGAGGATGCGAAATGGGACAAAACGGAGGAGAGAGGGGAGAAAGCCGAGGCAATCAATAGCGAGGCAATTAAGGCACTGTCAGCACTGTCCGGGTGCATGGCTGTCTATGAAGTCTCAATGTCTGTTAACGTCTACGTACTCTGATTCTAATATTTTAGCTGATCTATCAAAAGGATAACATTGTAGGGTACTATTTTAACTCTTACGTGGAAATATGTTTATGAACAACAAAGGAAGTCAAATTCTACTCTTTTACTACTATTTAACATCTACTAAAACGCTACAATACTTATACTTTATCATTTTCAAAGTTTTTAACAGTTGCTCAGTCTACCAGACTAAAAAAGTCAAAGTTTTTGTCTGTCAGATGTCTGAATACTTAACATGTATATTGCATTTGTCACAGTTGTGGTTCTGGTTGTAGCAATAGCATCAGCAATAGACGTTTCATTGGCTGGTTCTTGTTCTGCAAATCGGCTGTGTCCAATAGATCATCAGATGTCCAGAAGCTAGGGACAAACAAAAACAAAAGAAGGAATCATGAGTATCTCTCTCATTTAGCACTCATCAATGTATGATTTCAAAAATATAAACATCACTCCCCAGTTTTCTCTCAGGTCCTCAGGTCCTCAGGTCCTCAGGGTCCCCTGAGGGTGAGTCTCAGTCGTCATCAGGTCAGGTCATATTTCGAGAGATGTCATCTTGGACATCAGTAGGGTCCAAGCCATGGTTTTGGTCTCTCCAGATTCATTCTGGTCACTCCAGGTACATCAGGTCACTTGGGTTGCTCTTTGCGATGCACTTCTGGTCAATGGTGCAGTGTCTCAGTTCCTGTACACAGCTTGTAATGCAATAGTTACTCTCTATGGTTAAGTCACTTTGATTCTAATCCTAATCAATTTCTATTCATGCTGTTGCTAATGTCTCTCAGACAAAAAGCAAGCGCAGTTTACTTCTCTAATTTGTGTTTTTATCAGATCTAATTCTCATCAATGTAATTACTTCACACAGTACAAAATCAACAAATCAAAAGTGTCAGGACAGACGTCAATTAAGTCCATGACAATATAGAATTCAAATGAACATTTCTGGTCTCAAAAAATACTGATTCAACTAAAGATTCAAGTGATAGACAATTAAAAATATGTGTTTACATTGGAGTAAACTTTTAATGCTTTTTCCTCATGTTCTACTTTTTCATGTATCTATATGTAAATGTGAATGTGTGAGTGTATGAATGTGTATGTGTGTGTGTGTATATGAATTTTGGGGTTGTGTCTCCAGACTCCACGAACCACCTGTAGGTCTCAAAGGTCACACTGTGGTGATGTAAACCAACTGGACACACTTTCAACTCCCTCTAGATCTCTACCTGACGCTCCACCCATCACGTCTCCAGATACCTCTCTTTCATGGCCCCGGTCTCTCTCACACCCACTCAGTTCTGCAGTGGCGTGGGGAGGGGCAAGGAGGTGGCATTTCCCTTTGCTCTTTGATCTGTGACCTGTGGCTGGGTGGGCTTTGCGCTGTCCAGTGTCCAGCAGTGACCTCTCCCACAGTGTGCCAGAGTCTGAAAAACAATCCTTGAAACAGCCAATTTAAAAAAACAATAGATATCAGTATGCGAATGAGATTGTTTTTCTCTCTGAAGTCAAAACAATTTGAGCGCTCTTGGCTTTCCCAAGCGCTATGTAAATAAAGATTACTTATTCTCTTACTAATGATGACATTTTAAAACCAGAAACTAAAGAAGTTATCAAAACAACAATTATACTCAAAACAAACAACCTTTTGAACTTTAAAACATGTATTATATACTTTTGTACTGTGTGATTAATTATCTATGCGTCCTTGGGTTTCTTGAAAGACGCCATGAAATGAAATTATGAAAAATCTCTATAAAAATGAACATCAATTTGTAAAAACATTTAAAACAAAACTTGAAATCAAACAAAAGATTTAGCTCCAGCTAAACTGGATTTGGTTCAATAAAACTCAATTGTGCGTCGGAGCTGCCTCCTCATGTCTCTGAGCAGCAGCAAGGTCACGCGTGTAGTCAAAACAAAAACAAAAGTCACCGCTTGAATGTGAATTGGATGAATTGGGTAGTTTAACTTAATAATATAATACTTTTACAGCCTAATTCTCTCTTTCTTTTTAGACGAAGTCTACAATCATTAATCACTTTTAACAGATTCTAATTTAAATGTTTGAAAAACGGCTTTTGTAATTAAAATAAAAACATAAAAACATTCTCACTAACAGCTATGAAATATATCAGAGATACAATAATGGACTCACAAAATAAGCAGCAGATTTAAAAAGAAAAGCAAAACTTTAGCACTAATATTTGGGTTTCAAAAAACATATAATATTCAAAACGTATTCACTAATGGTGTTTAAAAACGTTTAACTGTGTCATAACACAATGTTCAATGGCATATTTCGCAAATTTAACGGAATAACAACTATGAAAAGCCAAATTCCTAAAGCAGTAGCTCCCCTTTAAATCAGAGCAGCAGCTCAGCAGCAGCGAGGGCGGGGGGGTTCCTTTCACACAGACGCGCACACACAGGCAGAAAGACACAGAAGAAGAACTTTCAAGATTAATTTTTTAAGCAAATATAACTGATGTTGTAGTTTATACTTTTGTCATCCAAGTCTAGAATTGATCACTTTCCACACTTGTAACAAAAGGCACTCTTGTCTTTAACGTTTACGCTTCTATTTTATCGAGGTAGCAAACTAGTTTAAACTCAAAATCTCTTTCTAAAAAACAAAAACAACTGTTGGATACAGCCCTCTCATAGCTCAACTGTAGATAAAACTCGGCAAAAAATGTAAATAACTCACGAAAGCTCTCATAGCTCAACTTTAGATAAAACTCTGCATTCTCCGGTGAACTCTGTTCACTCCAAAAACAAACGAACTAAAAAACAAAAAACTCCCTTTTTCTGTATGTTGTTGCTTCTTTACTTTTGTCATTTATCAAGCTTGGAATTGGTTAATTACAAAACTTTTTGTGACAAAAGGCCTCCTTAACACGTTTCCCTTTTTAAAAATTATTTTATTTTTTACACCATGGTTTCACTAACTATTCTGGCCGTAACTGCTATTTTGTCGAGGTAGCAACCTGTTTTGATCATTTAAACTGCCATTTTATCGAGGTGGCGGACCTGATGATCAATTACACTGCCATTTTATCGAGGTGGCGGACCTGAATCTTACCTAATCCGATCTATATAGATATACGACATTTGGTGGACCTCAAAACAGACCATAATTTAGTTCACTCAATTAGCAGACTTTGAATAAACAGGTGTCCGCTCTTACCTTTTGTCGAACAGGGCCCAGGCACCGTCAGAAGTCCACCAAATATCAGCTTTTCCACGTCCAACCGGGTCTCCCAGATCATGAACCAGCGCTCACTAGTACCGGGAACTAGTTTCCATCGGCAGAGACCAATCGCACGTCAAAAATCCCCGGAATGTGGACATGGGAAAACAATTTTAAACGCTCAGTCCAAAAAACAGGACACAAAAAATATAGTGAGACAGCGAAAAAGAGTCCCGGAGCCGGTCGCCTCTCCAGCCTGCTGGACCGCTCCCAGGCCCCAGACACTCTCAGCTCTCCCACGCCGAGAAAAAGAAAACAAAGAAAACTCCCTCAAAACAATCCAGAGAATGGCACACACTGAGCCGCGCATTCTCCACCAAATCTGTTAGGATTTAAGCAGACAGAGACGGATCGTGGTGTGCCAAACTCTGGAAGTTTATTTAAGTTTCTCTCAAGTTCCACTGGTTTACTCTGTTTCTTTCTCTCAGACAGAATAAAGGCAGTACACAGTTTATATAGTCATTGTCACGTCACACATCGAAAGACATACGTGTCACAAAGAGACAGTCACATCATAGTCATAACATGGAGTCCTTGTAGAGTCCTTGTAGAGTCCTGCACGTAGGCCATATTGCTATCTAATACTAATAGCTCATTGATAGACACAATACCATGGACTGGGTTCTCCAAATGTATCTGACTTTCATGACTGCTTTGAATGCACCACAAACATAAAGTCAGTGGTTTTCCGGCCTGTCCGATGTGTAAATCCATTGGCTTTCACGCTGAGAGTGTTAAGTTGTAAATGCATGTGCACAGTCCGAGGCCATGTGACCCTAAATACTCTATCAACAATGGAATTTGGTTGAACATCGATAGACTGGCAGTTCATTGCACCTTTGTGAGTGAGTTGGAAGAAGCAGCAAAATTCAAATGCTAAAGGGAAGGTAACATTTACCAGAAGAGATGACAGTTTCTTTGAGCTACGGCTGAAAATCTATTACACATTAACCTTTCTGTCAGTCTGTAATGAGAGACTTTAGAAGATTTGTAAACATAATGCTACAGGGGGGCTCAATCCAATCCTCTTTATTTCAATAGCATTTTAAAACATAGATACCTTTTCAAATGACTTCAAACAAGTGTACGAAAACAACACAATGAAAGCACCAGTACATTGGAACGGAATGAGTAAAACACATTAAAACCATGTTTTCCTCACTCCTCAGTGAGGAGGTCCTGGGTTTAGAGTTTAGAGTTTAGGACAACATGCAATTACATAACAAATATCAGGAATTACCCAAATACAGACAGTTTATCAAATGCCCGACCAGAGAGGAGAACACTCTGGATCACTGCTACACCACCGTGCGCGGAGCTTTTCGCGCTGTTCCCAAGCCAGCCCTCGGCTTCTCAGATCACTCCATGATACATCTGGTTCCTGCTTACAGACAGAGACTAAAGCTCTCTAAACCTGCAGTGAGGAGCTCCAAAGTGTGGTCTGATGAAGCTGTGGAAGAGCTGCGCGCATGCATGGAATCTACAGACTGGGACCTTTTCAGAGCTGCCACAGACAGCTTGGATGAATACACGGACACTGTGACGTCATACATTCACTTCTGTGAGGATAGCATCATTCCAACAAGGACCAGGGTCATCTATAACAACGACAAACCCTGGTTCACTGCTAAACTCCGGCAGCTCAGGAAAGCAAAGGAGTCTGCTTTCAGGGAGGGGGACCGCAGCGGCTACAAAGCGGCTAAATATCAGTTCAGG
Source organism: Knipowitschia caucasica (assembly GCA_964034765.1). Classification (NCBI taxonomy): domain Eukaryota; kingdom Metazoa; phylum Chordata; class Actinopteri; order Gobiiformes; family Gobiidae; genus Knipowitschia; species Knipowitschia caucasica. The sequence goes on along the minus strand of OZ035827.1, from coordinate 12,298,218 downwards.
AAAGAACTGAAAGCAGCCAAGTCCCGGCACAGAGAACGACTACAGGAGCAGTTTGGTAACAACGATACTGCTTCTGTCTGGAGGGGCCTACGGGAGATCACCAACTACAAACCCAAAGCCCCCCCCTGTGCTGATGACCACAAGCTAGCTGACGATCTGAACTTATTTTTCAGTCGCTTTGATGCTGCCCCTGACACCTCTCCCTCCCCCACCCCCCACTACTCTAACGACCCACCCATCAGCCCTGCCCCCAGCCTAACAATAGCCGCTAAAGAGATTAAACAACTCTTCCTGAGGCTGCACCCCCGCAAAGCTCCTGGCCCGGACCACGTGTCTCCGGCCACTCTGAGACACTGCGCCAGTGAGCTTACTCCTGTGTTCACTGACATTTTCAACACCTCTCTGCAGTCCTGCCATGTCCCGGCCTGCTTCAAATCCTCCATCATTGTCCCCGTCCCGAAGAAGCCCAGGATCACAGGACTCAATGACTACAGACCTGTAGCACTTACGTCTGTCGTCATGAAGTCCTTTGAACGCCTGGTTCTCTCCCATCTCAAGTCCCTCACCTCCCCCCTCCTGGACCCCCTGCAGTTCGCCTACAGAGCCAACAGATCTGTAGACGACGCCATTAACCTGGCCCTCCACCACATCCTACAGCACCTGGACTCCCCGGGGACCTACGCCAGGGTCCTGTTCGTGGACTTCAGCTCTGCCTTCAACACAATCCTGCCATCCCTGCTCCAGGACAAGCTCTCCCAGCTCAACGTGCCCGATTCCACCTGCAGGTGGATCACTGACTTCCTGACGGACAGGAAGCAGCGAGTGCGTCTGGGGAAGAATGTCTCGGACTCTCGGATTATAAATACAGGAGCCCCACAGGGCTGTGTTCTTTCTCCCCTGCTCTTCTCCCTGTACACCAACCACTGCACCTCCAGCCACGACTCCGTGAAGCTGATCAAGTTCGCGGACGACACCACCCTCATTGGACTCATCTCCAACAACGATGAGTCCGCCTACAGGAGGGAGGTGGACCGGCTGGTGTCCTGGTGCAGTGGTAACAACCTGGAGCTGAACGCCCAGAAGACAGTGGAGATGATTGTGGACTTCAGGAAGAGCACTGTCCCCCCGCCCCCACCCTCCGTGATGGACTCCCCCATCACCTCTGTGGAGTCCTTCCGTTTCCTGGGCACCACCATCACCCAGGACCTCAAGTGGGAGCCGACCATCAGCTCCCTCATCAAGAAGGCCCAGCAGAGGATGTACTTCCTGCGGCAGCTCAGGAAAGCCAAGCTGCCTGCACAGATGTTGGTGCAGTTCTACACGGCCATCATCGAGTCCATCCTCACCTCCTCCATCACCGTGTGGTTCGCTGGAGCCACAGTCAGGGACAAACAGAGACTACAGCGCATTGTGCGCTCTGCAGAGGAAGTGATCGGCCGCAGCCTTCCATCGCTGCAGGACCTGTACGTCGCCCGAGCTCGAGGCCGGGCTGGTCGTATCACAGCCGACCCCTCTCACCCTGCACATGGACTATTCCAACCACTCCCCTCAGGCAGGAGGCTGCGGTCCATCAGGACTAGAACCTCCCGCCACAAGAACAGTTTCTTCCCCTCTGCTGTTGGACTCCTGAACACTTCTTAACCTGTCCCCCCGCCCTTTTAAAGTCACTTTACTGCCCATCATACGTCACTTTACTTCACTGTACTGCTGTCACCTTACATTGTGTGCACCATGTGCACTTGTGTATATATATTGTAAATAGTAACTGTAACTCTATTTTAAATTTAAATTTATTCTTTAGAAGTGTTTTTTATTCTTATTTTTATTATCTCTTTTTGACTGTTGCACTGAGCCAAAGCAATTTCCAAGTCTGTGACCTCCCGTTACTTACGTTGGCAATAAAAATGATTCTGATTCTGATTCTGATTCTGAAATATGGATGCATGTTCTCCCTGTGTGTTTTGCTTTGCTTCTTTCCCCTTAGGCTAAAAACATGTTCTATAGTTGAAAAATGTTTGTCTTGAGACCACAAAAACATGTACAATAGGTAGGATGGGTCAAAGGCAGAGGACAAACTGCCCTGAATAGAGACAAAGAAAGTGCGCCTAAATCTTTCCAATGGTTATATTTTTCTCCCAGATCTTGATTCTAACATTTTTATTTTTGGACATTTCAATGTTTTTTGGTTCAATACTTCATATTTTTGGATTGTTTCATATTTTGATATTTCTTCACAGATCCACACATTGCAAAAAGATGCATGAGGCTCAAAAGTTTTGTTGTTGTTGCAATCAATCAATAAAGGCCAAAAACTTTGTATCTAATCAAACACCTCCTATCTAAATCAGTATTTTGTCCCCCCCTCTGGTAACATTATTTTGCTCAATGATGGAAAATCTACCAAATCCAATCACAGAGGTCAGAGAAGTAAGGAGGAGCGATTCTATCTCAGCTTAAGGAGAATGGAAATTCCTCATACATTGCATGAATGGGCTTTCAAAACAACTTTTAGTGTGCAAATGAAGGGAAAACCACAGTCAAAAGCTGTGAAAAGTGGATTTGGCATGCCATGCCCCCTTTGTGCCCTCTCCACTTGTTCTAATCTGAGTTTCTGTAGAGATTTCCTCTTTAGGAAACACTGAAATGCCAGCCCTGCTACGTCACTCTTATTGGATTTCATTGATTTGTCTCTGATTGATGCTGTTTGAGCAGTTGTATTTGCACAACCTTAAGTTATTCTCAAAGGCCGATAAGGCACAGACATGAAGGGAATGAGCTGCTCCATGGTGTATAAACAGGCCTCATTGTGCTCATGAGAAGAATGTCTCTGAGCACGAGTGTATTGTGTGAGTAGACTTTAAGTTCAGGCCTTCTTTCATCCACACCAGTCCTGTGATCCAGTCTGTTTGATAGCATCTTGTGTTCAGCAGCAGATGCCTGCAGCTCGACCCCAGGACATGTCCATCCCCTCCACTTGTGGCTGAACGGGCAATGTGAGCACTGTGGAATCTGTGGTCATGAAAAAAAAACTATTCAAGACACAATTAGCGTAGTGTCTTCATAATGCTTTCACAACACTGTTTTGGACACTCAAAGATGCTGCACTCTGAACACGGTGGTGATAAACTACTGTAATCACAGCTGCCCTGGGGCACACTGACAGAAGTGAAGCAACCAGTATGTGCCATCAGCCCCTGTGACCACCATCAACCATTCACAAACACACACACACACACACACACACACCAGACTCATTCTAGGCCATGTAAGTCAAGTGTCTTGCTTAAGGACGCAATGACAGTTTGGCAATTTACAAAATTGCACAGCTTCAGAGGTCTGACGGGATCAGGCTTTCACATGCAGGTAGTTTATATATTGTTATTTAGGCTGTAGACCAGGATTCTCCAACATTTTTCATTTGGAGATCTACTTTCATACAAAGGAAGAGGCAGAGAGCTACTCCTTTTGGCAGTCGTAATAATTCTACCTGAAAGGGGCTGGCGAGCTACTGTTTGCTCCCGAGCCACCGAGACCCTGCAGTAGACTAAACTGAAAATGAAATAATGCAAGGCCATTAAATAGACTTTTGCACTTGTTTGATTTTTCTGTATAACACACTTTGACTAGATTGACTTTGCATTGTTTATTTTTGTATCGGTTTCAGCTATATTAGTAATTTGAAGAAAATTAAGTAGATTTCTTTTTCAGCATTCCCTATTCTATTCTTTCATTTAACTCGTTTGCACCGAGAGCCAAATAACACATTTCCCAGTTTGTGACTTCTAATCACATGGCAATAAAATAATTCTGTTTCTGAGCTGGTGGTGTCCCATGCGATTGTTTTCTATGGTGTCAAGGCTCAAAAAGCTTGGAACACGGACAGATCCATTACGTTGCTTGTAAGATGACCAGCACCTTGCCTTGGCCTGGCAGATGGCAGAGCAGCCACAGGTGAGAAGGAGAAGAAATGCAAAGAGCTCCTGTCATAGAAACAATGGCAGCTTTGTGCTCACCTTCACAAATTATTTATGTAACCTAATCATCCCGAGCAGAATCCGCTGTCCGGGGCCCGAGCCTGCTTTTGTTACTGAGTGTTGCCGTGGTTACCTGAGTCATGTGGGTATGAGATAAGGCTCTGAGGTGGACTGTATGGAAACACAGTGTGACGACAGGTGTGCCTTCCGATAACAGCAGTAGGCGTAATATTCCATGATCCAGGTATCGTATCTGTTGTGAAATCGTGCCTCTATTGTGAAATCGTGGCGACAAAATGCAAAACAACAGTGTGAAAGAGCTTTACTTCAGCCCACAACGTATAGTCATATATAGATATTCATTCATTTGTTTGTCTTATTGAAATCCGGTGAACTCATGCACAGACAGGGTAGACGACTTATTCATTAAAATCGCAAATTGAGTAGACTTAGTTACTGGATAACTAAATGGATTTAGTTACTGAATAACTCCAGACACCCTCTGCATGACACGATGGCCGCTCAGAGGAGTAATTGAAGCAAAAGACTCGTATCACTACGCTGCCGAACGGAAAGTTTCAAGAGATCCTTTCTTCCTTCGGCTGTCAGACTGTACCACAAACCTGACTAACTGTACAACAACAAAAAGAGACTTCTGCAGCTGGACACCTGAATTTCTCCTACGGGGGATCAATAAAGTATCTATCTAGTTACAAAATTGACTTTTCGAAAAACTGACAACAAGTCCTCCTCTTCAGCTTCATAATTGGTGTGTCTCGAATTTAAAGCTTGGGTACATAACTTTTTTTTTTTTTACTTTTTTTGAATGAAAAATACAGTGTGTTTGAGCTGAGAGCTGATTGGCTGAAAGAGTGTGGTTCTCTATTTCTTACATTCCTGTCTGAAAAAGCTGATCTAAAGATATGACTGAGGCCCACAATACATACGTGAATGTGAAAACTGGTGATAGAGCAGGGATCAAGTTAGATGGGATTTTTATTTTGTTTGTGTTTTGAACTTCACGTGGCAATTTTTCCAGGTAACCTCATAAATCAGAAAGAGATGACGGATTAAATATCTTTCCCGGAATGTAGTAGCGGTAAGATTCACTGGAATTTCTTACACCCTGAGAAATACTGCAGACTTAACCTATTCAGTTCCAGACCCAAATGCATCGGGCTGAACCGAAAAGTTCGCAATAGCACAGTCTACAAACTTTTCTCCATGTGAGACAATATTGTATTGTAGTAACAGCAAATTTCAATCTTTATGCAGTGAGAGTAGAAACCGCAATTTTTCCGCTCACCCATTGTGGATAAGAGCATTTTTCATTAGGCTTCTTCCTTTGAATTGACATATTAGTAGATGTAGTGGTTCTTTTGGCACCCCCCACCACTGCCTTTGGTCCGCCCGGCTCTGTCTGCAAAAGTCAGACTGGATATTTTGACTCGCCTTACTTGCCTCAAGCCTCTTTGCTCCATCCCGTGTAGCTTTCGTCCTTCTTGAGTGCATTTGAATGTACTTCAAATGTATGCAAAATTAAACTACAAGCAAACAGTTTACAAAAAAACAAAAGATACAACATCAACAAAACAAAAGAGGTTGGACAAAAAAAATAAAAAGCTTATTTGGTTCCAACCTCTCTCACTAAATGTCTAATCCAATCCCATTTCCTCCTCTCAGCTTTGACCGGACGAGGAAGTTGCTTTGTCTTTTCCCAGAGAGTGGCATTTGAAATTTTCATGACGACCAAACCTTTAGTAATTGTCCTGTTTATGAAGTATGTAACTTTTTTATTGGATCATATTTGTTGTTTTATATGTCTCTGCGCCATATAGGAGTGCAGCTTTCACATTGGGGTTAAATATGTTTACTTGTATTAGATAGATAGTTACAGTAGATATCTGTTAACATTTATGGGCATTGGTCATCTGCCCCTTCTGGACCAATGGCTCTGTGTTTTGTGTAATCATTAAATTTCCTGTGTTTGGACCGTTTCATTCTCTGATCTGTGTTGGCAAATCAACAGTGTATGCAGTCCTCCGAGATAACGACTGTTGTGATTTGGAGCAATACAAAAATAATTTGAATTGAATTGTTTTAATAGATACATTATTGAGAAACATATCCATCCATAGAAACACAATACATACAGTACATAATTCTAAAAGATACTAACAAAAGTTTTAAAGTGCGCATGTTTGACTCAGACAGATCTGTTGTATAGACTTTTAGCCGACTGGTGTATAAATGTATGTCTCTTGACCTCCACACCTTTGTGAGAAGCTAGTAGCCCTCTTGTTTATAATAGGCCATTCAAGCAACGCTGTCTCCCAGAATAATGAATGACCAAAGCCGAAGCTTGTCTGAGAAGAAATTATATTAACATCTACCTAAATGGAAAAATGGAAAAATACATCTTGAACCTTACATATATTTTTATGTGTTCTGTGCCTCCCCAAATATAATTTTTCACAATTTAGCCAGCAACATTTTTGTGTGAACCCCAAGAACAATACTGCCTGCTCAGTCTTCGGTCTGTTACACTGGGGTTTTGTGATATTCTTTGACCGTAAAATCCCCATAAAACCTGCACTAAAGCGTTGAGTTGCTATTGCTTCCGTACACTACCTACTGGGCCAACATCGCAGCTTCGGTCGACCATGGCAGCGAAAACGGTAAACAATCAGAGAAAACCGGAGAGACTTGTTAGAAGTGCCTCTGATAAATCCTTTGTGAGATCAGCTGGATTAGCGGAAGCACTTAAGGGCCCATAGACAGACTGGGGAATTTGTCCCCTATCTAAAAATTTATTGTAAAGCAGACCATATATAATTTGAGATAATGTCCGAATGTGCATTATGAAACCATATGTGTCCACAGCCACTTATGCTGCTAACATGTTTCGATGTATACATACATCCATCCATCCATCCATTATCTTCCCCTTAATCCATTTCTGGGTCGGGGGGGGGGGGCAGTCAGAGCTGCACCCAGTCCACAGAGCACCAGCCCCTCACTGATCCTCCTGCAGGTGGTGAGTCCACAGGAGCTGAGATCTTTCAGTTGGGGCTTTGGGCAAAGTAGGGTTAAGTGTCTTGCCCAAGGACACAACGACAGCAGTCATCAGTGGGAGTCGTGAAGTAGGTATTACGGTGGGCTCGAACCCACGACCTTCAGGCCCAAAGGCCAATGCTGCACTTAGAATATACAGTATTTTTTTTTTTTAATCCTTGCTTCTTTACTATGCTAAAGTTAGAGATTTTACTCTTTTCAATGCACCGTTATTTAATTATTGTTATCCTTTGTGTGATTTTAAGGGTTTTAATGACTTGTGTGATTTTAATGTTTTAATGTTTTTAATTACCCTCTAATTATAATTGTGTTTTAAAGGATGATTTTGGTGTTTGTTTTACGTGTCAATTTGTGCCTTGTGTGATATGGACTGTGTGGCGCTTTGTGTTGCCCTGTGTAGGAACGTTATCTATAAACGAAGATTGATTTATTGATTGATGAAGTGTACAACTTTATATATAAGCTATATACCTTTAAGTATATAAAGTTATTGTTTATTTATCTTGTGCTGTGTGTGCCTCATTGCTACTGTTCTGTTACTGGTGATGCAACACTGAAATTTCCGTACTGTGGGACCAATATAGGATCGCTTAATCTTTTCATGTATTTGCTTCTTTACTATATGATAAAGCTGAAGATTTTACACTTGCTTCTTTATCATGCAAAAGTAATTTAAAATATAAAGTTGATTTGTTATGTTTTAGCATAGACTTTTCATTCATCTTGCGCTGCTCATTCCTACTGTTCCGCAACCGGTGAAATATCCCCATTGTGGGACAAACAAAGTATTTCTTAATCTGATTCTAATGTACTGTATGTGTAGATGACAAAGCTGGTCACAATCTGCGAAAAGTCAATTTTATAACCTCTCCTATAAAGAGTATTGTGTGCCTTGAGAATCTGAATGTTCCCATGTGTCTCTTTCTTGTGTGCAACAGAAAGTAAACCACTATAATGCAAGAATGTTTTGGATGCCTGCCAAATATGTACCCACGGCCGGAAACGGGGGGTTAGACTGGCAGACGAGAGGAAGGCAGCAGGGTTAAAGTAGATGTAGATGTCGATAATATCATACATTATCAACTGCTTCACTGACTATGTGCTTTTGATTATAGCTTAATAACTGTGTCTCGGATCAGACAGGGCATGGCCAGGGATCTGAGGCAAGAGAGGAGGGACGTCTATTGTGGTTGGATTGGACTCAACAATACATTCTACAGTAAATTCACAGAAAATTGAGTAAACATACTGAACTTATCAAAAATGTAAGAAAACGCAGAGAAAAGACCTTTCCTTTATTTATTTGTTTGTTCTAAAATAGTAACAATAAGTATATGGAGATACCATTTAACATTGATATCGGCAACTTCAATTGTGTTTAATTATGAAAATCATACATTTTTTGTGACCATATGACCCTGTAGTTTTGCCAATACATTTATTTAAAAATTGCACCACCCCCCTTATCTATAGGATTGGCTGGAAGAATCTGTCTGTCAACGAAGAATTCATTGTCCAATCAATTACCCGTGGGGATGGGTCTAACTGGAGCTTGCATTAAAAAAAAAAAACCTCTCTCCATTTTCACAATTGAAAAGTATCTGACCTTTTTCTTAAAATCTACTTATCCTTTTTGCCAACTGCACAAACAAAAAATCCATTACATCTTTATGTCTTAATGCTTTGGACTTCTAACCTTAAACCTTAAACTGCATATACAGTATATATACTCATATACAAATTCATAGTCACAAGCAGTACAGTTTCACAACATATCAATATATTTACAACTTTATTTACAATTTTTCAGCTCATTCTGGAGCGTTATTGACACTGTTGAAGATTGAAGAATCGTACATTCCTCATTTTACACATACCTCACAATGCTCCAACTGCACCAAGAAAAACACTGCCCTAAACCTTTTACTGGAAAATCAATCCAAGCACACAGAGTGGAAACAAAATATTTTATTTATTTTATTGCATTTGGACTTTTTATTGTTCAATTGCCTTGATCAGCAAAATGGTTTCTCTCTTCAAAAATCAAAGCTCAATACTCCATGAATTAAGTGAATCAAGTCAAAGCATTCACTTCATATCTGTCTGTTATGTCGTTTTTTGTAAAAATGTGTAAAACATAATGATAATAATTTAATTTTATAATCTCAATCTAAGATCTATTGATTCTGATGCTATGTGAAACAACTCAGACTCTGAGGAGCACAGGGACTGGCCTCTTGCTGGTGCCAGACTCAGAACTAAACATGTGGGAGACAGAATTTCAGAATTATGCAGCTAGAAACAAATCAATCTTGAACTGTCTTCCTGAAAATGTGAGACAGGCTTGACAAACCCTGGTTCTGTTTAGCTGTGCATACAACTGAGGGTTTGTACGCTGATTATTCATGATTTTAATGCCTTGTGTGATTGTTCCTTTTCTTGTTTGGTTCAGCACTTTGAGTTGTCTAGTGTGTGAATTGTGCTCTACAAATAAACTTCCCCTGCTCATCTGTCATTGAGCAGAGAGAATGATCGGTTCATTTCTCTCACTGCCGCATAGAACTCCTCTGGGTTTGTTATCTACAACTTATGTCACTTAATTGAACTTGACCCGAGGATTACGTAAAGCACAGTGTGTAATCGGAGGTCTTTAAGTGGTTCTCAGTCAGAGCTAAGGTAAAGATAAAAGCTGATTTGAAAAAGCCTTTGACCCTGAGATATTGCGGCGCTCTGACTGTATTCCGACCTCTGTTATCATCCCAACAACGTGAGCAATGGACAGAAACCCAAGGATGACTGTGGAGAGGCCGCATCTCGTTGATAATTATTTCACATTTGCAAATTGACAAAATACATGATTTTATCTATATATAAATAGTATAAAGGAAGGTTTCGCTCCCATCATCGGAGCACTTTTTTCATGCCCTTGAAAAAGTTCTTTGAATGAAGAGCGAAACGTCGGGAAAACTTGCTAATTGAAGTACAGGTGATGTGTGAGAAACCTTCCTTTGTTTTGAATAATCTCCATACGACTGATACTTTACATAAATGTAGCTATAAATAATTCTTGGGTTTCATTAAAGTGGCCAGTAGGGGGCGAATGAGCACAGGTGGGACAACTCAGTTTTGCTCCCATTGAAAACCATGTAAATCGTGTCTGTTTTGGAGTCAAAAGGCTCTCATACGGGGCGGTGTACGGTTGTTGTAACAGTCTTAATCGGGGTCACTCAATTCTTAGGGAGTATCAACAAATATGTCTCAAAATAGTCTTGATTTTGGGCATTTTTGAAAAAAAACAAACAAACAAAACCAGAAGAAATGGCTGCGTTTCATTCGGGTGGCCTGCAGGGGGCGCTTATCTGGGAAAGCCTTGATCCACATCGCCCGCCTCATTTGAGTGATTTTTTTCAAAGTGTACTCCTTTATATGAGACCACAGTTGGAAGATCGAAGAAACTCTTGTCTTTCTCTCTATTTGTGTGGTTGCTACAAGCGTACACCGCACAAAAAGATGGCATTTTGACAGCGCTTCTTCTTCTATTATATCTCTGTGTATATACCCGGCAGACTGCACCGCCGGGGTACGTCACGTCCTGTCCTACGTTTGTTATTCGCGCCACTGCCCTAACGTCAAATGAAATAGTATGAATAGTCTATATCTGTAATCAAACAGCGCAGTAGCAATGTAGGAGCTGTATTTTTGTATAGCCTTAAATCAGTAGTTATCTCAGAGGACTTTATAAAACAGTCAATTGGCCAATACAGATCAGGGAAACAGTTCAAACACTAGAAATGCAATGATAATAACGATGATCCTTAATATTGAGTGTCCTGAATCATAACAACTCTCCTTAGATAAAAAGAGAAACCTCGGGGGAGACTCAGGCTGTATTAAAACAAGGACCGGGCCAGGGTAGACAGTCCACAGGTGCCGATGGAGGAGGCCGGGTTCAGGGGTCCCATCATCACGGCAGAATGATGACAGATAATGAAGGAAAGAGGAGAGGATAGAGCTCAGGTTACCATACATCTCCTTATGCAGTTTTTGCTCAGGTGCTGGGGGAAGTCGGCTATCCGTTCTACTTTCAATTCCTTTCTTTCTGGTACTGATAGTGATTCTAATTTTTTCCCAGCGAGGCACGAAGACAGGTTATGTTACAGAATCTCATATTAATTTCCTCATTGCATCCACACACATAGGCCACGCAGGGTCAGAGGAGCAGATGGACTGACACACGAGATACTGGACTCATGCTGCTACATAATATGGCAATTTGTTTTAGCTCCAGAGACACTTGTCATTGTTTCCGTGGAGGTGTTGTTGGAAAGTAATATGGAAAGAGGAAGGGAGTAAGAAATATTTGTTTATTTAGCGCTTTCACAAAAGTCACGTGAGCAGCTTTTTGTCTGTTTTCATTTTGTTTAAAGAGAATGATTGACAAAGGATTTCTTATGTTTTTGTTCTATCTGTGCAGATCACAAATGAGTTTGCTTCAAGGTTAAACTGAATGTCAAAACTGGTTAAGACCCGCCCATGCTCACCTCTGCAACCGTAAAAATAGTCATTGAAAAAAATGATCTGTTCTATTTTGGGAAAGCAGCATTCAATGACTAAAATTAGACATTGTAGCATTTTTTGCGTTTTCGTTGGGTTCTTGGGTACATACATTAGTTGTAGGGAGGCACGATATATCGAAAAAAATATCGTTGTTGTGAGCGCGAGATTGGTGTGTGCGATATCCAATTAGAAAAGATGTGCGATAAAAATAAAAATAAATCCTTTATTAAAGACAGCAAAGCAGACACATCAGACTGAACACATCAACTATGAATATATGCATTTGAAGGTCATTAATGTTGTACTTATTTTTTGTTTTGTTGCGTTTCAATGCAGATTGCAATTTTAGGTGAAAGACAAAAACATTGCAATAATATCGTTAAAACTAAACACGCTCAAATTTCCAATACTGTGCAGCCCTAATTAGTTGATGCATTAAACCAAAAGGTCATACTTCTATTTCCATACCATTTAATTATGTTGCGTTGTAACCGAGGGTGCTACGGTTTAAATCCTTATGGCTTCTTGTCATTGGTCAAATAGAAAATGTTATTGGTTATAGTAATGCAAAGGAGAAGGGACTCTTATATATTAGTGTTGGGAAATATTTACTGTACATAATAGTCCTGTGTCCCATCGTCAGAACTATACATTATTTTAAAAATGAAATACAATTTAAGTTTCTTACATCACCTTTAAATCACTTTTACACACAGTTCAATTAGTTCCATTTTTCCAATGTGGTTTTTCTGTAAATGGAAAAAAACATTAATGAATCGGAATTTTAAACTTTATTATAGGCTCTTGGGGTCCAATTTAAATGAGACAGACACACAAGACATAAATGAAGACACACACACACACACACACATACACACACACACACACACACACCCTTGATAAATATGCCCCTCCCTATTGCATAATGTATACAACTTTTGAATGAGGTTATATTTCCTTAGTTATCACCCATCTTTAGTAATACATCCCATCTCCAAATAAGATCTTCCAATACACTCTTATTTTCCATAGTAATTTTTTCTTGCGCTTTCTTCTGAGCGCACGTTATCAGCTCCACTCCCAGCACTATATGCTCTTCTGCAGTATCAGTGGGAAAAGTTCAGCATCACTTACAGTGATAAATACCTCCGCTTTGTCTTTTAGCCTCGACAGCACTATGGGCTTACGGCCTGGAGGTTCATCAATTGATTAAATACATTGATTAACTGAGGCCTTTTAAAACAGTGTTAAATGCAGAAGTAGAAAATCTATTAATATACAATGAGACAGGATTGTGCTATAGGCTGAACTTCACTTAATTATACTGTTATAAAGTGAAAGGTTTGCTTCGATATCTGCTTAAAGAGATGCCTCATTGGTGTATTCTGTTTCTCAATCTTTCTATTATTCAAAGCTAAAGATTGTGGCGTATTGTCATTGTTGTGGTGCTACCTTTAGCTTAGAACATAGCTCAGAGTGGTATAAAACATTCACAATGTTTTCAGAATTAAAAAGCGTTATCATTTTTATCAGGGCTTGTGCTTGATAGAAGAAGGTATTGAGTTCGATCCTTACATCCAGGCGAGGCCATTCTGTGTGGAGTTTGATCCTAAACTCTAACCCTCCCACCCCAAAAAATCATAAGCAATTGTTTCCTCTCTCTGGGGGCAAGACTCCCCTGAAGAAGAGATTCTGAAACATCAGTGTTGTTTTCCTGGTTAAATAAAGTTCAGTAAACAGTTACTGTGAATTACATAAAGGCCTTTCACTGAAATTTTAAAATCAACTTAGGGTGTGATAACTGATTATTTTGGGCCTCAATATTTATCGTCTTGTACTTTGTCTTTGCTCTATGTGGGAGATAAATGGGGTATTTAGGCATTTAGCTTATGATTAAAGCTAAATCTGATTGTCTGTGCAATACAGAATGATGCAAATGCAATACAGCATTTACATCAGTGGCATGCAGTAATTTTCATATTATTTGTATATCGTAACCATTTTCTGTAGCAATATTTCCGTCTTTGTGTCAGACCAAATAATTTGGACTCTCCCACTTAAAATGTTCTACCTTTTTTTTCTTATTCATTATAATAAAAGATGTCAATCAACATTTAAACTTCCTCTTTGTAAAAGGGAACTGTCCTCACTACTCTCTCTGTAGTTCAGCCCTGTTGTCTAGACTGTAGCCTATTTATGGATGTACAATGCTTACCAGCTTTGGGTCCCATTTACTTACATTAGATAGTAAACTCCTCTCCATGCTGGACCAAGCAGGAACCATAAGAACTGTGGTCAAAATTTGACTGGTCTAAATTGGTCAAAGCAAATTTGTCCCTCCTCAAACCTGACACTGAAGCCGGAATTTAGTCAGAAAAAACACTTTTATAGCCTGTTCCTTTCATGTTGTATCAGGGGAAGAAGGTCATTCCAAACTGTGGGAGGAATAAAGGCTGCATTCAAAACTACACTAAAGTCACACCAGGGACTTGCTTGACCAGCCAGGCCCGTCCACATTCTAACACATGTAGAAGATTGTGTGAAGTAAAACATCTGACGACCAATCACAGAACTGGAAATACGAAACTAGGAACTTGCCCTGCATCCAAATGAGTAAACGTTCATCCTTCCTGCTCCTTCCTCCTTAATTTGTGTTGACCTTTTATGGCATCTAACATGACGCAAGTGACAGTAAAAACATCTCTAAATTATGTTAAATGTCACTTGACCCAACCTGGACCCTCTCATGAAAGGTCACTTCATAAATGCATTTGATCTCAGGCTTAGATCCCGCGGCAGCACCATGAAGATGTCTCACTAACCGTCTGTGTCACACTATTATGGATTTGGAAATCCATGTTCACTAATAATTGTGACCAGAATTTGGCTTTGGGCAGACCAGCGTCGCTCCTGATTGGCTCTGTGGTTGCTATAGGTTGTTGTCCTTAGCACATTTATAATAATGGATTACAATTATGAACATTATGGATTACTTTTATCCCTAAAACATGATAAGAAGAATATTTACTGCGGTATAATGTGAAATAATTGCTTATGTACACGAGGGCCGCACGATACTGGAAATTAGAGCGATATTCAATATAAGTATTTCAATAACGATATTATTGCGATATTTTTGTCTTTCACCTAAAACTTCACTCTGCATTGAAACGCAAGAGACAAAAAACATAAAATAAGCACAACATTAATGACATTCAAATGGATATATTTATATACTTTTTTGTTTGTTTGTTGTTCATGCTGAATGTTGATGTGTCTGTCTGTTTTGTTGTCTTTTATAAAGGAAAAACATATATATTTTTTATCTGCATAATTTTGATATGGATATCTCACACACCAATATCGCAATAAAACATTTTTTTTCAATACATCTTGCAGCCCTAATGTACATAATGGATAAACATGTAAAAGCTTGCCATTTGCAATCCCTTTTTCTACCACCAGAGGCAGTCGTCATTGCGCATCAGGTTTATGCATAGATCAAAACAACTCCAGGTCTGTTTTTGATTTGTTAAAAACACAAATAAGGAAAAAAATAAAAATAAAATACAAATGCAAAGATAAAAAGTCACTATAGTTGCAAAGACCAAACATATACATAAGCTGATAAATTACACTCCTCTGACACCCTTATAGATAAGTAACCAGATAATCGATAGAAAGATGTTGTCTTTTTAATGTGATGATCAAGAGGGAGAGCCCTGTGGTGCAGCAGCAGCAGCAGCAGCAGAGAGGATGTAGAGAGGAGGAAGTGGGCCCAGCGCCAAGTCCGAGCGAGAAGTACTGACGTCACGCGAGACGAGCTAAAGCAAGACTCCTGTTAGAGCCATTTATGAGCACTGTCCTTCTGCCTTTCGCCTCTTACTGCTCTGCTTTTCCAAATATGGCAGCGCTATCGATCACATTATTGCTCAAATGAAAGGAGGGAAGAAAGTGTTAAACTTAATGATTAAGGATGAGTAGGGAATTAAAGAAGCAATCAAAAGCCTGCTATGCATACTGTAAAGTGATACCTGAATCTGTCTTGGGCTATAAGCAAGGCAAGGCAAGTTTAGTTATATAGCATGGTTCATACACAAGACAACTCAAGAAAGGAAACACTGTAATCATGGCATTACAATCATAAATAACCATAGTACATAAGAAAAAGAGTGAACATCCTTAAGTTGTAGGCACAGCTAAACATAATTGATTTCAAGCTGGATTTGAACATTATCAGAGAAGAAGCCTGTCTCACATTTCAATAAAAATAATAATTCATCGGTTTGATATAGCACTTTTTTGGACTATTCTTTCACTCCATACACGGTGGTGATAAACTACTATTGTAGCCACAGCTGCCCTGAGACACACATTGCTAACGTACTGAAAAAAATTCTCAACTTTGGCAAAAAAATATATTTAATGCAAGAAAAATTATCTTGTTTTAACTATGTACAATGAATGTGTCCCTTATAAGAAACAGGAAAATGTCTTTAAAAAACACAAAATGGTTTTGGTTTTGACAGTCAGAATGTGCGCAAAAAAAACACAAGAAAGTATTACCTAATTTTTATAATTTTTGTTGTGAATTATCTGGTTCATGTGTCTCTCACATCTTCACTGACATGAGAAATACAGAGATCTCAGCAATAACCTTTTTTTTTTCACCAAAATGTGAGCTCCACTCCAGACCACATGCTTGTCATGGGGTTGGCTGTTAGACCATGTCCTCATAATCTTTACAACAACTTGACTAACACTAAATAAATAGCAGGCCACTGTGATTCTAACTTCTATTATTACCAGAACAATTGTTATCCAGCAGCAAAGAACAAAGAGGCTTCACAATATTTCTGCAGATCTCAGAATTCTGGTTAATGCATTCAGGATGTGAGCAGTGGAGGCATCTGGGTGCGGTGTAAAAGAACTATGCAGGGCAGCTGTGGTTCAGAGGAAGCTGCATGATCCACTTATGACCAGCAGTCATGTGACCATATTACTGGAGCTGGACCTACATGTATTGCATGCTATTCCAGGTTAAAAAGCGATTTCTTATTTTGCTTGGAGAATGCTGTCATCTTTGCTGTGCACATAGCTCTGAGCCGTGTCAACACAAATCTATCAACCTAATTCTTCATAGTTTCAGGTTAACTGTACGACACCTTGGATAGAAAGGGATTTGTGGTTTTATGTCTTATTTTGAGTTCATTCTGAGTGTAGCATTAAGTCACTGTAGCATAAAGTGACCGTTGCATAAAGTGACTGTAGCATAAAGTCACTGTAGCATAAAGTGACCGTTGCATAAACTGTAGCATTAAGTGACTGTGACAAAAAATGAATGTAGCATAGAGTACCTGTTGCATAAAATTACTGTAACATAAGGGAACTGTAGCATAAATGTATGCCACTTAAGTGATGGCCATAAGCGGCAGGGATCAGATATCCTAACCTGGCCAGATTGATGATTGTGTAGAACTCGAATGCGTTCTCCACAATATCAATCTGGGACTTTTGCAGGAGAATCCTTTCGGGGAAAGGAGGGATAAGCAGCAGAATACTTCAAGCTGATTGGGCGAAGTGACGCTGTGTGCCCGCCTACCAAGGTTTGACTTAAACCAATCCCGGTAACATTATGTCGTCAACGGCGTGCTCTCGCTGTTCATCTTTCAAAAAAGAAATTGGAGATTCTGCTAAAACTGACTTGATAGCCTTAGCTACGCGTCCAACCTCCTGCGTACAGTGCGTAGCCATGTTTGTTTTGCTTCGGCCCGGCATTTCTTGCTTTCGTCAAACCCGGATTTCCCGCCCTAAACCCCCAGACTGGCGCGTGATTGGCTTGAACACCTAGATGTTCTACTCGAAAAGGGTTGGCGGGAGCGAGGCAAGATGTATTCTCGAGTGTTTGTGAACTCACAAATACCGCGAGAATTCAGCTTGCAGGCAAGGTTACAGATATCCGATTTTACCAATGAATGGTTTCTTTTTCTTTTTTTTCAGTACGTTGAAAAAAAAACAGGCACATACTGTCACCTGGAAAGGAACATGGTGCATACATAGAGTATTGTTGTCTCCCAGAACAGTCAATTTGACAGCCTGCGTACATGTTTGGTCTTCATTACTTTTCTGTATGTAGTTTATTATTTTGTTTAATAAATCTTGATCTTGGTCCTAGACTGGTTCAGAGCAGTCTCAGCTTGTTACCATAGCAACACACTGTTTATTAGTATCAGTTAGCATTCAGTTTAGCTGTACCAGTTTTAGTATGTATTCAAGATTTAAAAAATAAAAATAAAAATTATTTTAAAAAAACTTTCTGAACTACCTAAAAGCAGTGAAAAATCTAAAATATTGATATTAATTTGACTTTGTCAAAATGACTGCTCTGGGAGTTTTCATAATTTCATAATTGTTGGTTAGTTTTGCGTTACTAGTGACAACAGGTCTCAAAAAAATGTATGAGGAGTGACAGGTAATATGTGAAAGAATAAATTGATTCAAGCTGGACGTGAAAAGAAGTGTGCGTCATATATTGTCAAACAAATGAAAATAGAAAGGACGTTTGAAGGGCATTCTCTATACATGAACTTTATGGCCAGACTTGCAAGCAAAAGCCAGATTAGTACTGGGCCTGGTTAGTACTGTGATGGGAGACCTCTGGGAACACAAGGTGCCACAGTGGGGCGGCTGCGGCTGTAAAGTGCCAAACTGTTGTTGTGTCCTTATGCAAGACACTTCACCCACATTGCCTAGAATTAGTTTGATGTGTGTGTGTGTGTGTGTGTGTGTGTGAATGGCTTGTGGTGGTATGTACTAATTTGCCTCGCTTCTGTTAGTGTGCCCCAGGGCAGATGTGACTACTGTATTAGTTTATCACCACTTTGTATGAGGTGAATGACTAAAATTACATGTGAAGCATCTTTGAAAGTCCTGTAAAGCGCTATATAAAACCAATGCATTAACATTATCATCATCCTATTTACTTTAATTTCATTATTCATGTTTTCTGTTGATACATTAACGTCTTGAAGATGTTTTTTTTAGTGCTGTCCAAAATATCGCGTTATTAACGCGTTAACGCAAATCAATATTAACGGCGTCATTTTTTTTATCGCCATTAATTTTTTTTATAATTATTAAAAAAAAAAAAAAAAAAAAAAAAATAGACACAAAGAAAAGGACTAGTAAGATACATTGTAGACAGAGATTACAAACAATATGTAGTTGGAGATACAGGGGGCCAAAGAAGAAACCCAGAAGGGCACATAGGAGGGGGGGGGGGGGGGACATGAAGTGGGAGATGGGGGGGAGGGGTTAATAAAAAAGGCAATACAAGCAAACAGTATACAGTCATAGATATACCGAAAGTAAACAGAGAAACACTATAGAGTATTTACATGAACAAATTTACAAAAAAATTGTTTATCATCATCATAATCAGTCAGAGGTCACAAAGAAGCACTTTATGAATCTGTTCCGCCTCCTCCAGTCCTCCGGGTTGTGTGTTTTTATCTCTGGTCCAGTCCCGACTGTAAACCGGGGTGACTGCCTCTACAGTCGCGTTGTGGCGCTCAACATGTGGCTCCAGTCTACATGCAGCACTTTTAACTTTATTTTTGTGAACAACTTTGGCCTGTTCTGGAAGCGTCACGTGGCCTATCGTCCAGATGGTCTGCACCCGAACAGATACGGCACCAGTTTGTTGACGGACTTCCTGCGCCATGTTGTTCAGTGCTCCCCGAGGGGGGCGTGACTGTTTACATCCGAGGCTTCTCGGCCCCCACCACCCCCCTCCTCTTCCTTACCAGCACCGGGTGAGTACTGTGGTGCAAACACTGACCCCTGTCCGTCTGGCAGTGTAACGACAGTCCTGCCACTGAACTGTGCTGACTCAGTTATGCATCTGGAACTTAACAAAGTACAACAGAGTTCACTTTTTAAACCAATAGAGACTGTGTGTGTTCCTCGCACCAGCTCAGAAATGTGTTTTAACTTGAATAAACACAAATTTAAAAGAAGGACAGCAGTTAGACGGTCCAACTCTGGAAATCTAATTCCAGTTCTTTGTAATCAATCAACTAAACCCACTGACACTGATATTAATTTTAACCTTGCTCTACTTAATGTCAGATCACTATGCAACAAATCATTTTTAATTAATAATTTTATCTGTTCGTATGATCTTGATTTTATGTTTATGACTGAAACATGGCTTGACCATAATACAGGAGATGCAGTTTTAATAGAAGCCTCACCACCAAATTTCAAATTTGAATATGAAACACGAGAAAATAAAAGGGGGGGGGGCATAGCAGCAGTTTTTAAAGATCGTATTGTCTCCCATAGGGTGTCTCTTGGGAAATTTTCATCATTTGAGTATGTTTCTTTTAAAATAGAACAAAAGAAATCTTCTTCCATTCTTATTATTGTTGTGTACAAGCCGCCACAGTCATGCCATAGTTTCACTGATCATTTCACTGAGTTGCTTTCAGTTGTGTGCACAGATTTTGATGGTTTAGTCATTATAGGCGATTTTAATATTCATGTGGATAATGTTAATGACAGATACGCAAAAGAGCTGAGTTCCATACTTGAATCCTTTGGCCTCACTCAGCATGTGAGTGGCCCCACCCATAGCAGAGGACACACCTTGGACCTGCTTATCACGAAAGGGGTGAATATTTCAAAAGTTAATGTAGTTGATGTTGCTCTGTCGGATCATTTCTGTGTATTTTTTAACATGTGTTTTGCTACCAGACCACCCGCTAAATATGAAATTGTTAGAAGTAGACACTTAAATGAAAACACGGGTGAACTATTTATGGGAATGATCCATTTTGAGAACACATCATGTTCTACTGTAGATGAACTGCTTAACTCTGTCACCTCTAGTGTGTTGAATGTTCTGGACGCTATGCCCCTGTGAAGGTAAAAATGGTCACAAATAAGCAAAAAGCCCCATGGATAAAAGCAGGCCCGGTCAGGGCACAGAAGCAAGAGTGCCGGAGAGCAGAGAGAAAGTGGAGAAAGTCCAACCTCCAGGGTGATTATAGACTCTTAAAAGAGAAGTTGTGTGAGTTTAACAGAGTACTACGTAGAACAAGAGAATTATACTTTTCTGAAACTATTGAAGGCTGCAGCAACAATCTGCGTGTTCTATTTTCAACAATCAATAGATTAACGAACCCCCCTGTTGAGTTGCCATTAGAACACTACTCCAAATCCAGGTGTAATGAGTTTGCACAGTTCTTCAGAGACAAGGTTCAGGGTATCAGAAATGCCATCACCTCTACAACACAAGTAACAATGCAACATCCAGTGAGGCTTTGTGAGCTAGCTCAATTTGCACCTGTCAATGATGAAACTGTTAAAAAGATAATCACAGGTCTTAGTTCCTCTACCTGCAGTCTGGATGTACTACCTCCTAGATTTCTGAAGTCTGTTATGTGTAGTCTATTACCCTCATTGACACAAATAGTAAACATGTCTTTTTTATCTGGAACATTTCCAATGGCCCTGAAAAAGGCAGTCATTAGGCCCCTCCTAAAAAAGAGCAGTTTGGATGCTGCGGTACTTGAAAATTACCGTCCCATCTCAAATCTGCCTTTCATGGGAAAAATTCTTGAAAAAGTTGCCTACCAACAACTTACTGAATTTTTAATATCTAATGACTCATTTGACATGTTTCAGTCTGGCTTTAGACCACACCACAGTACTGAGACCGCTCTAGTCAAGGTAACAAATGATTTTCGGCTTAACACTGATGCAGGAAAAGTCTCTGTTTTAGTCATGTTAGATCTGAGTGCCGCTTTCGACACCGTTGACCATGAGATTCTCATGCAGAGACTGGAGGACTGGGTTGGTGTTGCTGGTACCGCCCTAAGCTGGTTTAGGTCCTATCTAGAAGAAAGGAAGTACTGTGTGGAGATTGGAAACTATGTCTCAGATAATATGGCCCTGACCTGCGGAGTGCCACAGGGGTCGATTCTGGGACCTCTCCTGTTCAATATTTACATGCTGCCATTAGGTCAGTTAATTCAAAGTATGAAAGTGTCCTACCACAATTACGCTGATGACACTCAGATCTATGTCTCACTGACTGCAGGAGAGCATGGGCCGGTGGACTCACTCCTTCGCTGTATCCAGCGGATCAGTGAGTGGATGCAATGCAATTTTCTCCAGCTAAATGCGGACAAAACCGAAATGATTGTCTTTGGTCCCGAGAAACAAAGAGAGACCGTCATTTGTCACCTTCAGCCTCTCTCCCTAAGGCCCTTAAATAAGGTCAGAAATCTGGGAGTAATAATGGACTCTGACTTAAACTTCAATAGCCACATTGGATCGGTAACATCAGCAGCTTTTTATCATCTGAAAAATATTGCCAAAATTAAAAATATTGTGTCCAGGGCAGACTTGGAGATTCTTATCCATTCTTTTGTTTCCAGTAGGCTGGATTACTGCAATGGCCTGCTCACAGGTATCTCCAAACATGCAGTAAGACAGTTGCAGTATATTCAAAATGCTGCATCCCGAGTCCTGACTAGAACCAGGAAGTACGACCACATTAGTCCGGTCCTCAGGTCTCTGCACTGGCTTCCCGTGGCCCAGAGGATAGACTTTAAAGCAGCTCTCCTGGTGTACAAGTCTCTCCATGGCCTTGCACCAAAGTACATCCATGATATGCTAGTCTCATATGAACCAGCCCGGACTCTGAGGAGCGCAGGGACGGGACTCCTGTTAGTGCCCAGAGTCAGGACTAGACAGGGGGAGGCTTCTTTTCAGATTTATGCAGCTGGAGTCTGGAACGGTCTTCCTGAGGATGTGAGACTGGCTGCCTCTCTGTCAATGTTCAAATCCATGTTAAAGACTTTTCTTTTTTCCCGTGCATACAACTAGAGAATTTTATCTTTTTAACACACCTTGTTATTTATTGTTGTAACTTTTTGTGTTTTTAACTATTTTATTGTTTTTAATTACTTGTGTGATTTTTATGTTTTTAAATTACTTATGTGATTTTAATGCTTTTTAATTACATATGTGTTTTTAATTGTATTTTAATGGTGATGATTTGTGCATTGTGTGGTGTGGACTGTGAGGCGCTTTGTGTTGCCCTGTGCAGGAAAAGCGCCCTATAAATAAAGATTGATTGATTGATTGATTGATAATGACACCATGATGTTTCTATACAGTCTATGGTCTATACCCACACATACACACACACACCCACACACACACACACACCCACACCCATAAACACACACACTCCACACACACACACACATTGAAGGGGCTTTTTGTTACCAATTATTTATTTTGTCATCCATTTATTGATGATTTTGCATCAAATGTTAGTGTGTAATATAACACTACACATTGTTTTCAATAAAAAAAGAAATTGCACACAGCACGCAAATGGGTGACTAATTTGCGATTAATCGCGAGTTAACTATGAAATTCATGCGATTAATCGCGATTAAATATTTTAATCGTTGGACAGCACTAGTTTTTTGTTGCCATAACTCAGCGAAGCTCCATTATTGCCAGTCAGCAGTCGGCCAAACTCCAACAATGACTAACCTGGTAACTAAGGGAAAAGGATTTGAAAAGTATCCTCATAAAAACACACTAACCACAATCATAAAAGAGGAATTGAACTGTGCTGAGAGCAGGTTTTCTGTGAAAAATCGACTCGAACGCACAATCAAACTTATTGCTCACATAAGACTTTGTCTGGCATTGGTGTAACCACAAAACGTAGTCTTCATATTCTTTCCAGACAGGAAATGCATCATAAGCATTTTTCCGCACTCATACCTTTTAAGCAACTAGTAATGTGGCGTAGGACCCATGCCCAGAAAATACACCCTAAACCGGGGATTTAGTCCATTACGTTCATGCAGCACTTTATATATTTTCTTTTTCTGGGGATTAAGACTCAATACATCTGAAATATAGAATAGGTTTTTACTCTCTGCTGTTCAGTCTAGTTCAGTGGCTTGTTTTTTGCAGCTGTGCTTGAAAGCTGCCACACCCAGACAGAGATTTCATCCTTTTGCCCAATATTTTGTAGATTATTAATGATAAAATAAGTGTTTTCTGTCCCTCTATGTTAGTGGTTGTGTGAGCCATACAGGGTCAATTATACCTTCATTATTATAATATTGAGCAGATCTGAGTAAGTATTTGTAAGTAAGTATCTGAGGATATATAAGTAAGTAATCTTTATCAATATAGTGGAACAGTTTTACTTCTCACCCCACACAGTTCATTGAATTTGAAAACACACAAGTACTAAGTAAAAAAAAGGGTTTAATTCATTCGAAAACTCTGTATGCGTCATTTTTGTTAGTAGTTTTGCTTTGTCTCTTCTAAATGTTAAATCTTAGCAGAGAGAGGAGTGGGGTGCGAAGGAGCATTTGTTTTGTTTCATTTTTGTTTTTTGTTTTTTGTGTGTGTTCATGTAATTATCTTTTCTCATCCTTAATTTGCTGTAGTTTTTTTTTATGTTTACATGTTTGTATTTAGGTTTAGGACCCTCTCGAAAATGAGATGATTAATCTCAAGGGGTTTTCCTGAATAAACTTAACTTGCTGCAGCTTGAGTCCTGACTAGAACCAGAAAGTGAGACCACATTAGTCTAGGACTCAGGTCTCTGCACTGGCTTCTTGTGGCTCAGAGAATATAGACTTTAAAGCAGCTCTGTTTGTTACAAGTCTCTCCATGGCCTCGCACCAAAGTACATCTGTGACATGGGAGTCCCATTTGAACCAAAACGGACTCTGGGGAGCACAGGAACTGGACTCCTGCTGGGACTCTGAGGCAGGATTTCAGATTCATGCAGCTAAAATCTGGAACAGTCTTTTGGAAAATCTAATTCAGGCTTCTACTCTGACAGTTTTCAAATCCAAGTTTAAAACAGTTCTGTTTAGCTGTGCATCTTTACTTCACTTATTATTTATGATTATAAGGCTTTTAAATTATGATCTTGTTTTGTTAAGCCCATAAACTGTGCTCTACAAATACACTTGCCTTCATAATCTCCAAGTATGGCTGAAAAATAACCGCCAGGTGTGTAAACGTTCAAGCACAACTGTATTTGGCCCTACTTTGAAAACCCCTCGAAGCCCATTATGGATACCAATCATAGCTCTCCGCCTGGTCCCACATTATCTTCTGTTAAAATCATCATAAAAGGGAGATTTATTGACTAACATGCACGACTTTACTGGCCGCATGTTTTAGTATTGGCTGTGTGCACTGGTATCGATCTCCCTCGCCTCAGGGCCTCTCCAGGATCACTTACGCAGGGTCACGAGAGGTAGGAGTTCTGTTCCTGTATTGACCAAGTCCAATAATGGTCAAGAAACACATATTTCACAGGCCTCGCTGCTAAAGAAATAAATCTTCCTCCACACGTTTACTTTGGGAATAGTTTGGCCTTGTGGTCGCTGTTGTCTGGAGGCTGCAGGATTCTGGTAAATATATAAATATAATATCTAATTGTCCATATTTCTGCCATTGCAACATAGAGGCCCATCTCGTTGTACGAACCATACAAGTTATAATTAATAAGAGATATCTTCAGAAAATCATTGGAATAAACTAATAAACATATGAAGCGACGATGCCTTATACACAGTTCCCACACTTTTCAGAAAATGTTTATGGTCATTTTTTTTTCATATTTTATGTCAAAATCTCACAATCAGACCTGAGATAGATAGAAGAACCGATAGATTTACATGTATTGAATGCTTGGTGTCCCTCTTTTAATGACTGTATTTGACTGTTTAATGCTGACTGTGCAGCGCTTTGTGTGCACTGTTTTTTTAAAGTGCTATACAAATAGAGATGTATTATTATAACAATCCATTTAAACATCAATAAAGGCGAGGCAAGTTTTTTTTGTTAGGCGCAGTTGAGTCTATAAAGTTCAATAAAAGATGATAAATAAATTAAATGTCCTAAAAGTTAGAAACGATGGGAATAAAGTGCACATGTTGAGCTCAGACAGATCTTTTGTGCAACACATTTTGACAGTTTATATGAATTATGAAAACAGACAAAAAAGGATGCATAAAAAAGGAATGCTTCTTCCCGAAAACAAGAAAAAAGATACTTTTCTCAAATCAAGTGGATTATTTAATTCCGAATTCAAGTTTTTTTATTTTCATTATCTTCAGTCCGTTCTTGTTTGCAAATAACTTAAATGGTTACTATTACCCACCACAAAATTTCCAATTTTGTTTTGAATGTCATTAACCCTGCAGCTCTATTGTAGTCACTAATTTTGAAAGGTTTAACACAAATGTTTGAATAATCCGCTGCTTGCTTTCCGACGATGGCGACATATTACCAGAGACAAGTCGAGGAATTCCCTTGACAGCACTATGAATGTGTTTTAAAAGCTGACACACACACACACACTCTACTGTATACTGTATGTTCATTTGCCTTTGTCATTTTAACAGGCGTACCCTGTCACCGATACGCACTGGTGCTCAGATTGTTTCCTTGCAAGAGTGGCAGCTTGAATGCCTCAAGCTATGTGTGTGCGGTCTTACTACTGTAGCGTCCTTTTGTGTAGGGGGGGGGGGGGGGGTGGGGGGCAGCAGAAAAGCATCAGAGATCGCCTCCCACTGCTGAGCTTTCAATGTGGAGTTAATTGCATTTCCTTTTGGAGGCCTGCACACGAGAGCAGCAGCTATGCGGTCAGTGGGTGTGTGTGTGTGTGTGTGTGTCTGTGTACGTGTGAGTGAAAAAGAGCAGAAGTTGTGGTTACACTGTGAGGAAGAGCCGTTGGTTTCAGGGTTGTGTTGTTCCGGTGACAAAGATGAGACTTTATAGATTTGAATGACAAGAGTAAAGCTTCCTTCCATGTACAGTATAGATGTAGGTGAATTCATAGATAGATAGATACTTTATTGATCCCCGTAGGAGAAATTCAGGTGTCCAGTAGCAGTAAAAATAAAAAAATTATAATTCTAAAAAGCTTACAAGTCACAGCAGCAGAGGTGGAGTAGCCTCTGGGTGGAGCAGGACGGATCCCAAGGTGTAGTTGCCGCTTGGTTTGGACAATCTTCTCTGCTCAAGTCCATAGTAAAATGCTAAATGCTTCATTAGCATTTTTCTAAAAGTTAGTATTCCTCCAGTGGATTTTCGACAGATCCACTTGGTTCAGACCATGAATTCTCTCTGCTCTGGTCTGGACCAGTGTAAAACCGTGAACACTACTGCAGCAACATCTCCGGTAGAAAAAAGCTAGAAAAATACATTTTGAACATGGTTTCCTTTGAATGGATATTTGATTGAATCCAAAGTATATGTTTCAATGTGGATAGACTCAAATAGACACAAGAATGAATATTCAAGTTTAATGACTTTCAAATTTGTGGAGAGGGAGAGAAATTATTTTAATGCAAGAACCGTTAGACTTCAATGACTTCAAATGATTGCCATTGTTATAATAACTATTCTCCTCCGGTCAAATCAAATAAATAACATTTTATTCTTGTATAAATTCAAATTCAAAATCACCTCATGTGTGAATATACATATACATTACACACATACGTCAAAACCACTCACATCCTCCCGCGATATGTTCTCTGCCTTTGCTTCAGCGAAAACCACCATAAAACGCAGGTCCTCTGTGTCTCCGTGCGCACGTCAGACCGCAATCCATCATGCACTTTATTTACTTAGCTCCAAATAGACTCGACACAAAATGATACAAACTACATTACCTCGACAGCGACACACAAAGATGAAGGGGGAGAGATATAGGAGCAGAACAGATAAACTGGAAGAGGCAGAAGATATGTCGTTATAAAGAGAGGGGGGAGGGAGAAGACCGAGGAAGGTGTGTGGGCTGGACTTGGCATGGATGCTCAAGGCTGGACAAGGGCATTCAAGGTTCCCTGTCAGACGTGATTTGGTGGCAGTGGTGGTGGGAGCGGGGGAGGGGAGGGGGGAGTTTGATACAAAGTAATGTAATGGCTCGTAAAGATGTTACTGCATATGTTCCGTGAGCTGCTTGTCATTTTGTTAATGGCCGCGTACAGACAGTTCACTGAGTTTCTTTCGGCTTCATTCTTGAGCTACGGTAGGATGAACGCGGCCTTGTATCTGCCGTGAGGCTTTATGGTTGTACAGTATATTAGAAGCGGAAGTATAGTCTGACTTTGCTTTTTGTTTATAGCAGACCACATATGGACGTTGCTTAGGGCTGGGACAACGCGTCGACGTAATCGGTGACGTCGACGCAATCGGTGACGTCGACGCAAAAAATACACCGACGTATAATATGCGCGTCGGTGCGTCACACACAAAACAAAGATGGCGGCGAGCGGTAGCAATGCGAGTGCCGTGTTAGAGAAGTGCAAGCCGGTGTAACGCTGAGATACACTGTCTTGAAGAGATGCACAGCCTCAGCTGTTTATCATGTAATGCAAACCTGCGCATGCGCGTCTCACGGCAGCCGAAGCAAACCAAGATGGCGGACCGTGAATTTCTTTAAAAGTTAAAATACGAACGAATTCAGACACGAATGTCACTTTTAATGCAATTTGAGGCGATATGTTGATGGTTCCGTTTTGTCACATGTGGGTTTTAAGAGTCAAAGTTTCGTGCAAAGTTTAGTTTAAGCAGTCAACTGCGCCTGTGAAACCACAAAGCTAATGTTTTCATAGCAGTCCGCAGCTGCTGACGTAGGCTGATGACGCGTCCTGTGGCCACTCTACACTCTTATGTAGCCATGACAGGCTGATGGCTCCCACTGTTTTTGCTGGAAAAGCACTCTTTGTTTAGCTTAAAGCCTTCAAGTTTACATTGGTTACTGTTTTCTTTTAGTTGCTCTACACAAGTATTTGGCTGAACTTTTTCATATTTTTATTGAATGCTAAGCATCAAATGTTTGTTTCAAGAATGATAAGATGCACTTTTTTCAGTAAGCTGTGTTTTCAAGGCTTTAAGGTTTTATGCTACCTCTAAGAATGTCTTATTTTTTAATTTTAAGAGCAAGCAATACATATTTTTGTGAAGGAATTCATGTTTTTTTCATTAAAATATTTAAATCAACATGTATACATCAATATTAGTCAATTAATGGGGAGATAATCGAGAATCGAATCGAATCGAAATCGAATCGAAGCGAAAAAAATAATCGTTAGATTAATCGATGCATCGAAAAAATAATCGCTAGATTAATCGTTTAAAAAATAATCGTTTATCCCAGCCCTAACGTTGCTATAAATATTTGTTGAATATTTAATGTTGGTTGGATTCAATTGAGTGAGTGAACCACGGATAGTAATGGGAGGGGCAAAAAATATCCTATATTCCAAAAGCTAGTAGCAGTAGTTGCAGCTGTAGTCATAGTAGCAGTAGTATTAGAGGTTGTAGCAGTAGCAGTTGGAGTAGCAGTAGTAGTAGCAGTATAGTAGCAATAGTAGTAATAGTAGTAGTGGCAGCAGTAGAAGTAGCTGTAGCAGTAATCTTAGAAAAGTAGAAAAGGGGTTGGATAGTAATGGGGGGGGCAAAAAATATCCAATATTCCAAAGCCCCCCCCCCTTGCTGAAAGACCAAGGCTGTGTCTTTGTTGAAGGAGCAGCCATCTTCCTGTGGATCCACCACCAGCAGGAGGTATTGGTGGCAGCTCGGATTGCCACCCCACTGACCCAGAAATTGATCAATAAAGGGATGAAAATGAAACGTTTAATCAATATTTGTATGTAATTTTTCTTTCTTTTTTTTGTTTGCAATTGACCAATTCTTTGAGTTGAATATCTTGCATGTGTTTTATCAGATGCTGAAATAAATAAATACATTAGGTTTCCAATTTACTGTATATTAATCAGCCATTGATCTCATATATTATATATACAGCATATATACTGCATGTAGCAGACAGAAGCATAGTATGTTTCCCTTAACTTGTTGGTCCCCATATGTTCATTCTCATGAGATAACGGATGTTCACAATGTCACTATATTGTCAACAGAATTTCAATTTGTCAATATGTGGCCTCTTGACCCCAGCCGCACAGTGCCTTTTGAAAGAGCTTTTACTCTGGTTTTGTGTGTTATGTACTGTATATATATGTAGCTTCAATAATGTATGTCCATATGTCCGCTGGGCATCGGAACAGGAAAGTGTGTTAAATGTGGCGCTGCCTGAAGGACTGGCCTCTTAGCGTTCTCTGGTCAGATGGTGGTTCCTCTCAGGGCGGCAGCGATCTGGGACAGGGACTATAGCCTCCTGCTCGGGCCCAGAGTCATGACTAAATATGGGTAGGCAGCGTTTCAGATTTATGCTGCTAAGATCGGGATTCATCAGAGGTTTCTAGACGCTCGCCTTATGTTTATAGTGATAAATGGACTTGCTCCTCCTCCCTTAATGGATATATAAGTAAAAAAAACAACAACAGTAGAGTCGGAACCAGAGGAATAACCTAAGGACACTGTAATGTACAAAGGCGCAGGACTAAATTCAGCCAAATGGCGGCACAACATCATGGAACACCTTGCCGGGACTCTTATGTAACTGTGGGACCTAACATTTAAAGGAGTCCTGAAACATTGGCTCTTCCTTAAACTGTCTCCTTCTCAAATTCATCATGTTGTAATTGTCGACTTATGGTTTGTACTGTTTTCTAACTGTGTGTTTGTATGTTTTCCTCCTGCAAATGTGAGACAGGCTGAAAGTTCTGCTTGGCTGTGCCTACAACTGAAGGATTGTATCTTCACTGTTTTTCATGCACTGTGATTATTTATGTGATTTTGATGTTTCTTTTCTTGTTTGGTTTGAGTTGCCTTGTGTATGAACTGTGCTATATAAATATACGCCTGCATCTAAATATATAATGATTGTGACACTTGTTTCAATTTTTGGCCATTCAAAATTATAATGAGACTATTTACGTTGTCATTTCATTTTTTAGAATAGTAAAAAGCAGAAAACTTTGCACATTCGGCATTGACAGGTGCGGGAAAAGCAAACAGCTGAGTCAAACTTAGAAAAGGAAAACATTCTTGCACACTGTCCTTAATAATAATGCATCGGTTTTATATAGCGCTTTTCTGGACACTGAAAGACCCTTTACATGTCATTATTCTTTCACTCCATACACGGTGGTGATGAACTAGTACTGTAGCCACAGCTGCCCTGTGGCACAGTGACAGAAGCGAGGCAACCAGTATGCGCCATCGGCCCCTCCGACCACCACCAACCATTCACACACAACTCGCCCTATACACTTACATACACCAGTGTCATGGGCCTTGGTTAGAATGTGAAATGATATCTTAGGTAGAAAATATAGGGGGAAACAAGTACAAAGGGTAAAAAATGCTTCCCGCCTGTAACTCTTGATGCAACCACCAGAGGGAAGAGTTTAATTATTAATGCTTTGTATGTCTCCTTTAAATGCATTGAGTTTAGATGATTGTTATTTATTTGATTGTTATTTATTTGATTGTTATTTATTTGAGCATTTTTGCAAACTTTTGAGCTACTTTACAACAGTGTAATCTTGTAATAATGACATTTTTTTTTGCAAAATGCTCAAATAAATAACAATCAATCAATCAATCAATGATTATCCCAGGTTGAGCAGGGTTCTCAATAGAGGTGTGATACTTTCTCCCGCGATTTGATTATTGATATGCATTTGCCAAGTATCGATATATATTTTTTATTTGTTTTATTTTTTATTTTTTATTTTCAATTTGTTTTTGTTTTTTTTTTAATTAGTATGAATACTTTATATATGGCTACATTACGCATCTCCATTCCATTTATCATGAAGTAAACTGTATTTTTTCACTTAAAAATACAGATGCAGTGCTACAGATTAAAATACAATACCACAAACAAACAAAACGAAGAAAAAGCATCAATGGAAAGAATTGGACTTGCCATTTATTGTGATTCCTGGTTACTGGTTTGATGTCTGTCAGGATTCTAGAAGCACAAAAACTGTTCTAAAGGACAAATATGTTCTATAGTGACACCAGCGGACCACTTTAAGTTTACATTTTTTTCATTTCCTGCTTTCTTGCTCCTAGCATCAGTGTGTAATACTCCAGATAAGAGGTTTGGTTTTGGGTTCTCACAGACTGCTGCACAGTGGCATGTAGGAGTTAGGCACTTTGAAAACGTTGAAAAGACAAATAGCTATGGAAAATTTAATGGGGGGAAAGAATAACAGCAAAATCAGTAGCTCAGTATATGTGTAGGGGATAATGTGCCTGTGATAACCTCAGGCGTGATGTGATGTGCTGCTAAGTCTCCATCAGATAATGGTGCATAATGGAGCAGAACAACATGGATTCATCAGACTGTTAATGTTTTCAAATGTCCTGGTAATTGTACGATGTGAGTGACAGCAGACAAAGCAAATAATCAAACCCACAAGAGCGCTGATTCATCTATTAATCCACAGAGAGGCTCTCAAGGATGGTTTTGTATGTTCCCTATAATTGGCACAAAGTATATGTCTGTGCTTTTCATGCAGAGCTCTAGTTTGGTTGTCTATTTTATGATACAGTATATTAATTCAACTAACTGCAGTGCACAGACCTTTCTTTTGTAGTTTAGTCAATTAAGGTCACTAATTTTAGCCACGCAACGTGTAATCCAGTGGTTCCCAAACTTTTTTTGCCCTGTTTTGACCTCTTGTCTCAGCAGTCAAAACATGTGGACAAGGTAACTTGTGGACTTGTTATCTAACATTTTAACAAACCACAGTGGGTCCATATGGGGAGTGATATATGTGGGGGTGTCTCTCGGGCTGTGGACTCGAGACATCACCATGTGGAGAAAGTCCTGCAGCTGAGGGCTAGAGCTCCTCTGTCTCTCTCCAGCATGTGTATATGCATGTATGTTTTTTTTCTGTTGTCTGCAAGTGCCTTTAGTTTGGTTTATGCCTAATGTATAGATAGATAGAAATAGCAGAAACACATCCATCCATACCCCCAACATACTGTTAGTAACTTCCTTCAATTTACAGCCCGAAAAAAAAAGCAAGAAAAATTACGATTTCTAAAGCAAAAAAACAACAACTGTTTCAGAGCTACTTGGGACTTGCTTTCGTTAAAACAGCCTAGAGAAGTCACAAGAATGCATGTTACACCTGCGGCAGGATGATGTCACAGGAAGTCCATTGTGTGTGTGATAGTAAACAAAGCCCCACGTGAACTTCACCTGTCTGCGGCTCACGTTACTTTCACTGTAACCGGCTTCTTCTTGGCACTGTCATTTCCAGGCGCTTGAGCACATGGGGACGCAGACGGTGTAGTGTCAGGAGCATCCCTTTCTTATTGTTCTGCTGTTCGGCAGGTTTGCGTACTGGTTTTTTGGGTGGATCTGGGTCAGCCCACTGCACGGGAGGGATACTCATGCAAAGAGAAGCTGGCAAAGTATCAAATACTGAACAAAGTGTGGCAAACAATAGCATACAGTATACACACGTCATATGGTGATGCAGATTTGTGCATGGCTACACGAGCTAGCAACGCCACCTGACATGTTATTTTTTTTTAATTATAATTATTTTAAACTTGCAAAATACCAAAAAAAAACACATGCACACCCACACCCACACCCCACACATACACCTCTCTCTCTCTTCACTTGCTACTGTAGCTGCTCACTGTCCTTCCAAAAAGAGAGGTTAAATTGTAATAGTGGGGGCGACAGTGGCTCAGTTGGTAGAGCATTGGCCTTTGGGCCTGAAGGTTGTGGGTTTGAGCCCACCACGAGACCTACCTCACAACTCCCACTGATGAATGCTGTCGTTGTGTCCTTGGGCAAGACACTTAACCCCACTATACCTGAAGCCCCCACTGAAAGATCTCAGCTCCTGTGGACTCACCACCTGCAGGAGGATCAATGCGGGGCTGGTGCTGTGTGTACTGGGTGCAGCTTTGACGGCTACCCCCCGACCCAGAAATGGATTAAGGGGTAGAAAATGGATGGATGGAAATTGTATTAGTTGTCTAGTTTACATGGATTTTTTCATTAGGAATTTGAGATATAACTATCCTACTAAAATTAAGATAAGATGAGATAAGATAAAGCTTTATTCGTCTCACAGTGGAGAAATTTCAGTGTCATGGTTGCGCACATTACAGCAGAGAAAGAAGGAAATAAGAGCACTCAGATTGCACACATCAAATTGAGTCTATTATTATTAAGTTGTCCACTTTGTTGATTTTGCTCCAATTAAAACTGGGCTACCTAAATTTGAACTACAAACAATTTACCAGTGAACTCTTGCTGGATCCTGGCTCTCATAACAGTTTGGTTCTATCTCTAGTTCTCATTACTCTTGGGGTCTATGCTTTTTTGTTTTTGTCAAAGCAAAAGAGACTTACATTTAATATTTTCCAGACCCTTTATATCCTTTCCTCACATGTGTCAATTCTAGAGCTACATCTTGGTAACTTGAGTAATTCTATTTTGAAATGATGCCTCTCCACCCCCAACATTTCACACCACTTCACCATTTAGATTCACTGCGGAAACTGACATGAAACTGGGGGACTTTTTTATGTAAATTTTGGAATCATAGGGGAAACCAAGACCTCCTGCCTGCTTTCTTCTTCCTTCATACAGATTAACATTCTTGCCATGCGCCCAGTGTCTGGTCCTGTGGTGTGGAAGGGAGCCCTCATTGAACCAGGGCAGATCAGGTGGACAGTGCCCAGCTGCTGTGAGCCCTCTGCTGCTTATCTCGTCCCACCATATGGATTATTCATTTTCTATAAAGACCAAGAATTAGGACAGAGAAAATGCCACTTATGTTGCAGTTGTTAGCATTCAGATTGGGCTGTTTTTTGTTGCAATGATTGTTTGCGTTTATGTATGGCTTCAAGCTGTTGTGCAGAATCCCATTACTTCTGCTGTGCTAACGTGTAAAAAGATTGGGGGCGAGGGAGCCGGATGTCAAATTTACATTGGAAATCCCCACAGTTTTCAAAACTGGCAGGACAGAGGCTAACCATCAATTTGCTAACTCCTACCTATAGCGTGTTTCTTTCACCCCAAAAAGCACAATTATGTAAAGTGTTTTATTTTTATTTCAATAGCATTCAACTTTGTATATGTATTTATGTTTGTATGGATGATATGTTTCTGCTGCTGGACACCTGGATTTCTGCTATGGGGAACAGTTAAAATACCTATCTAGCTATCCTGGTTGTAGCCAATCAGCTGAGATATTACTCCATTTGTTTATATTGCAATCAGAATGGTTTTTTTACAGTGTTTTTTTCTTTCAAGTAACTACAGTGCCACTTTGTATGAGGGGAAAGTTCTAGGTTTATGATATCCATGTAACGTCATATTTCATCAATTGAAAATGTTCTAACACAGGGGTCTCCAACCTTTATCAATCGGGAGCTACTAAAAATAAAAGGGAGAGAGCTACTTCTTTTTGCAGTGGTAGCAAAACTCTTTCTAATTGCGACAAAACATGGAGAAGTAAAATATACCATAATACTTTACAATTATAATTTATTGTGTATTGTATGTATGCATTATTTAATGACTCAAAATGTATTCATTCAATATTATTTGTTCAATTCTAAATCCTTTGGCGAGCTACCTGAAAGGAGCTGGCGAGCTACTGGTAACTCCCGAGCCACAGGTTGGAGACCTCTGCTCTAACAGGACATCCCCTTACCTGACAAACTGATCCAACACTTTATCCTGAATGTCTTACCAGTTTTGTTGTAGTCCATTCCTGTTTGTGATAATATAGTTAATCACAATTATTATAGCCATGCATTTTTATGATACAAAACTGAATTATTGTGCCATACTGAATTATCCTCCCATACCATAACTTAACATAACCTCAGTCATCACTAACCTGACACTAGTTATCTCGGAGGACTTTACAAAACCGTAAAATTTGCCAACACAGATTCTCAAGATTAAAGATGCAAGAATTGATTTACCATTTGCAGTAAAACCACATTGGAATAACTGTGCAAGGCTACCCCAGTGTGCACCAGAAAGAAGAAAGCACACACCCGAGCTCTTGCCCAATCAGAGAATCAAATGGTTCAAACACAAGAAATGTAATGATAAAAAAACATAGAGCCATCCATGCGAGGCGGATGACCAATGTCCGAAAATGTTGAAAAAGTTCATTAATATCGTTAAATGTCGAGTGTCCTGGATCATCACCACTCTCCTTGGGCCCTCATTGGCGAAGGCAAAACTCATACATAACATTACAATTGCAACTAAACTGTCATCCCTAGAATCGCAACTCATTTTGCGTTGTCCTCTGCTCCTCTCTAACCGTGTGTGTTTGTTTGTTGTGTCCACAGTGAATGAGTACGTGTTCATGGTCCAGGCCAGAGGGATGCAGATCAGGGAGAACATGAAGAACATCGGAGCTCAGGTCCTGGAGCAGGTGGTGAGAGGTTCCTACAGTAACGGCACAGGTGAGCTCTCCATACACTGTACCACACTGTTCTTTTCATTCTACAGTCTGTACAAGGAATTTATCTTGGGTTCCTATAGCCTTCAAACCTCAAAAATTGAATTGTGTAATAAAATTCTGTTACTAGTTTTCAATTCAATTTCAATGTATTCTTGTGTTGCCCTCAATCACAGTTGTAGTTATCTCGGCGGACTTAACAAAACCGTTGAATTCGCCAACACAGATCAGAGAATCAAAAAGTTCAAACACGAAAAATATAGAACACATAGGTATTGGTCCATTGGGGGAGTTGACCAATGACCATGAATGTTAATACATATCTATAAATGTAGAATGTTGAGTGTCCTGGATCATCACCACAGTCATTTTTGTTAATAGTCTAACAGACGCTCCTGCATTGGCAACGAAAAACTCTGAAACCCATTGGGAGCAAAAACACTTTTGAATTTGCCAACACAGATCAGAGAATCAAAAAGTTCAAACAAAAGAAAAAACACATAGAAAAACACGTTGAAAATGAAAGTTTTCACACGCATGCATTTTTGGCATCTGTCACATTGTCAAATTAGCTTTGTCAGACAGAAACGTGATAAAGTTAGGCTCATTCTCTCAGCCCAAAGTGTCAAATCCCAACTCACGAGGCTCTATCTGTTATGACAAATAGCAAGGATTCAGAGGCAGCAGTCATCTGATAATTCTTTTTCTATTATTTCTGCGTACTTATTAGAGCCCAGTGGACACATTGGGCAGAAAGTTGATTGGTTGAGCAAAATAAGTAATCTTTTTTAACTTTTCTGTCTGTACCCTAAGGGTACCTCACGATACGATACGATACAAAGCTCACGATAACGATATTATCACGATAACGATATTATCACAATAACGATATCACGATAACAATTTTATCACGATATGACGATTATCGATATATTGGTCATAAATGTACAATATGCCAATTTATGGCATAAATAAAAGAAAAAATACACTTTATTTCATGATAAATGGAATGGAGATGCGTAATGTAGCCATATATTAAGTATTGATACCAAAAAAAAGACGAAAAAAAAAAAATGTTGTTTTGTTTTGTTAATATCTTCAAAATAAAAGACACTGTACTGAGAAAATGTGACTTTAGCCCCATTTTAACTCTGGCTCTCTTTTGGTGAATCATTCGTCATTGGGGAAATGTGAACGCTTTGAACAAGTGTGCTCTGGTCTAGTTTTCAGTCAGTCACTTCCTTTGAAACGGTTCTGTAACTTCATGAGAACTGTTGATCATAAAGTGTGAACGCGCCCTGAGGTTAAACCACTATGGCCACATCAAGACACAGTAGATTCAGTTTTTTTGAGCCTCGATTTAAAAAGACCAAAATCAGTAGAAAAGACAGCATGTTCCAGAGTTTGGATCCAGCGACTGAAAAGGATTACCCCTGGGAAAGCAGTGGCTGAAACTCAGTGTCCGATCACAGTCAAGGGTCAGCAGATTTAAGGGGCAGAAAAAAGGGCAATTCCTAATTTTTTATGTCAAACATGTTACTGTGCAAATAAGGCATTTTGTTTTTCTCTACCAGACAATAGTAAGTTAGCGATGTCTCGATTTGATTCAACTGTATTATTGGGTTTCATATGACGTCGGGGCAGTGGCGCAAATAACAAACGTAGGACAGGACGTGACGTACCCTGGCGGGGGCAGTCTGCCGGGTTTATACACGGAAATATAGTAGAAGAAGAAGCGCTGTCAAAATGCAATCTTTTTGTGCTGTGTGCGGCTGTAGCAACCGCACAAATAGAGAAAAAGACAAGAGTTTCTTCCGTGTTCCAACTTTGGTCTCACATAAAGGAGTTTGAAAAAATCAGTCGAATGAGGCGGGCGAGGTGGATCAAGGCTTTCCCAGATAAGCGCCCCCTGCAGGCCATCCAAATGAAAAGCAGCAATTTCTTCTGTTTTTCTTTCCAAAAATGCCTGAAATCGAGACTCGATTATGACTGCTACAACAACCGTACACCGCACAGGATGAGAGCCTTTTGACTCCCAAACAGACACGATTTACATGGTTTTCAATGGGAGCAAAACTGAGTTGTCCCACGTCTGCTCATTCGCCCTCTACTGGCCAGTTTAATGAAACCCAAGAATACTTCAAAAGACAGAAGTATGCCGAGACATGTTTGTGACCATCAAAACAGGACATTGTGTTAAATGTGGCGGTGCCTGCAGGACTGGCCTCTTAGCATTCTCTCGTCTGATGGTGGTTCCTCTCAGGACAGCAGTGTTCTGGTCAGGCCCAGAAAAGGACTGAACATAGGGAGGCAGCGTTTCAGATTCATTTGCCAAAATGTGGTATAATCTTCCTGAATATGTGAGACAGGCTTATTCTCTGACAGTATTCAAATCCAGGTTAAAAACAGTTCTGTTTAGCTGCGCATACAACTGAAGGATTATATCTTTTCTCTTTTTAATGTACTGTGATAATTTATTATTTGAATGCCCTGCGTGATTGTTTCTTTCTTGTTGAGTCGCCTCGTGTATGAACTGTGCTATACCAATAAACTCGCCTTTCCTTGCCTCCCGCAGACTACACCTATGACTTCAACGTGAGCGGCAGTGAAGCTCCGCCCACTACATACCTTCCAGAGGGCTTCACGTACCTCTCATCCCAGCTCTGCCCTGAGCGCATGCAGTCTATGAGTAAGCACAGATGGCTATACTGTAGCTTTTAAAATGTCTCTCGTGGCTAATGCCGTAATATGTGGCGAGCATTTAAAACCCCCTAACAAGATTGCTTCAAGTGATTTACTACGCTGCTCTTTCCAATGACACGTCTCTGAAATGGTTGAGATGCATTATTAGACTTACAATGCATGCGGAATGGGGTTATTACAACTAATGGATCTGTGATTTAAGTGCCAAGGCAATTAGTTGTGGCTCGCTTTGTCTTCTTAAGAAGCCTGGATGTAAAATGGTGTTTGTGTTTGCGCTCCCAGCGGGTCGGCTCGATGTTAACATGAGCGAGGTGTCTTTGGAGGAAGTGGAGAGGTCGCTGCTGGAGGTGCAGCCTGGGATGACCACCGGAGGATACTGGGCGCCACAAGACTGTTTACCGCGGTGGAAAGTAAGATGAATACTGTACAGACCTGATTACCCTGAATATGGCTTGTGTGTGTGTTTGCGTAAAATGTGCGGCACTAACATATACTTATCTCGAATTGATAATTTGAGTACATTCTGACTGTCTTAAAACAAGATTTGCCAATGGGACATAGCCATTTAGTCTCCGGTTTTTTTCTTCCCTAATTTCACGGGAGATACATTTTTAGTGTATTTTTACATTTTTTTGCAAATCTCTTTTAAGGCAGTCAAATTGTGCTCAAAGTAGATGCAGTGTATAGTCTATAATTCATTAATCTATCCATTTTCTTCCCCTTAATCCATTTCTCAAAGGCCAATTCTCCACCAACTGAGCCACTGTTGCCCACCAGTCTATAATTCATGATAAATTGTAGGCCAAATGTTTTTATTTTTTATTTTTACTATACCATGATACAAGAAATGATACAGCACAAAGGGAAATAGGTTTGACCTGATTATTAATTCGGCGTTGTTGAAGCCTGCCTCTACTTTCTAATGTATTCTCTGCTCCAGTTGTACGGTGGATGCATACCATCTGTCAGTGCGTCTTTATACGCAGTAGCCTCCAGCTCTGTCAATTATAACGTTTCTTCATCCCGAGCGTTTTGGCTGTCTAACCTTCTTTTTTATAATTGATTTACTCTTATATAGTCGTGCGCTCCTGTTGCTATATCCTGTGCTATTTTTACTCTCTACAATTTGTCTTTAACTCTGTGTGCATCTTTCTATTTGTTTGCTTTTTTAGGTGGCAATTCTAGTTCCTTTTAGAAATCGTCATGAACATTTACCCATCCTGCTGAGACATCTGGTGCCCGTGCTGCAAAAACAAAGACTCCAATTTGCCTTTTATGTAATAGAGCAGGTACGCACCCGCATTCCACACAAACATATACACACAACTACACACACATGCAAACACACAAACAACATCATGTCACAATCTGTCATAGTATATTATTTATGGCAGCACATGCAGTTTTCTATATCTGTATATTTATTTTCCTTTACATTAAACCATGTTTGCTCATCAGAAATATACCTGGAGTTGTTTTTAGCTGCATCCACGCTGATATCAGATACTTCAGGCATAAATTGGCACAACACAATACTACCAATACTACCAATCCAAATGTCCCTTTTTCAAAATCAGGTCAGACGAATTGTTCAATTTTTTTAAATTAGTACTTTCTTAAATGACATTGCACCACGATGGACCTGAGACTATGATACTCTATTTTTTGCCACTAGATGACTACAATAAATGGATTCTTAAAGGGATAGTACAGTATGTATTAAGCGCTGTGGTCAAAGTGGTTAAAGGTGACCTTGAGTGCCCAGAGTGGTGCCAAGCCATTCCAATTACAATCCATCTTATGTTGCTAGAATCTTCCTGCCTGTGACACATTTAGCATGTAGCCCTGATTACAGATCCAATCCACCTCCTGGAGTTTAGCTAGAAACGGTTTAATCACTGTGTATCACATTTGACTCCAGATTTTTGCATCTGCTTTTAGTGTAATCAAATGTGTGGTGCTATATTTGTTTGTTTGTTAAATGTGTTGTATTAAAAATAAAATAAACTCAATTTCATCTAACAAACTGGCAACCCAAATGAGATCTCTGATTGTCAATCTGCTTGGAATGTATCTCTTCTTTTCTTTCTAATTACGAATAACGAGTGCAAAGTAAAGAGTTAAAGTAAATGACGCAAAGTGTAATTTTACAGAATGAACCTATACACTGCAAAAAAAAATATTTAAAAATTGGTCAGATCTGGCAAAATTTGTCTTAATTTGAGCACATTTAAAACAAGATTTGCCAATGGGACAAGCTAAATTATATTGTTTTAAAAAGAGATGTCAAGAAATGTCTCCCTTGGAATGAGAAAAAAAAGCAACAGTAGAAGACTAAAATGCTTTGTCCCATTGGCAAATTTTGTTATTGTCAGAATTTACCGAAATTAAGATAAACAAAACATTCAATTCAATCATTTATTACCTCATCTTTGTGCAGGATAAATGGGTTCGCTCCAATGTTACGGGGAGATAATCACTTTCGCACACACACAAACCCTCGATATATATACCCCTAAGGACGCCTTCACACTTGGATGTAATTTGTCCAGAGGGCTGGGTTTTCGGGGGACTCTTAATGTGCTCTTGGCCAGATAGTTTCACACCGTTTTATTACAATTATCACAGTTTTAGTAGCACTGCGGTTTGGGGACTAGGGCTTTTCAAAATGTGCAACTCGGTCCATTCATTTAAATCCTTATCGTCTAAACCGAGAGTAAACACTGCAAAGAATCCTCACAAGGTCATATATCTGTGTGGAAACCAAAAAAACATTAGGATTGTAGTGTGATGATAAAATACACAATGTAATAATAAGTGTTAAATCAAAATGTCAACTTCAAGAGAGACAAAGGTTCACTTTCTATGCCTGACCTGGCTTTCCCTAAATTTTTCTCACATAATTTCGCTATGTATTTCACTTATTAAATTAAGAGATCCATTGTTCATCCCACTGTGTTGCATCACAAGATACATTTACAAAAACTAGTATAAAAGTAGTATAAAAGTATCAAATCTCTTGTTTTAACATAAATGTAGAAGTCTTCTATCTCTGTCTGGTGTCTGTTTCACACATAATGTATTTAAAACACCAGTGCCAAAACGGTTTAAAAAAAAAGCGGATATGAAGCAATATACTCTGTAACCAGCTAAATTTGAAAAGAAAGTCAGTTTTTTTTCTGCAAAGCAATATAGACCCCACTTGAATACATAATGTCCATATCCACTGAAATTGGTAAAATTAACTCAAAGAGGAGAATCCAAGGTGAAAATGAGTGTTCATGCAAAGTTATAAATATATAAAACAAAATGGATAGTAGTATGATCTCCTGCTCCATTGAAAAACCTTAAAACTATGTATATTTTTTACATACTAAAACCTGGACAAAGTGCGGCTTTCTTTGCAGACCCTTCCCAGCTGGTAACCTCATACTGGTCTGTTGCTTACATAAATTATTCAGGAGTCAATATCCATTAAGGCAAGGCAAGGCAAGCTTATTTGTATAGCACAGTTCAAACACAAGGCAACTCAAAGAGACAAAACAAGATTGAAGCATTACAAAGCATTAAAATAATCACGGCACATTTAATAGACACTTGTAACTCAGTATTTGCTAGCATGACATGTTAATCATTCATTCTGTTCTATTGAATGAACCCCAAATGTTTTAGTAATCATTTGAAGTAGCTTTTTGTTACATTAAAACACAGTACCAGCCCTCCAAAATTAGTCGATATCCCAATGTGCCCTCCAGAGAGAAATAATTGCCCACCCCTGTACTAAAATGAAATTCAAGTATCTTTTTCCTTTGTTTCCAGGGGGGAACAGAGCCATTCAACAGGGCCATGCTTTTCAATGTGGGCTATAAAGAGGCCATGAAGGATGCGGACTGGGACTGCCTGCTCTTCCACGACGTAGACCACCTGATGGAGAACGACAGAAACTACTACGGCTGCACCGACATGCCGCGCCACTTTGCCGTTCAGCTGGACAAGTACTCCTACATGTGAGTGCTTCCTCCTGCCCACACTGCCGTTTATAGTAGTGAAGCGGTGTCTTCTACCTGCGGTTGTAATGGCGATGGGGACGGGAGGATAATAATTCAACCTAGAGAGACTTGAATAGACAAAAGAGGGGTTTTATTAGAATTGTATATTTGTTGGTAATGAACTGACACTACACACTACATGTATTAGCGCATACAACTCCAAAGAAAGTGTTTGCAAGATTACATTTATTGCATCCTGTGCGCGATTGGTTGATAATTGCAGAGAGGGAAATAAAGATAGAGATTATGAGATGAAATCCCCTGTGGGCGGCACGGTGGCTGAGTGGATAGCACTCTCGCCTCTCGGCAAGAAGGTCCTGGGTTCGAATCCCGGTTGGACCAGGGCCTTTCTGAGTGGAGTTTGCATGTTCTCCCCGTGTCTGCGTAGGTTTCCTCCGGGTCCTCCGGTTTCCCCTACCACTAAAAATATGTACAATAGGTCTGGCATGTGCCTCCTGTACTGGCACCCCCACTCCCAAAAATAACAATTGTAAACCGCTTTGAGACTCCGATGTGCAGTGAAAAGGCGGTATATAAATAAAGATTACTAAAATAAAGATTACTTACCTATAACCCTGGTGGTGGTAGAGGTGGTGGAGAAGGGTGAAAGAGTTGGTTCCTGACAAGGAAGAGATGGGGAGGAGGAGGGTTGCTGCATGAATGAAG
This sequence comes from Knipowitschia caucasica, assembly GCA_964034765.1. Lineage (NCBI taxonomy): Eukaryota > Metazoa > Chordata > Actinopteri > Gobiiformes > Gobiidae > Knipowitschia > Knipowitschia caucasica. Next base: position 12,254,739 of record OZ035827.1, on the reverse strand, counting down.
CTTCCTCACGATATGAAGCCTGATGGCCACAAGGTGAGGATTGGTAGTGTAGCGCTGCAGCTGAGTGTGATTGACTGACTTCTCTTGACATGAAGCAACAGTGGGAAGACTTGGAGCGCAGTGAGCTTCATCCTGTCTCTTTAAGTCTGAATTTCTGCCTTAGCTCCTCGACGACAAGGCGAGATAGTAGCATTTTCTATGTTGAATATAAAGGAGTGGCATATAGAGCTTACATCTCCTATAGTGTTGGCTTTTACCAGAAAAAGCCGGTTTAAAGCTCCAGAGGGGGGAGCCAATTCTCATGGCAACCACAGAGGTGATCAGGAGCAAGGCCAGGCCCTCCCTTCACTGGACAAAGTTGAATTTATTTATGTAGTTATTTATGTGACAATGTCCTCATATTACGTACATCATAAATGCTGTCTTTACACTTATGCAGCTTGAACAAACAGGAACAGAAGGAGGACAAACATCTTGCATATCCTGGCCCTTGTTTGTTTCTGATTTCAGAGACATTTTAACAATTGATCTTGTGGATACAAGGCACCCGATTGGTCAGTTATTATTGGTCTTATCTCGAATGGAAAACACAAAATCAAAAAAGAAAACATCGGAAGGATACAGAGGGCTAAAACTCGAACATACTTTACGTCTAGAATGTTGAGTGTGACATGAATGGTCACGAAGTGTTTACTTTTCAAAAAAGGAAGCCAAAGGGAGTATTGCAGCAAAATGTCAGAGTACTCCCTTTTTTGGCTTCAGCAAGACTGCGCTGTCCACTCCTGTTACACAGCCCAAGGAGGTGAATCAATAATAATCATTGGTTTTATATTTTTTGACACACAAAGATGCTTCACATTTCATTATTCATTCTCTCCACACACAGTGATGATAAATTACAACTGTAGCCACAGCTGCCCTGGGGCACACTGACAGAAACGAAGCAACCAGTATGTGCCATCGGCCCCTTTGACCACCATCAACCATTCACACACACACCAGACTCATTCCAGGCAATGTGGGTGAAACAAAAGAGGTCTCCCACCACAGTACTAACCAGGCCCTACCTCGCTTAGTTCCTTAGTTCTGCCAGGATCTGGCTTTCACATGAAGAGGGTGCAACAAATTGTACTAGTTATAAGGCTCTATTGTTTATCTTCAGAAAATGATTGAAAGCAACAGTTAGCACAATATATATTAGAAAAAACAAAATAAAAGTTAAGCTTTAAACAAACTTGCAATACCTTAGATTCCTTGACATTAACCCGCCTTGACCAACATTACTTTGACCCCTCTGGTTTAATCTACTGAATATATTTGTCTATTTTTCTCTTTTTGCCTAAACCAACTGTAAACAAACTAGAAATGAATCTTCTGAGATCATAGTCTGCATGTTGTAATGTAATTCTGTGGGCTGTCGTGGCACCAGATCTGTCCCCATCCCTGGTAATGTTTGACTGTGCCTCCTAGGCTTCCGTATAATGAGTTCTTCGGCGGTGTCAGTGGCCTCACGGTTAAACAGTTCAAAAAGATTAATGGATTTCCGAACGCGTTCTGGGGCTGGGGAGGAGAGGACGACGACCTCTGGAACAGGTAAGGATGGACCCAAGTCAGCGACCCAAACATGTGACTCTGCTCGTGCCAGTGACTTTAGTGACGCTGCAATATACACACACAACAATAAAAACACAACTGAATCACGGAAAGGGGTCAATTATTTACTTAAATGAATATCCAGGAAATATATGTTGTTATTGTGACAGTGTTGTTGATAACAATAGAGACGAGTTCAGCAAATTTGACTCGTTAATCATAAGCCAATGTATTTCTTCTAAATGTTTGTTTTTTTGGGCTATTCTCTTATTCTCTTATCCCCTTATTCATCACTTCTTTTTCTGCCAAAGCTATAGATTTTATTGTGTTTTAGTAATGACATTGACACAGTAGAAGCAGGAGAATCCAAGAAAATGACTTGATAAAAAAGGTTTAAAAAATGGCAGCTCAAATCTAGATATGATAGAACTTTTTGAAAACAAGGAACTAGTTCGATTTTATTGCATAGTTACACAGGTGGACTATGACCCAGTTTAAAGAAATACTACATGCTTGCCAGCTCTGCTAACAAGTTATTTTAATACAGCATTTATTTGTATTGCACAGGTCATACACAGTGCTAAACAAAACAAGAAAAGAAATATATTATTTTTTATTTTATTTTTCTTGTACCAATAGTTGCACCTCCACCCCTAGTTGAAAAACACTGCATTACCCAATGTAGCCCACACCGGTCTTTGTGAAGCACTGGGTTTGGCTCATATTGTACTTGTCAGTAAGGTGTATTTGTCTTTGGCACACAACACTGCTGTCCAGCTGCACAGGCACAAAGCCTCAGTAAGCTGTCTTATATACTCATAAATATATATATATGTCATGTTTGCATTTCTCCATAATGATTATCTTGTTACTATTGAATCTCGCAGTGTTTGCCTAATAGATTAAATCATGGTGAGTATGTATGCGTATATTTGTAGACCTTTACATTTGGAGCGACGACCGTTCAAAAGCCTGCTGTGTGTGTTATGTGTGTGTATTTGCGCAGATTGACGAGGTTTTAACTGTGTTTGTCCAGGGTCCATTACGCCAATTACACCGTGAGCCGACCACGAGGAGACCAAGGCCGCTACAAGTCCATCCCACACCACCACCGCGGGGAGGTCCAGTTCTTGGGGAGGTGGGTCTGATTATGGCAGCTTTGAGGCTCATGTGATATAAGCCGGTCACATGAAAGACCCAAAAGGAGTGACTTTACTGCAGGGTTTGGAAGGGGCTAAAGACTTTGCATGTGATCTGCCTCAGGGCTAAATTCCGATCATGCTTTTGCACTTTTGTTCAAATTGGTGCTTGGTTTATACAGGCAAAAGTGTCTGATATGGCCAAGAGTAAGAGAGGATAAGAAGTGAATCTGTAAAAACAATTTAAGAAGTGAACTAAAAAGTGTAACACAGCCCGAGTAAATGAGATCAGTTAGAGTTAGATGCTAAAGCGATTCCCCAGAGTGAGAGCTCTGTCCATGACAACAACCCCTTGTTACTTGCTCTGTGGTGTTTTTGATCATTAAGAGCATGAATATCTTATGATCTTCATAGTAGAACTTCCACAATACATTTAGGAACAGTTCTGCTCAATGTCAAGCATAATAATAGTAAAACAAAAGTAAAGTAAAGAAGTTGCTTTCTTTAAAGAGTAACTAAGTAGAGTAACGAGAAAATATACTTTTTAAAAGTAACTTCCCCAACACTGTCTATTATTCTGTAACACAGTAATGTTTCACTCTCTAAGTTAGGGTTAGGGTCATATATTAGAGCTGCCTTTGACCTGTGTGACTCAGGTCAACGTTTTGTGTGATTTTCCACAAACTTCTTACAATAGTTGGATGGAATAGGGTCCATTCTTCTTGACAAAACTCAGATTGTAGATATTTGATGGTTATCTCTGTCACGCACAGTTTGAGTTCTGCCCACATGGGTTCTATAAACGGTGGAAGATTAAGGAATTTAAGATAAGATAAGATAAGAATTCCTTTATTCGTCCCACAGTGGGGAAATTTCGATGTTGCATCGCACATATAGGACAGTAGTAAGAGCACACAGGGATCACACACAATATATACACTATATACAAATAAGTAGTAGCTATGTTTCTTAACTAACATAACTAGCTGTAGATGCTGAAAATGCTTCAATACCAGTCAAAAAAAAATATATGTAGTAGTGCAGTTTAGATTTCAATTTATCTCCTCCATATTTTGAACATTATAGGTCCCATGCATACAACTACATATTTAACTTTCAATCAATCAATCAAAGTTTATTTGTAGAGCGCCTTTCATACACAGGGCAACACAAAGCGCTTCACAGTCCACATCACAAATCATCACATAAAACAAACACCAGAATCACAATTAAAACATTAAAATCACACAAAAGATTAAAACACAATTAAAACATTAAAATCACACAAAAGATTAAAACACAATTAAAACATTAAAATCACACAAAAGAATAAAACCATTAAAACTTTCAAAATTACACAAGAAAAAATAAATAAATAAATAAATAAATAAAAAAAAAAAAATGACAACAGTGCATTAGAAATCCTTCAGTTGTATGCACAGGCAAACAGAACAGTCTTTAACCTGGATTTGAACATTGACAGAGTAGACGCCTCCCTCACATTTTCAGGGAGATTGTTCCAGATCTTAGCTGCATGGATCTGAAACGCAGCCTCCCCATGTTTGGTTCTCACTCTGGGCACCAGCAGGAGGCCAGTCCCTGTGCTCCTCAGAGTCCGGGCTGGTTCATATGACACCAACATGTCACTAATGTATTTTGGTGCAAGGCCATGGAGAGACTTGTACACAAGCAGAGCTGTTTTATCTATCTATTTATGTTAAATCTATTCTCTGAGCCACAGGAAGCCAGGGGAGCGCAGCTTGGAGATTGATGAGCACGCGTTTTTGACGTCTCTGCTCTGTTTACCCTTTTAAGCCTTTTAAAGCCTTTTAAAGCCTTTTAAACACGTTTTTACGGTGTATTAGTGTCTTTTGTACACTCTAGTGTTTTTACCTTAAATGCAATGGTTCCAGAGCATCACGTCTTTTAACACAAAGACCCAATCGAAACGCGCTAGCTCGGAGGCTACCACGAGCGCACCACAGACATGGAAAGTGACACTGCAATGACCACGAACGACATTAGTCGCCTCACATTGGAGCTTCGTGAGAGGGACCGTGCCACTATTGCAGACCTCCGTAAAGAAGTCCTTCGCCTCACTGCAGAGCTGCAGGATAAACAGTCACTCGTGTCCAAACTTTTTGATGTCGCTGGCGGGCAGCACTCACGGCTTATGTCACTGAGCGCTGCATACTGTGACACTGTCGTGTGGGAGAGGTCTGTCAGCTCTGGACCCTCCTGTTCTACACCTAAGCGCCCGGTTCCGAATGAGGAACCCGCGAACTGCGAGGAGCCATCCAGCGCCGTGGCCCATGTCCTAAGCCTGTCAAACCGCTATGCAGCACTCTCCACTGACATCCCAGCCCCCTCAGCAGAACCCCTGGACTCTGCAGCGTACTCTGCCGTTCGTGGATCCAGGTCCACTGCGAGAAAAACGCTCCTAAAGGAAGCCGTCCTCAGACGAAAGAGTGGTCATTCCCCTTCTCTGACCCCAGTGCATCACCACCACTTACCTTCACCGGGTCAGCAGCACCGACCCGAGCCTGCTCCTCTCGCCGCTCCAGCGTCTCCGTGCACACAGCGTGGGTTGCCCGGAGCTGAGAATCAACACCCCCGCTCCCCTCCATGTGTTCAGCAGCGCCCTGGTTCGGACTCATCCCTGGATGAGCCCGCTGGTTCCGGCCATGGACACCGAGCGCCTTCTCCGCGGCTACGTCCACTCTTCGCCCCGACTACTTTGATTGTTGGAGATTCCATCGTGAGACACGTCCGCTTTTTTAACGCGGTCACTCAGTGTTTTCCCGGAGCCACTGTTCCAGACCTGCTCATCCGTCTCCCTCCTCTGCTTCACTCCCTGCCCGATACCATATCCAAGGTAATCGTGCATGTGGGGATCAACGACATGAAGCTGCAGCAGTCCGAGGTCACAAAGAAGCATTTTATGGATCTATTCCGTCTTCTCCAGTCCTCTGGGTTGTGTGTTTTTATCTCTGGTCCAGTCCCGACTGTAAACCGGGGAGACTGCTTGTACAGTCGCGTTGTGGCGCTGAATATGTGGCTCCAGTCTACATGCAGCACTTTTAACTTTGTTTTTGTGAACAACTTTGGCCTGTTCTGGAAGCGTCACGTGGCCTATCGTCCAGACGGTCTGCACCCGAACAGATACGGCACCAGTTTGTTGATGGACTTTTTACGCCATGTTGTTCAGTGCTCCCCGAGGGGGGCGTGACTGTTTACATCCGAGGCCTCTCGGCCCCCACTACCACCTTCCTCCTCCACTCCAGCACCGGGTGAGTACTGTGGTGCAAACACTGACCCCTGTCCGTCTGGCAGTGTAATACCAGTCCTGCCACTGAACGGCACTTACTCAGTCATGCATCTGGAACTTAACAAAGTAAAACAGAGTTCACTTTTTAAACCAATAGAGACAGTGTGTGTTCCTCGCACCGGCTCAGAAATGTGTTTTAATTTGAATAAACACAAATATAACAGAAGGACAGCAGTTAGACGGTCCAACTCAGGAAATCTAATTCCAATTCTTTGTAGTCAATCAACTAAACCCACTGACACTGACATTATTTTTAACCTTGCTCTGCTTAATGTCAGATCACTATGCAATAAATCCTTTTTAATTAATAATTTTATCTGTTCTTATGATCTTGACTTTATGTTTATGACTGAAACTTGGCTTGACCATAATACAGAAAATGCAGTTTTAATAGAAACAACACCACCAAATTTCAAATTTGAATCAGAAATTCGAGAAAATAAAAGAGGAGGAGGCACAGCAGCAGTTTTTAAAGATTGTATTGTCTCCCATAGAGTACCTCTTGGGAAATTTTCCTCATTTGAGTATGTCTCTTTTAAAATAGAACAAAAACAATCTTCTATTCTTATTATTGTTGTGTACAAGCCGCCACAGTCATGTCATAGTTTCACTGATCATTTCACCGAGTTGCTTTCAGTTGTGTGCACAGACTTTGATAGTTTAGTCGTCATAGGTGATTTTAATATACATGTAGATAACGTTAATGATAGATACGCGAAAGAGCTGAGCTCTGTGCTGGAAACCTTTGGTCTCACTCAGCATGTGAGTGGCCCCACCCATAGCAGAGGACACACTCTCGATCTGCTAATTACTAAAGGGGTTAATATCTCAAATGTAAATGTGGCCAATGTTGCTCTGTCAGATCATTTCTGTGTATTTTTTGATATGTGTCTCAATAGTAAAGCACGAGCTGAATCCTCAATTGTTAGAAGAAGAAGACACATAAACAAAAATACAGGTGAACTTTTCATGGGGATGATAAACTTTGATAACACGTTGTGTTCTACTGTGGATGAATTACTTAACTCTGTCACCTCTAGTGTTTTGGATGTTCTGGACACGATTGCTCCTGTAAAGGTCAAAATTGTTACAAATAAGCAAAAGGCGCCATGGACAAAAGCAGACTCTGTCAGGGCACAGAAGAGAGAGTGCCGGAGAGCCGAGCGGAAGTGGCGAAAGTCAAATCTCCAAGTTGACCATGAGATCTTCAAAGATGCATTGTGCAAGTTCAACAGTGTGCTACGTAGAACGAGGGAAACTTATTTTTCCGAAACAATCGAAGGTTGTAGTGGCAATCTACGCGTTCTGTTCTCAACGGTAAATAAATTGACAAATCCCCCTGTTAAGATGCCATCAGAGCTTACCTCCAAAACCAAATGTAATGAGTTTGCAGAGTTTTTTAATGACAAAGTCCAAGGCATCAAAAATGCCATCACCTCCACAGTAGAAATTACAATCCAACAGCCAGTGAAGCTTTTTGGGCTGACACACTTTACACCAGTACAAAATGAAACTGTCCAAATGATAATTACAAGTCTGAGTTCTTCTACATGTAGCCTGGATGTATTACCTCCTAGATTTCTTAAATCTGTTCTGAGCAGTCTTTTACCTTCACTCACGCATATAGTAAATATGTCTCTTGAATCTGGAACATTCCCAATGGCCCTGAAAACGGCAGTCATCAGACCCCTCCTAAAAAAGAGGAGTCTGGATGCCTTGGCACTTAAAAGTTATCGGCCCATTTCAAATCTGCCTTTCATGGGTAAAATTCTAGAAAAAGTTGTCTATCACCAACTTACAGAATTTTTAATAATCAATCACTCTTTTGATATGTTCCAGTCTGGTTTTAGACCCCACCACAGCACAGAGACCGCTCTAGTGAAGGTAACAAATGACATCAGACTTAACACTGACGCAGGAAAAGTCTCAGTTCTTATCCTGTTAGATTTGAGTGCTGCTTTCGACACTGTCGATCATGGTATCCTCATTCAGAGACTTGAGGACTGGGTTGGTGTTTCTGGAACAGCCCTAAGCTGGTTTATATCCTACCTACAGGACAGAAAGTATTTTGTGGAGATCGGAAACTGTGTCTCAGACCATCTGGCCCTGACCTGCGGAGTGCCACAGGGCTCAATCCTGGGGCCTCTCCTGTTTAATATTTACATGCTGCCTCTGGGTAGGTTAATACACAGTAATAACGTGTCCTATCACAATTACGCTGACGATACTCAGGTCTATGTGTCCCTGACAGCAGGAGAACATGGACCAGTGGACTCGCTCCTTCACTGTATCCAACAGATCAGTGATTGGATGCAAAATAACTTTCTCCAGCTAAACACAGAAAAAACTGAAATTATTGTTTTCGGACCTCAGAAACAAAGAGAGAGCGTTATCTGCCACCTCCAGTCTCTCTCCCTGAAACCCTCAACTCAGGTCAGAAATCTAGGAGTAATAATGGACTCAGACTTGAATTTCAATAGCCACATATCATCTGTGACATCATCAGCTTACTTCCACCTAAGAAACATTGCTAAAATTAAAAACATTGTGTCTAAAGCAGACTTGGAGATTCTTATCCACGCATTTGTCTCCAGTCGATTGGACTACTGCAATGGCTTGTTCACAGGTCTCTCTAAACAAGCGGTAAAACAGCTGCAGTACATCCAAAATGCTGCAGCTCGAGTCCTGACTAGAACCAGGAAGTACGACCACATTAGTCCGGTCCTCAGGTCTCTGCACTGGCTTCCTGTGGCTCAGAGAATAGATTTTAAAGTAGCTTTACTTGTGTACAAGTCTCTCCATGGCCTCGCACCAGGGTACATCCGCGACATGTTGGTGCCATATGAACCAACTCGGGCTCTGAGGAGCACAGGGACTGGACTTCTGTTAGTGCCAAGAGTCGGAACTAGACATGGGGAGGCTGCGTTTCAGATTCATGCAGCTAGAGTCTGGAACCGTCTTCCCGAGAGTGTGAGACAGGCGTCTACTCTAGCAGTTTTTAAAACTGAACTGAAAAACAGTTCTTTTTAGCTGTGCATACAAGTGAATGATTTTACATTTGTTTTTATCTTTAATCTTTTTAATGCGCTATGATTATTTATGATTATTTATGATTGTAATCCCTTGTGTGATTTTAATTTTTTACGGTTTTTAACTACTTGTGTGATTTTATATATCTTGTGCTCTTAATCTGTCTTTTTATGTTTACTTAAATTCTAATGTTTGATGATTTATGCATGATGTTATATGGGTTGTGAGGCGCTTTGCGTTGCCTTGTGTAGGAAAGGCGCTCTATAAATAAACGTTGATTGATTGATTGAAGCCAGTGCAGAGACCTGAGGACCGGACTAATATGGTCATACTTCCTGGTTCCTGTCAGGACTCTAGCTGCTGCATTTTGGATGTACTGCAGCTGCTTACAGGTCTGTTTGGACAGACCTGTAAGCAGGCCATTGCAGTAGTCTAGCCTGCTGGAGACAAATGCATGGACAAGAATCTCCAAGTCTGCTTTAGACACTATATTTCTAACTTTGGAAATGTTCTTCAGATGGTAAAAAGCTGTTGATGTTATTGATTTTATGTGGCTATTGAAATTTAGGTCCGAGTCCAGTATTACCCCCAAATTTCTGACCTTGTCTGAAGGAAGTAGGGAGAGAGACTGAAGTTGACAAATGACGCCCTCTCTTTGTTTCTGGGGACCAAAGACAATGATTTCGGTCTTGTCTGCATTTAGCTGAAGGAAATTATTTTGCATCCAGTCACTGATCTGTTGGATACAGTGAAGGAGCAAATCCAGTGGTCCATGTTCTCCTGCAGTCAGTGAGACATAGATCTGAGTGTCGTCGGCGTAATTGTGGTAGGACACTTTGTTTCTTTGTATTAACTGACCTAACGGCAGCATGTAGAGATTAAATAGGAGAGGTCCCAGGATCGACCCCTGTGGTACTCCACAGGTCAGGGCCACATGATCTGAGACGCAGTCTCCAATCTCCACAAAGTACTTCCTATCCTCCAGGTAAGACCTAAATCAGTCTAGGGCTGTGCGAGTGACACCAACCCAGTCCTCCAGTCTCTGCATGAGGATCTCATGGTCGACAGTGTCGAACGCGGCACTAAGATCTAACATGACCAAAACTGTGACTTTACCTGCATCAGTGTGAAGTCGAATGTCGTTTGTTACCTTCACTAGAACGGTCTCAGTGCTGTGGTGGGGTCTAAACCCAGACTGGAACATATCAAAAGAATTATTCATTGTTAAAAATTCAGTAAGTTGTTGGGAGGCCACTTTTTCAAGAATTTTTCCAATGAATGGCAGATTCGATATGGGGCGATAATTTTGAAGTCCCGCAGGATCCAGACTGCTCTTTTTTAGGAGAGGTCTTATGACTGCTGTTTTTAGGGCCATAGGAAATGTTCCTGACGACAGAGACATGTTTACTATTTGTGTCAGTGAAGGTAACAAACTGCTCAGGACGGACTTCAGAAATTTAGAGGGCAATATATCCAGGCTACATGTGGAGGAGCTCAGACTCATGATTATCTTTTTGACAGTTTCAGTATCCACAGGTGCAAAGTGAGTTAGCTCAAAAAGCTTCTCTGGCTGTTGCATTGTTATACGTGCTGTGGAGGTGATAGTGTTTTTGATTCCTTGTACTTTGTCATCGAAAAACTGTGCGAACTCATTACACCTAGATTTAGAGGAAAATTCTAGGGGCAACTTTACAGGGGGGTTCGTTAATCTACCAACTGTTGAAAACATAACACGAAAGTTGTTACTGCAACCTCCAATAATGTCAGAAAAATACATTTCTCTTGTTCTACGTAGAACCCGGTTAAATTCACCCAACTCATCTTTAAAGATTTCATAATCGCCCTGGAAATTGGACTTTCGCCACTTCCGTTCGGCCCTCCGGCACTCTTGCTTCTGTGCCCTGACCGAGTCTGCCTTAGTCCATGGGGCCTTTTTCCTACTGGTAACTGTTTTAACCGTCACAGGAGCAATGGCGTCCAGAACAGTCAGAACACTGGTGGTGACAGAGTTATACAATTCATCAACAATAGAGCATGGAGTTTTCTCAAAATTTAGCATTCCCATGAACAGTTCACTTGTGTTTTCATGTATGTGTCTTCTTCTAACAATTGTAAATTCAGCTGGTGGTTTGCTAGCAAAACACATGTCAAAAAATACACAGAAATGATCTGACAAAGCAACATCAACTACATTAACATTTGATACATTAACCCCCTTTGTAATTAGCAGGTCAAGAGTGTGCCCCCTGCTGTGGGTGGGGCCACTTACGTGCTGAATGAAACCAAAGGTCTCAAATACAGAAGCCAGCTCCTTTGCATTTCTGTCATCAAAATTATCAACATGTACATTAAAATCACCTGTAATAACTAAACTATCAAAATCTGTGCACACGAATGAAAGTAGTTCAGTAAAATGGTCAATAAAATCGCAACATGACTGTGGTGGCCTGTACAGGACAATGAAAAGAGTAGAAGATCGCTTTTGTTCCATTTTAAAAGAAATATACTCAAACGATGAAAAATTTCCAAGGGGCATTCTATGGGAGACAAAGTGCTCTCTAAAAACTGCAGCTATGCCTCCCCCCCTTTTGTTTTCTCGTATTTTGGATTCGAATTTAAAATTGGGTGGTGTTGCTTCTATTAGAACTGCATTTCCTGTATTTTGGTCCAGCCATGTTTCAGCCATAAGCATAAAATCAAGATCATAAGAAGTGATAAAATTATTAATTAAAAATGATTTGTTACATAGAGATCTGACATTAAGCATAGCAAGTTTAAAAATAACGTCAGAGTCGATTAATGTGGTTGATTGATTTCTACAGGGAACAGAAATTAGATTTGCAGAGTTGGACCGTCTAACTGCTGTCCTGTTTTGATTTCGTTTTTTAGAATTTAAAAACATTTTTGAGCTGGTGCGAGGAACACACACAGTCTCAATTGGCCTAAAATGTGAAAACCCTTGTTGTTGTTCTTTAGCTCCCAGAGTCGGAAGGGAGTCAGCACAGTTCAGTGTTTGGACTGGTAATGCACTGCCAGACGGACAGGGAGCAGTGTTTGCACCGTTGTACTCACCCGGTGCTGGTGAGCAGGAGGCGGGGGAGTGCGGTGGGGTCCGAGGGGGCTCAGATGTAAACAACTTTGTGCACTAATAGATGGTTAGCAGATTGGTTATAGTTAGAAACACATAAATCAATCCAAGGCACCATGTACAGTAGTTATAGACTCACTTTCTTTTGAACCACTTACAGTTGTCGCTCTCCTCATTTTTTGTCGTGAGTTTCTCTCTGTGGGAAAAAAGGTTGGAGACCTGTACCGTGATGTCATCTGTACTCCTTTTGAGCAGTACCTGTCTGCTCAAATAAACAAATAAATAAATAAATAAATAAATAATGACTACTATGATTACTGTTTATTCATTCACAGCTGCCTCGCTCCTAAATTAAATATTGGGTTAGATTACGGGCACGCTCACGCTTGTGAGTCTGGGTCACTTTAACTGGGAAATTAATCAATCAGACAAATTTATGAATTTATTTGTGAAATGCACTACATGCCAACTAAAAATTATTCAATTTAATTTATAAACAGTGCATATGAAACATATTGTAAAAAAAACTTCACTGGGACAATAATACTTGATAATACTTAATAATCAAGGTATAGGAGGATTTCTACTTCTGGGTGGATCATCAAGACTATTGATGACATGTGCTCGTCCAATAAGACCAGAGAGTTTTGTTCAAAACGTGGAGAGGGCTGCTCTTTCCTAAAATTTAGGAACATCCTCTTTTATATCTTTCATAATACAAAAACCCTGACCAAGTGACCGCCACTTGTTACAGTTTCCATGTAGGGTTTTCCACAAGTGAACCAGACTTGATCCAGACTCAAGTATTTGAAAGTTAGATATTTATTTTAGAACTGTTCACCCTCAAACAGAATGTCGGTTACTTTTCAAAGTGTGAAAAGTGAAGAAAGACAAATTTTAAGCGCAAGCCTCTGTTAGACCCGCCCATTCTCACCTTGACAACTTCCTGATTGGACGATATCAACTTAAATTGTTTCCATTGGTCGAACTATCCTCCATTACTTCTCTCTTTCTGGTCGTGGCTTTGTCAAGAGGAGAAACTGTTTGAAGTATTTTACTTAAAAAAAGCATGATTTACGTGATAGCACTGGGTCATATGGCCAAAAATATGTATTATTTTAAAAACAAAAGTTGCAGACTTCACTTTTAAATAAGATTTCCCAACTAGCACTAAATGCTCTGCTTTTTGTTTGAACAAGACAAGCACATTATCAAAAGAATGAGAAAACATATGACTGAATAAAGCTGCTTTTTCTGTTGGTAATCATTTATTGGTAAAACTGGTCGAAATATCAAGAAAATTAGGGAAAATAACTCAATGATGTCTTGATATTTTGGCAGTATTTCTGCTCAGATGTCAGAATAATTTCCCTTAAATCAAGTCAAGTAGAAACGTGACAAATTTTTTGACATTTCAGTAGTCTGTAAAGGACAACATTAATTGCAGCTTTTGGCCTTTGCTGATTGTGAACACAGTAATTGTGATTTCGATTAAACATAATGTATTTACCCTTTTAGTTCTGTCCTGGTGAGAGGAAGCTGGATCAATTTAAGCCTTTTCATCTCATCTCTTTTTTTTCTGTATCTCTATATAGTTTATTTCTGTCATTATTTTAAATAAATAATTGTATTATTTTTTTAAACATGAGTGGGTCTATCTTAGGGAGAGTGAGTCCTGGTTACTATAGCAACACATCATTTACCGTCAGTAGTTAGCTTTTGGTCTTTAGCATTTAACCTTTCAACAAACTGTTATAGCACTTAGTAGAAGTGAGTTTTAATAAATCTGGTGAAAAACTGAACATTTTGGTGGAAAGTTCTCAGGATTCCATTGGTTTGAAGAAGAGCAGTCAAAATGACGGCTCTGGGAGTTCTAGCCGTTGCATACTGTGCAGGTTTGAAAGGAAGTTAAATGAGTTTTTTTAATGATTATTTTGTGTTGTTTTTTTTCTGCAGATATAGTCTTTTGCGTCATTCAAAGGAGCGGCAGACAGTGGATGGCCTCAACAACCTGAACTACTCCCCCCTAGTGTCCAGGAGGCCTTTGTTCACCCACATCACCGTGAGCTTGAGCAGAAAACTGGCTCCGGTCGCTGACTATTGACCCGCACTGAGCTGGACTCCACAGATTCTAGCCCTCACTGGGACGTCCCCCGGGACAGCAGCCATATTGTCATCATAGTCGCAGCACTGTTAAGGAAATTTCTGTTTATTTTTTATGTTTTGTATGCAAAAAATGATGACCAAAACAAGTATGTTTGGGAAATCAAACAAAAAACATGGATCAATGTTGCGCCAGCCTGTGCCATTGTCCATCACTCCACTCATCTGGGCTTCTTGTAGTCTTCACATGCCTTTTCAGACCATTTTGGCCTTCAGCATCGATTTCCCACAATCCTCAGCTCTGTCTTTGCTCAAAATAACATAGGCCCTTCATACGTACGTACATACACATACACTGGGCTGACGTTGTCCTGAGGATTTGCTCTGCTCTTGCACTTCTTATTTTCACAAAGTAAAATATAGTAATTTGCATGCAGGCGTACAATACACAGGTGAAAGCGCGGACTCCTGCAGCTGGTTCTGCAGTCGGTATGCCAAAATATACAAGACAAGGAAGAGAGTGACTGTTTTTTTATATAGTTAATATATTCACCGTTCCATATAATTACTGTGATGTCTTTGTGTCTGCATATAGGAACAGTGGAAGTTTGGGCTTGCGTATGCGACTGTATCAACGTTAGCAATAATAACAATAATAAATAGGCTGTTATGTACCAGACAGCTCCAAACTTAGACTTATTCACTGTACTCAGATGCAATAGCTGGGTGCTAGCTTAGCCACTGGACTTCAGAAGGAGCGACAGTGTATGCAAAGGTTTCCACTGAACTCACGTTTGCCTAACAAACATAAACGTCCTCTCACAACAAGTGTGCATGTGTGTGCGCGGACAGGGGAGCTATATGCAAAGCACTAGCACTGACGATAGCTTTGGGTTTGTGTGAGCGTATGTGTGTGTGTGTGTTTGTTTGTGTGTGTGTGTGCATCTATACATGACTCTCAGATTGTTCAGTCTATACACTACCCTTGCAATTGTAAGTTACAAGAAGTCACAAACTAGGAATTTGCTTTTGTATATGCTGCAAAAAACCATCAAGAAGAAAACGTTAAAAACATAGAAATATTGTTAATCAAAAGCGCTCTCTCTACTGTTTTTGAGCATCTTTGACTAACAGTGGATGCTGTTTCAGTTGCAAGGCACTTAAAAACCAATGAATGGATCGTAATTCATGTTAAGGAATTGGATTTGGCTTTTCAGAGCTTAATTTTTTTTTTTTTTAATGTGTGGCAGTAACTTTGTCAGTCAATCCCTGCTCAAAATTCCATTCAAAATTGCTCATTCAATCGTAGACATTTTGCTGAATACCTTGTTCATAGTGTGTTGATAGAGAAGTATGCTGCCTCTTCAACTCAGCTATGGATAGAGTGTAATTTGAATTTTATATATATATATTTTTTCTAAATATTTCTCAGTCTATTCACTACAGAATCACTACTTCAGAATCTGAATGATTTATCTCAACATAAACAATCCATGTAGTTTGTCTCAACAGAAAGTGTCCTGTAAAAGTAAAATGTTGTGAATACATCAGACCACAAGAACCTGTCTTCATGATATTTAAAAACATATTATCTTTTGTATACCTGTAAGTAAGAGCCCTGTGAGTCACTATTTGACGATTTGGGCATTGAGCTGATTGGCTGAGGGAGGTTAGTCATCTCTTTTTCATTTTTTGTTCTGCAAAAGCGAGGCCAAAGATAGATCTGTGAGAGAAGCAAGAGATTTTGAGAGTGAGGAGCTAGGGTAATGAAATCTCTTAAATTTTTGTAGTTTGAAAATTAGGTTATCTTGTCTTTAGTTGTAAGAAAAAGCCTGTGAGTCACTATTTGACGCTTTGGTCTGAGAGGGTGGTCTAAATATTTGACTGAATCCAAAACTACATGTATGTGAAAACTAGATACACAAAAAAAACCTTTTAAACCAACTGTTTTAGAGCAAGGGACAAGTTATATGGATTTTACTACAGTTACATTTTTGGCATGTTGAAAGTTGGGTACCTCAGCTTTAACACACATCAGTTGAACAGTGTAGAAATTAAGTAAATACATTGTGAAAGTTGCAGAGAAAGTTGGACCAACTTTGGACCAACTTTACAGCATAGACGAGTTTTGACTCCCATCCAGGCTCCATCGTCAGATCTGAGAACTGGACTAAAAGCTAAAGAGAGTTTAGTTTTCCCCAGAGAGAGGATTCAACAGCATCTGTAATGGATCTCTCCTGAACAAATGAGGAATTACACCACTTTAATGGGACAATAGTTGTTTAATAGCCAGCTGTGTGTTATTCCTTCATTATCCCACGAACTATAGAGGAGCAGATGAAAGATTGTGAGTTCGAGTTTCTTGGATTTGGAATTTGGTCCTGAACATTTTCAATATTAGATCCAAAGACTTGTCATCCATGAAGCTGAAAAAACAAAATAAAGTCATTGGAGATCATTCTAGGTGTGGTAAAAGTAAGAGTTTGGATCCTTCATATGAAAGAGATGATGCCCTAGTGAGTTCTCAGCAACGCCAACATTTCGAGAAGACCAAGAAGAACAAAGCAACTGTTTTTGATGATAGAATAATTAGCTCCTTTGTGTTTTTTTACGCTCAAATTCCAGCTGTTTAAACACATGTTGTGTAATTTCGAATCCATTGTGGCGGTGTATGGTTATAGTTTAGTTTATTAAGATCCCCATGAGCCGGAGAAGCAGTGGCTATTCTTCCCGAGGTCTTCTCAAAGTCATCACATGCACTTAGATATACATTTCAATATAATACGCACATGACATTCAATGGAAAAACATTTGCAAAGAATATAGAAAATAAAAACAAAGCACATAAGAAAACATACATACCTATAGGCGTACACTAACAGTCGTAACATCATCCAAAACATAGGATTTGTGTTGTTTTTCATGGTAAAAAATGGAGAACTCACTCGAAAGTGGTGTATACTGAGCAATATGAGACTTGTGTAGATGTCTGTGTATTTATGGACCTGTGTCTGTGTGTGTAAATGTGTGTGAGTGTTTGTGTGTGTGTGTGTATGTACAGACCACATTGAACAAGAATCTGGAGACTAATACTTGATCGGTCATTGTCACTGGTGTTGTACCAAAGCTGTTTTGAAGCCGGGGTTTTTTTCCCATTAATCTTGTGTTGAGAAAATGGTCGGTCGGGCCTCGTTTTTAACTGCAGCAGTGAAACGTGCTCTCGGAAACACTAGTATGTGTCAGTGAAATCGATTACAGTGGAAAAGTGGAATTATTTCACCTGGTTTTCTCATGGAAATGTCTCATGATCTGACCACATTTTCAAATAAGTCTCATTGAAGATTTGGGCGTTGGGCGGCCATGCAGCATATCCAACCATCTTCTAATTAGTAAACTGGAAATTGCATATTGATTCGGCACCAGGTGGGGGGCAGAAGGAGAAGTCACGCTGACTGGTAGTAATGGGCGACTCTATCAAAAAACATTTAAAATTCCATACTGACAGAAAAGTATAGATTCTCATTCAAAAACATGTATATTCGAAATTAGGGGCCGATTTGTCTCCATCTTAAATAATCACGTACGTCATAAATTCTCTATAGAAAACAACCAACCTGAGATCTATTGTCAATATTTCAAATAAGTAATGTAAGTAAATAATGTGTACCAAAGCTAATTATTCATATACATAGAAATAAATGTTTATTGATGGGGCTTTCTATGATTAGCATTAGCCATAGATGCTATACAGTATGGCATATGGCAGTCTCTTACAAATTGTTTAAAAAAAAAAAAACGGCGAATATCAAAATTTCCTACAAAATCACTCATTCAATCTTGATTATTTTACCATATTTTATCAGAGTGTGTGAATAGAGAAATCTGCTGCCTCTGTGACTCGACTATGGATAGAGCTGAAGAAAATGGAAAATGGGATTAAAACCTAGTATCTCCCATCACTACCGTCTGATTGGTCGATGCTCTCCTGCCTTGCCGACAATCACAATAGTGTCTCTTTGCATGTTTACGGAAACAACAGAAATAATTCCACTTTTAGGATAATCTGTGGAGGTCTTTAGAACACAGACGGGTGAAATTCCAATATTAACGTTTTTACAAGACATCGGGTGATCGACCACTAATTCGCCTGTTAGCTTGTTAGCGTCTCCATGTTCTACTTTTGAAACGGCATGCATTGGACTAACAGCAGTGGACAATGTCTTTTAATTTGTGTTTACAGTGTTGATTTTATAGTAATTTAGTAACCACTTTTTGAAAACGTAATTCAATGTTTTGTAATCCCCCCACACATGACCCCCATCCATGTGTCTTTTGTCATGCAGCTAAACTTCACACAAATCGCCTTGTGCACATTTATGAGATGTGTCTTTTGGGGGAAATATGTGGCTAATTGTTGATGTTACCACAAATGAAATAACCAGGGGCTGGACCTCGTTTTTTTTTTATTTATTTGATCTTTTAAGAATGATTTTGTGTAATTGTTGAGTTCTATTTTCTTGCGGTTGATGTGATGATGAAGTAGGCGGCTCACATGACGGACTGTGTTAGATGCACTGATACCTGTAGTTCCTAATATGTATTTATGTGGGCTTGTGGGGCTACAGGAAGTGGTCCGTCTTAATCACATGTGTAAAATATATATATATAATTTTAACAGTAATATAATACCCGCTGTGGTTGCCAGAATGTTTTGCCTGTATAAAACTGTATTGAGTCTTTACAATGTACTTTTTTTCTGGCAACCACAGCTATACTCATGATATTACAATTTCATTATTTTACATAGTGATAAAATGGACCTACCCTTGTGCCCTGACATGTATTATATTGTATAAAGCCATTTTGAGTGACAACCACAGGAAAAGCAAGATGCCTGAATTAGCGCTCTGGGTCTCGGTTTGTCTCCCAGCACCTCGTGGACTAATTGATAATCAATGGTGCTGATTTTCCAGATTAACCTTTTGCATAGGTTTCTATGTGCTGCTCGTGCTTCAGACGATACGTTTCTACATTTAAAACTGCAGAATCTCTCTCCCTACTGTAAGCACGGATCCATAGGCAGCTGAACCATAGACTGTATATCAGGAGTGGACTGACTGGGTGCTGGCGTCAACAAGAAGCCAATTTAAGCTAGCAATTTCCTTATATGGGCATCTGTTCCAACTGCATTAGCTTTGCACCTTTAGTTTTAGTTTGAGAGATCCTTTATATGTCCTGCAGCTAGGACATTTCTGTGTTGCATCACCGGTTACAGAACAGTAGGAATGAGGAGCACGCAGTTCAGCATAAATTAAGAATAACTCTAAAATAAAATAAAACTAAGTAAAAAATCTCTTACTTAAGTGTAATAATGAAGCAAGTATCACATGTATAGCATAATAAGGAAGCAAATCTAAAATCTCCAACTTTAGCATATTGAAGAAGCAAGAATTAAGTGTAGCATTTCTGAGACATAATAAGAAGGTATACAACCTTTAACTTTTGCATAATGGAGAAGCAAGTACAAAATAATGTATATATAGTGAAAGAAATGTATCTGTAGGATTAGGATTTCAGCATGAGGGTCTGGGACAAAGTGACTGAGTAAGGGGCAGGGGCAGACGTGTTGCTAAAGGGGTTGCTAATGACAAGCTGGATTTTTCCCCTGAGAATGAAGGCATCTAATTGGTCAATCAGACAATATCAAAATATAAATACCAGGATCACAGAGAGCACTTAGCCATATATGTTGTTTGCCCAAAATATTGGCTGTAACCATGAGAACTTTCCTATCAGGCTTCATTGAGCTAGCCGGTTAGCATTGTCCAGCTTCATACGGTCTATGGATGAGCTGAACCCAGTGTCAATAGATCCTGATTGACCCATTCATTGATTGGATGTCGTGTTCCTAAACGTTTTAACTAGTTATATGCATATAAAGCTATGAAGCAGTAAATTATTTTGTACTGAAGTAAATATTGCACGTTCTCTAGTTCAACCTGTTTCCTTGTTAGTCTGCAGCCTCAATAGCATTGCTTCTAAATCCTCGTCAAAAGCACAAATACCTCAACAGGTGACGGTGACAGACTGAGATCCTCGCGACCTACTGGATGTGTTAACTCTTTTCCTGGTGTGTTTGAGTGAAATGGCTCATGTATAGGTAATAACAAATTCTCTTTTCTTTTCATTTCAAACTATATTATCTACATTTAGTTCTTGTTCATTGCTTTAAATTAAAAGCTGGTTGGATTTTTAGCAGAAGCCAAATGGTAATGTAAAGGTGCATTGCGCAGCTTTTCCGATGGGGTCTGCTATTTACTTGTTAGATGGTATTTTTTGAAATGATATACAACATTATTCATTAAGAACATGTTTTTACTGTTGAAAAACCTGGGTTCATTGATGGGGTCGAGTCTCCTCTCCACAGATATGGCTTGTAATCTTAGCCTATATAGCAAGGTCACATTACATTCATTGCCATAATCAAGGGGGAAAATAACATTCAGATCGACATGAGCAAATAGCAGACCCACCAGGAAAGTTGTGCGCATTTTAAACTACATTTTAAAACTTGTTTTTTTCACATTTGACCAATAGCTTCACCATCCATTGCTATTCAAAAAAATCCATGTGATACCAAACAAAAAAACGGTAACCGACAAGAGCATGTTTAAGTCTTACTGGGAAAAAAAAAAAAAATAATGTGAAAAAAAAGTACACAGAAATGGTTGATAGGCCCTCACTCCAAAAGCATGCCCCCAAAAAAAAAAAAAAAAAAAAAAATGCAGTTTTTTGTGGTTTAGGCTTCCTGCTTCCTTCCATGAGCTTTCCAGGACCATTCTGTGCCAGTTTTTATGACGGTGTGTCCTTTTACCATGCACCTGAAGAAACTAGCAGCCTTAAGCTTATTAATTTATTGCAGTGTTTTTGTTTTATTTTATATTTTATGTTTTTAAGTTTTATTTTTATAAGAGAAAAAATGTTTCAATTGAGAAGTTCATATCAAGATTCAAAAGAAAATCATTGTAAATATTGTGCGTAGTGTTTTAGACGATTATAAGGACTTAAATCACTACAGATGCTATAGAGTTGAGAACAATATTTTTGGAGTTGGATTGTGGACATGTGATTTACGGGTTAAAAGTACTCTGATTACTTCTTGGTACTTCTTCCTCTTAACTTGATCACGGTGTCATTAACTAGTGTTGTCGTCCATGTTTGTCTCCATGTCTCTAAAGCACTGCAGTTTCAATTGAGAAAATTACTGATCGAAAATGTCCACAACCCACTCCAAAGACACATATTTTGTAGGAAAGAAAAATATAATTAAAATATGACGTTATACCTGATTGTAAGGAGGGGTAAAACTCTCCTTGACCTGAAGCCATTTGAAGCCACTTGTCAAAATTTGATGTCAGCCTTATGTGTATCTGTGTAATGGCATATTATCTTTTGATTATTGAAATTTGTATGAATTTTTCTTTTATACCATCATTGTTATTGTCCGAGTACACCAATAATAAAAGAAAAACTTGTAAACATTCACTGATTGTTTTGGTTTTATATTATTATCACAACTATTATTCTCTCTTTTAAACTTTTTATGTTAAAGTTTGTTCAGCAAGGAACTATATGGATTATATTTTATTACACATAGGTCGCATGGTGGCGCAGTGGTTATCACTTGTTCTTGACAGCAAGTAGGTTCTGTGTTTGATTTCACCACCTGGTTTTTTGAGGGGAGTTTGCATGTTCTCCCTGTGTCTGCGTGGGCATGTATAATAGTCATCCAAAACACCCTCCCCAAACTTCTCTCACTCTGGGGACAGGACTCCACAATCTTAGTGGGACTTTCCAGGTTGTAAAAAGGTCTATACCAGGCATGTCAAACTCAGGCCCAAGAGCCAAATCCGGCCCCCAAGACTATTTTTGTGGTGAGGATTTTTTATTACCAAAAATAACTTGCAGCATTGATGGTAATGGACTACCATGGCATGTTATACATCACACATGATAAACAACTGCATTCAATTCCATCCATTCATCCATTTCTTCCCCTTTATCCGTCTCTGGGTAGGGGGGTGGCAGTCAGAGCTGCACCCAATTCACAGAGTACCAGCCCCTCACTGACCCTCTGCAGGTGGTGAGTCCACAGGAGGACGGCTGCTCTCTGAGAGTGAGCATAGCCTTGATCTTTCAGTGGGGGCTTTGGGCAAAGTGGGGTTAAGTGTCTTGCCCAAGGACACAACAACAGCAGTCATCAGTGGGAGTCGGTGGAGAAGGTGCAGAGGTGGGAATTGAACCCACGACCTTCTGGCCTTAAGTCCAATGCTCTACCAACTGAGCCTCTAATTAATGTAGTCAAAAATGTACTATAGATAAACTATGTAAAAAATATGTTTAACTTTATATTTGTTCTAGTTTTTAATAAATCCAAATAATGAATAAATAAACAAATGAATGTAATATCAAAATACTTTCGTAATGTAAAAAAAAAAATACAATTAAGATTTTTTGTTCTGACCAGATCCTACTTTTTTGGTCAGCTTGGCCCCTGACCCAAATTAATTTGCCTTAGATTTGCCAATGGGAAAAGCAAAATGATCTTGTTTTAAAAAGATACAAGAAATGTCTCCCTTGGAATGAAAAAAATAAAGCAGCAGTTCATGAAATAAACGTTAAGGCTTTGTCCGAGATGGCAAATCTTGTTTTAAGACAATCAGAATTTGCTCAGATTAAGACAAAAACCACTCGATTCAAGCAATTATTACCTCATATGAAATATTTTTTTGTGGTGTGGGGTTTACTGCAAATGGATAATTAAAATCAATCTGAATCTCATTATCATTTTTGGGTTTGCAAATAAGGCAATGATAGAACATAAAGAAAAAGTTGGTTTATTCTGGTACTTTCGCTTCTGCATTGTGGTTACACAGTGCAGCAGTTTCCTGTTCAAGACATTTATTACTTCTACAAAAAGCTCTGTTCGTACTCATCTGCCAACGGAAAAACATGACACACGCTGCTATCACGGCATTGAACTATGAGGTAATGCTTCCAAACGATGAACAACTGAAAAAAACAGGATGCGTTTGAGCGTTTTAGATGTTGACGGAGCGGGTTGGAGGTTAGTCTAAAAATACATCCCGTTTTGCAGCGCGGATCAAACAGCCGTGGAGCAGAGAACGTGTGCGAGTGACAAGAGATAAAGATGCCACCGACACTTTTCTGCACATGGAAAAACGTGCACGAGATTGTGGAAGCACTCAGACTACTTCTGTTAAAGCTGGGGTATCTCACTAACAGACTTTTTTGGAAATGAATGGCAGACAGTATGTATGAATATGAACTGAAACCTTATTCCTTATTGGTTATTTGATGCCATGTGCCGGAGTAAAGAACTGATCATATTTAGTTGCGGGCTGCACCTCCAGTACAAATATGTAACAGAAGTGTCTTGTTTGTGTTTGTGTGCGTCAGTGCACGTGTATATGGAGATTTTTGGATGTGTGTCATGAAACTATAATAATATCTGGACAGGGATTACTAGCTTATAGCTGTCCCACCCAAGGGCACAGTGGGCGCCCGTGGTACTGCCGAAAAATATCACATGGGCGACCCAGAAAGAAGTTCCATAGAAATAAATGTTAACTAAAACAGCTCGACAGCTCTTGCATGAGGACATTTATTTATTAACATTTATGGTCATGGGCCATTTGCCCGTTATGGACCAATACATCTCGGGAGTTTTTGCAAACTTTAACTTCTCTCTTTTAATGATTTTAATGTATTTTTTTGTCTTTTTTTTAAATTATGTTTTCATCTTTTAAATCTATCCTATGTTTGATTATTTGTATGATTGCAAGCAAGGGACCAATGCACAATTTCCTTTTTGGATCAATAAAGTATCTATCTCTCTCTCTCTCTCTCTCTATCTCTATCTCTATCTCTATCTCTCTCTATCTCTCTCCCAGGACCTTCCCACTGAGAAGCAAGAATACTAGCCAACGATATTCTTATTTTCTTGGTTTCACCTGCTTAATTATTCTTTTGCTTATGTTTTTTTTAGCCTCTCAGGTGTATTGAGAAGCTGCATCCAGAGCAGTGTAAAACAATTACCTCCTTAAGTCATTTGTGACGTGTCGGGGACAAAGGCGCCTCTTGTCTCTGATGACCAGTCGGACTTCTAAATCTAGACTTTCGGGACCTGAGGACGAGCGAGTGGCTTTGACTGCAGAGGTCACTTGAGACTCATTGAATCCAAACAGAAACATCCCTCTGGCCATTACCACATTAACTGCACATCTCGTCCAGTTACCGAGTGACAACTGATTTGATTACCCCGAAGCAAACTCAAAAACACACCGAGAAAGAGAGGGGGAATTCTGAACTGCGCCTGTGTGTGTTTCTCCTCCCACGTCTACGGCCAAAAGGCATCAGTGGAAATTTCCATTATCCAAATTAAAATGGTCTTTCGTGGTCAACATGTGGAGTGGAAAGTACCCTGATTCTGCGCGTTCAGGCATCAGCTCTTTGTTTTTTTCACTGAAGCAGGAATTTAAACAGTTTGGTGAATGTGAGCCATCAAGTTTGGAAAAATGTTAGAAGGAAGATTCAACCAAAGTATCAAATCGGCAAGATGCAAAGGAAGGTTTCTCACCCATCATGGGTGTTTTGTCTTTGGGATGCACTAATTTCTGTCTTAACGTGTTGAAAGGTTTGAAATACACAGGGATTTTGTGTTGCCTAAAGATTCTTTGTAGTTTCTCTGAAACTCCCGCCACATACGGTAAGGACACCCCTCTCCTCCTACTTTCTTCTCTCTGTTGGACTGTGTCTCTGGCCTTTCTCGTCCTTTGGGCTTTAGTAAAAGACCACTTGGGGTAGCCACATCTGGAAAGTAAGTAAGTAAGTTTTTATTTATATACCGCCTTTTCACTGCAGATCTGAGTCTCAAAGCGGTTTACAATTGTTAATTTTGGGCATTTGTCTCTCACTCCACACAGAGATGGGAGCGGGGTCGCCAGTACAGGAGGCGCATGCTAGAACTATTGGACATATTTTTAGTGGTAGGGGAAACCGGAGCACCCGGAGGAAACCTACGCAGACACGGGGAGAACATGCAAACTCCACTCAGAAAGGCCCTGGTCCGGCCGGGATTTGAACCCAGGACCTTCTTGCTGAGAGGCGAGAGTGCTATCCACTCAGCCACCGTGCCGCCCGAAAGTGCTCTCTGAACATGTTTGGTTTCTCTGTTCTTTCCCTCAGAGCTTGTGGGGACCTGGTGGGCTCGGTGTTGAAGCGTTCTAATGACCCCGAGTTTGTGTTGTAGCGGATGATTTGAATCAAAGGCCAAGTACTGGTCAGTGTGAGTGGACTTTCTGAAGACCTCAGTCTCTAATTGTCCGTTCTCCAGTATGATGACCTTACAATCTAGAAAGGCGAGTTCACTCTCCTTAGCATCCTCGCGAGTGAAATTTATAAAAGGGTCCACCGAATTAATGTGTTCTGAAAATGGTTCCACTTCCTGTTTCTTTAACTTAACCCATGTATCGTCTACATATCGAAACCAATGGCTTGGCGCTGTCCCTTGGTAAGAGGCCAGGGCTTGTTCCTCCAGTTTCTCCATATACAGATTGGCCACTATAGGAGAGACTGGGGAGCCCATCGCACAGCCATGAATCTGTCTAAAGAAGGTGCCTCTAAATTGGAAATACGTGGTGTTAAGACACATTTCAAGTATTTCACAGATGTGGTCACCTGTTAGTCTTTCTGTAGGCGTTCTCTTAGGGTGCTTTCACACCTGCACCATTTAGTCCACTTAAAATGGACTGGAGTCTGGATCACCTGCAAGTACGGTTCGTTTGAGCAGGTGTGAAAGTGGACCAGTTAAATTTGGTCTGGACTAAATAACCGTACCGAGACCACCTTAGGGAGCTGGTCTCGGTACGGTTCCATGTGGACTCCAGTCTGGTTCACTGCTGGTGAGAACGCAGGCCGGCCTCAATATGGCCCTGCTCTGTTGTGTAGCTCACTTTTTGACACACACATTGTTTTTTATATATGATAGAATAGTCAAAAACAACCGCAGAGTGTTCTCGTGCTGATCTCCGTGATACATACTGGAACAACTGTATTTGTGCTGCACAAAGCAACAATGATAAAAAAAATAGCCTCACACTAGATCAGCAAAGTTCATTGTTAAGGATCTGACAAGTTTGTTTTCTTCTGGTATTTTTCCCTCTTCACATCCTGCACCAATCAGGTTTCACATACATCATCCAAAACACAGTATTTTGTGAACAGCGCCACCACATGGGTGGTAGAATATGTAACATCCACAGTGGTTGGTTCATTTGCAAAAACACTGGTGTGAATGAGAACCAAACTAGTTAAGAACTGCAACATTGTAACAACTTTACGGACCAAGCAAACCACTTTAGTGGACCAACAGGTGTGAAAGCACCCTTACAGCCTCCACCGCCTCTGTAATAGGGACCGACGTAAAAAGCGATGTCACATCAAACGAGACCATTGTCTCATCTGTGTCAAACTGGAGGTGTGTGATTTTATTTACAAATTCTTTTGTGTTTTCTATGTGATGGTGGGTGTTACCCACCAAAGGAGCCAGAATGGTTTTGAGGTGTTTAGCCAGGTTGTAGGTGATAGAGTCTATGCTACATACAATAGGCCGAAGTGGAAAGTTTTGTTTGTGTATTCTTGGGAGTCCATAAGTACTGAGGATGGTGTCTCCTGGGTAAAGTTTGTAATACAGTGGTTTTTCAATAATGCCCTCTTTCACTAAGCTCTGAAGGAAGTCTATAATCTTTTTCCTAAACCCACTGGAAGGGTCCCTCTTCAATGGCTGGTACGTGTTGGTGTCCAAGAGTAACTGATTAACTTTGGCCTCATGTGGTGTTGAGGATAACTGTGCATCTGCCTTTGTCAGCTGGTAAAATAGTTATACTCTCATCCTTTTGTAATGCCAATAATGCTTTTTGCTCATCTAATGAGACATTGGATTGTGGGGGCTTCGCACTTTTGAGTGTTGCAGAGACTCTCAGTCTGAGGGCCCCCGCCTCACTCTCAGTTAGTTTGTTGTTTCTAATGGCTGCTTCTGCTGCTGTGATGTATTCAATTGTAGGAATATATTTTGGGGTTATTGCAAAATTTAGGCCCTTAGTAAGAACATCTTTTTTCCGCTTGTGATAAATGCCGATCGGACAGATTTCTGACCCAATTCTCCCTGTCCAAGCCTTGTCCAATTTCACTTTTAGAATGTTGAAAAGAATGATGGTTTTGGAGTTTTAGAAATTTGCCTATCTGACGTTCTTTGGCCTTCTTGTGATGGTTCAGTTGGGCAGTTTCCGTAAACGTCCAAATCCTCTGAAAAAACTCTGGTGAGACTGCCAATTCCAGTTTGTGCTTAAGGCACTCTATCTCGTCCTTTAGGTTTATAATCTCTATGTTAAGTCGTCGAATTCTTAAATTGAGAATCTTCATACAGTAGTTTTGTTGTATTTTTCTTGCCAACTGGCCTGTTTCTAATGCTTTTTCCTTAAACATTTTGGGATAAGTTTACTCTTGCTACACCTAAGATTAAACCTAAGATGATTTCTGGCGTCTGCTAATTTTCTCTTGATTTTCTCCAACCCGCGTGCCAAGACCAGGGCGTCTCTCCCAAAGTTGGCAACGATAAGTTTGTGTAAGCCCTCAGTCGTACAGGGATTAACAGGGCTTAATGTGTTGAAACAAGTTAAGACAGAAATGAGTGCATCCCAAAGACAAAACACCCAGACACAAACAGAGCAAAGGTGGTGTATTCAATTAAATGTAGTGAAGAGGAGTGCACTGACCACTATATTGGAGAAACCAAACAAACTCTACAGAAACGACTTTACCAACATCGTAGAGAAAACTCTAGTGGGCCACAGTCGGCTGTTCATCTCCACCTCAAGGCCTCCAACCACACGGTGGATGACACAGAGGTTAAAATTCTGGCTCGGGGGAAGAATTAGTTTGAGAGAGGGGTGAAAGAAGCCATTTTTGTGAGGAAACAAAAACCTTCTCTTAACAGAGGAGGAGGGTTAAGATTTGTTTTGCCTCGCATCTATGACGACATCCTAAAAACAACGCCCTAACTTGGGACAAGGTCAGTGACATGCTAATGAGTTAGGAGGGGTGAGACCTGCACTCCACTTGAGCATCCCAGCAGACAATAGGTCTGTGACATGCTAATGAGTATTAGGGTCGTTAGCCTCAGCAGGGTCGTTAGACCTGCTCCCTTCTACATCAAGCAGACCGTAGATTGTTTATGAGTTAGTATCAGGATTAGGGTGTGGCTAACCACACCCATAGGTTATAAATCTCCAACGCGCGGTCCGAGAATTCATTCCCTGAAGAAGTTTGCTAGTTTGAGGACGAAACGTCGGGAAAACTTGCTAAGAAGTACAGATGATGGGTGAGAAACCTTCCTTTGCTTTGACTAATCCCTGTACGACTGAGGGCTTACACAAACAAATCGGCAAGATGTTTTCACTTTCACCTACATGGGATACACCCACGGTCACACTCACTCAATCTATCAGTTTTTGACTTGGTTATAAGATAAGATAAGATAAGATAAACCTTTATTAGTCTCACAGTGGAGAAATGTCGGTGTCATCGTTGCACATTACAGCAGAGAGAGGAAATAAGAGCACTCAGATTGCACACATCATATAGTCTATTATTTAAGATAATAGACAATAAAACTATGATGAGAATAAAATAAAATGAGATAAACTCTGGGCTATAATTGCACTTGGTTTGGAAGTATTTACAGATGTCTATATTATACATTAGCCGCGGAGACTATGAATATGAGCAGAATAAACATCAGAAATAATATCAACAGGTAAAGTGACTTGAATGGGAGAATTATCAGATGGATATGATTAATACAGTAAGATATCAACAGGTAAAGTGACTGGTGAAAGGCAGAAATATCAGATATGTAATATGCAGTAGTACTGATAACAGGCTTTGTGACAAGTGACAAAGTTACTAGTGAATTATAAGTGACTGATTAGCAGTTCCTGTTACACATTCTCATTGTACAGTCTGACAGCAGAAGGAAGGAAAGACCTGCTGGTATCTTATTACCTTTTAGAAGTGTTATGGCAAGGCAAGTTTAAATGTGTGACACAGTTCATACGCAAGACAACACGTGCTTAACAAACCAAATAAAATGAATGAATTCTGGATTAAAATTATAAATAATCCCTGTACATTTAAAAGACTGAAGACACACTCCTTCTGTTGTATGCACAGCTAAACAGAACTGCTTTTAACCTGGATTTGAATATTGTCAGAGTAGCAGCCTGTCTCACATTCAATTTTGTGTTATTTAAGAAACTTTACTTTTTAGGGAGACATTTCTTTTAAAACAAGAATATTTTTGCTTGTCCCGTTGACAAATCTTGTTTTAATATTCACTCCTCAAAGAAAGCAATGTGTTTTTTTTCTTTTTTGGATTTTCTAAGACGTAGGAGCACTAATAACAGGTAATGATACAGGCCTTTACCAAATAGTTGAGATGCAGTTTTGATGTAAAAGTGCATCAAACCAAGAGAAATGCCCCAAAGAGGTCGATTTCAGTTCCAAGCATCGAGTAAATTAAGAACTGAACCATTAAGGGAATGAAACGTTGTTCCAAATTTGAGCATTTTCGTTTGCAGTGTTGTCCATATAATGAGCCCTTGTGTTTGTGCTGCTGCTTCTCGTCCGTCTCACCCTGAGAGCGACGGGTGAAAGATACTCTGTCACTGAACAGAGCCACACAGAGGATGGACTTTTCACATCTTCAGCAGCTCTGGCACAAACACACTGCTTTAGTTATTCATTCAGACATCACTCCTAATCAGCTCTCAACTGCACCATCAGATTTATATACGGGCAATTCAAAAGAGTTGTCCCATTCAAATAAGATAGATATAGATAGGGATGGACCTTTTATTGTTTATGTAATGAGTTTTAAACATTTCAGATCAGCTTTTGTCTTACCTATGTTATATAATGTAACAATAACAACAATAATGCATCAGTTTTATATAGCACATTGTTTGGACCCTCAAAGATGCTTCACATGTCATCATTCTTTCACACCATAAATGGTGGTGATAAACTGCTACTGTAGCTACAAAATCATTCCAGTCAATGTGGGCGAAGTGTCTTGCCTAAGGACACAGCCGCAGTTTGGCACTTTACAGCCGCAGATCTCCCATCATAGTACTGACTAGACCCTGCCCTGCACAGCTTCAAAGGGCTGACAGGATCTGGTGTTTGCATGCAAGTATGGACACAAATGGACAAAGTAGGGTTTAGGACACAACGTATGTGGAGAAAGTCTTGTGGTGGGCTCGAACCAGTGGGGGAGGGTCCCAGCTCAAAAGTGGCCAAAATGACGTGCGCTGACATGCTTGCAATACCACCCCGGGCCGATGGGGGTGGACCCAGAAGTAGAATTAGCCAATGCTAACATATAGCATTGGCCGACCTCTCAAAAACGTCTTTACAGGATGGACCAAAAGTTGGCTCTTGGCCCAAAGCTCCGTTCCACATGTGTGTCAATGCTGAGGGGGGTGGATTTTTTTGGTCCACTCTACTTTACTCGCTGTGAATTTTTTAAGTCTCTCGTTCAAATGAATGGAGTTGCGCCGGCTGACGCATGCGGAGATGCGTTTTTTCACAATTTTCTTGTGGGCGGGACCACTCGCGGCCATTTTGGATTGCTCCAGTAGAGCACATTTTTTGGCCCATTAGTTAGAACGGCGGAGATAGGCGTGACTCTGTCCATTAATATATACAGTCTATGGCTCGAACTCATGACCTTCAGGCTCAAAGACCAATGATCTACCGATTGAGCCACATTTTAGATCTTTGTACACTCTGGCTTGCGCTGCATGGATTTTGCTTTATAAATTAACTTGATTGATTGATTATCATTAAATGTGGTTTGGAGTGGGTCTGGGTGGTCATGGGCATATTACAGTTTTTTACAGTTTTCAAACCGTAAACCACTTCATACATGCAATAGTGAATTGCAGTCAAAACAAAAAACAAAACTAAAAGCTTCCTTTGTCTAAAGGTAGAGTGAGGCAGTCACATGGGGATAATTTGCTCTACTTAAAGTCAAGGAGTGAGACAACTAATCTAATAAATGAAGAAATACATGTATATTAATGTATGTATGTATGTATGTGTGTATGTATTTATACATTTCTATCATGTATTATAAGTAATTGCTGTTAAATCTATGATTCCTGTTTATAAGCTTGAAATAAAATACAATCAATCAAAAAAATGTGATTGATTGATTGATGATTAAGAGATCCTGTATTCGTCCCACAGATGGGAAATGTCAGTGTTGCATCACCAGTTACAGATCAGAATGAGAAGCACACAGTACAACATAAAATAACTCTATGCGACAATAACATTAAATAAAAGCCCTAACATCAAAAGCAAAATCACTATCTTTCGCGTAATGAGCATACAAATCTTGAATTTGGAATCAATAAGAAGTAGCAATATCTCTACTTTTGGCATAATACAAAAGCAAGTGTAAATAACTGTATATGTCGGATACAAGTCTGTTCAAAGTCACGTGTTTCTCTGATGTTGCAAGAGGGAAGAGTGGATGCAGCTGCTGCCAACTGTCCTCAACCGTCATGATCTGAGGGGATTCAAAGCAACTAGAAGTATCACAATTACTGGCCTCAGCTTGTGCAAGACAAAGTACAGCTATACATGCCATGATATGTTGATTATAATTTACATTTCTCTCAAACACAGAGACTCCTCTTGAGCTCGAGAGTTGTGCACATTAATTCATGCACACGCCACTTCTCCGTCTCAGACCCAGTTCTCTCCCACTTTGATGCCGGCGTCTTTGTCTTTGCTGTCTATGCCGTTTGTTGTTCCACTGCTCTTTCCCCAACAGAGATCCGCCAATCCACAAGAAATCTTTTGAATAAACGTTACGTAACATTTGCTTTGGTTTAGATCGCGTTGCCCTCGTCTCTGTCTGTAAATGAGCCGAATCAATCTCTATTTTATGACGGTTCTGGCCATTACTCGAACAAGGTCCGTGGGCACTGGGCGGCGTCCTAATGACTGTCGATAAAGAAACGTAAACAGCACTTCAAACGGCTCCATTTAGACCTAAGCACAAGCTAAATATAAACTATATCGTCATTGTTGACCCAAGCCTCTTGTGCATTAAAGCTCTCTTTGTCCAGTGTTATATATGGCCATTAGTCTGTTGGTAATGGGTGTTATTACAAAGCAGGTATTCATGAATGCACAATGTAGAGAAAACTCAAATACAGGACAGCAAATGTACAAAATGTGTCAAACTAAAACTAAAAACTAACAAAATCCAGGATTTAATCTCGAATCAGACTGAGATGAAAACCCTCACAGCAGGAAGCACGGTGACGAAGTGGTTAGCGCTTGTGTTTCTGTATCACAGCTAGAAGGTCCTGGGTTCAATTCCAACTCCAGGCCTTCCTCTGTGGACTTATGTTCTCCCTGTGTCTGTTCTGGTTTCCTCCGGGTGCTCCGTTTTCCCCTACCACTAAAATAAACGTACAACAGGTCTGGCATGCGCCTCCTGTAAGGGGACAAATGCCAACAACAATTGTGACTGTGGTCTGCGAAAGACGCTATATCAATAAAGTTTACAAACTTACTTACTATCGATTGACAACACGAGATGAAGCAAGAGGAAGTTATGTTAAATATTCACAGGGAGACACAGGTAAGTATGTAATATTTATTCCTTTAGCGCATTTTTACAGACCAAGATCACCTACAATGGTCATAATCAGATATGTTTTAATTCACATACGGTGATGACAGAAGAGAGACACTGAACACACTAGAGCATCAATAATCAACCCAGCCTCCAACCAACACCATGCATTCTCTCACTTGTTACATTCAGACCTATTGTACATGTTTTTTGTGGTAGGGGAAACTGGAGCACCCAGAGGAAACCTAAGCAGGGAGAGGGAGAAAGGCCCTGTTCCGACCAGGATTCAATCCTAGGACGTTTTTGCTGAGAAGCAAGATTGCTATCTACTCAGCCGCCGTGCTGCCTGGCTAGTGTGTTACTCCCAGGGTTGGGCAGCAAGTCAAACAGGAAGTAATATAACACAAGACGGGAGAACCAAATAATCAACATAAAATTGGTCAGAAATAATTAACAAAAAGTCTACAGCATGACACGCATAATCACCAAGCTCCAAGGATTCACTCAACTGCACTTTTAATGTGTGACCCATATCAGTGGATCCAGAAACAATTGATGAGAAACAATTTTACCTTCTAAATAGCACTAAAGCTAAAACAGTTTTCCTGAGTGTTACCAAATCAAAACTATCAGTCTAAAAAGGCTGAAAAGGACTAGACAATGTAACTTTTCCTAGTAGCTCAATGCATATGAAGATTACCCCCAAAGACGACAAGAATATGAATGCTAATGCAATTTTTCTTTTAATAAATTGCATAACAGAAACAAATGAGCAGGGTCAGTGATGAATATTTAATATACTGTATCAGATTGATTATTACTGTATTTTTTAGTGCAGAAAGAAGAGTAGCATGCTGGGAAAAATCTGTGTGTTACAAAGAAATTTAGGAATAGATTTTATATATTCATGCAAATATTTTACTTGAAAATAAGAGAACATACAGTACAAACAAGTGAGTGCTTCAGTGAGTTCTTAAACCTGGCATCACACCAAAGCACATCTGTGACATGTTGATGCCATATGAACCAACTCGGACTCTGAGGAGCACAGGGACTGGCCTCCTGCTGATGCCCAGACTCAGGACTAAACATGGGGAGGCAGCGTTTCAGATTTATGCAGCTAAATTCTGGAACAGTCTCCCTGAAAATGTGAGCCAAGTTTCTACTCACACAATGTTTTAATCCAGGTTAAAACAGTTCTGTTAAGCTGTGCCTACAACTGAAGGATAGTCTCTTCACTATTTTGAATGTTATTAAATGTGATTAAACATGATTTTCTCGTGTCTTTTCTAGTTTTGTTAAGCCCTTTAAGTTTTATTGAGTGTGAATGTGTATGAAATGCGAAAAACACATACACATGCCTTGAATTGAGATGACTTTATATGGAGTCTATGGCCTCAAACTGTTTTAATTTAAACAGCTTTTAACAATTGCAATGTAAGTCCTTCACTGTTCTGCACAACACAAAACATCTTGACATTACATTTGCTATAATTTTTGTGCAGACTCTGTAAAAACAGGCTCATGTTTCCTGCTGTTGTCCTTCCTGCAAACACACTCAGCACCGAGAGGCAACCAACCAGAGATGCCCTTTAGCCTGCTGCAGTTTTTAGCTTTCCTCCTGGTTCTGTGTGGTGTGTGTGCGTTGACATCATGTGTCCGGGGCTCCACCCTCTCAGCTCTAATCAGAGCTCAGAATCAGAATCAGAATCAGAATCATTTTTATTGCCAACGTAAGTAACGGGAGGTCACAGACTTGGAAATTGCTTTGGCTCAGTGCAACAGTCGAAAAGAGATAATAAAAATAAGAATAAAAAACACTTCTAAAGAATAAATTTAAATTTAAAATAGAGTTACAGTTACTATTTACAATATACAAGTGCACATGGTGCACACAATGTAAGGTGACAGCAGTACAGTGAAGTAAAGTGACGTATGATGGGCAGTAAAGTGACTTTATAAAGGGCGGGGGGACAGGTTAAGAAGTGTTCAAGAGTCCAACAGCAGAGGGGAAGAAACTGTTCTTGTGGCGGGAGGTTCTAGTCCTGATGGACCGCAGCCTCCTGCCTGAGGGGAGTGGTTGGAATAGTCCATGTGCAGGGTGAGAGGGGTCGGCTGTGATACGACCAGCCCGGCCTCGAGCTCGGGCGACGTACAGGTCCTGCAGCGATGGAAGGCTGCGGCCGATCACTTCCTCTGCAGAGCGCACAATGCGCTGTAGTCTCTGTTTGTCCCTGACTGTGGCTCCAGCGAACCACACGGTGATGGAGGAGGTGAGGAT
This sequence comes from Knipowitschia caucasica, assembly GCA_964034765.1. Classification (NCBI taxonomy): domain Eukaryota; kingdom Metazoa; phylum Chordata; class Actinopteri; order Gobiiformes; family Gobiidae; genus Knipowitschia; species Knipowitschia caucasica. The sequence goes on along the minus strand of OZ035827.1, from coordinate 12,219,381 downwards.
GGACTCGATGATGGCCGTGTAGAACTGCACCAACATCTGTGCAGGCAGCTTGGCTTTCCTGAGCTGCCGCAGGAAGTACATCCTCTGCTGGGCCTTCTTGATGAGGGAGCTGATGGTCGGCTCCCACTTGAGGTCCTGGGTGATGGTGGTGCCCAGGAAACGGAAGGACTCCACAGAGGTGATGGGGGAGTCCATCACGGAGGGTGGGGGCGGGGGGACAGTGCTCTTCCTGAAGTCCACAATCATCTCCACTGTCTTCTGGGCGTTCAGCTCCAGGTTGTTACCACTGCACCAGGACACCAGCCGGTCCACCTCCCTCCTGTAGGCGGACTCATCGTTGTTGGAGATGAGTCCAATGAGGGTGGTGTGTCGTCCGCGAACTTGATCAGCTTCACGGAGTCGTGGCTGGAGGTGCAGTGGTTGGTGTACAGGGAGAAGAGCAGGGGAGAAAGAACACAGCCCTGTGGGGCTCCTGTATTTATAATCCGAGAGTCCGAGACATTCTTCCCCAGACGCACTCGCTGCTTCCTGTCCGTCAGGAAGTCAGTGATCCACCTGCAGGTGGAATCGGGCACGTTGAGCTGGGAGAGCTTGTCCTGGAGCAGGGATGGCAGGATTGTGTTGAAGGCAGAGCTGAAGTCCACGAACAGGACCCTGGCGTAGGTCCCCGGGGAGTCCAGGTGCTGTAGGATGTGGTGGAGGGCCAGGTTAATGGCGTCGTCTACAGATCTGTTGGCTCTGTAGGCGAACTGCAGGGGGTCCAGGAGGGGGGAGGTGAGGGACTTGAGATGGGAGAGAACCAGGCGTTCAAATGACTTCATGACGACAGACGTAAGTGCTACAGGTCTGTAGTCATTGAGTCCTGTGATCCTGGGCTTCTTCGGGACGGGGACAATGATGGAGGATTTGAAGCAGGCCGGGACATGGCAGGACTGCAGAGAGGAGTTGAAAATGTCCGTGAACACAGGAGTAAGCTCACTGGCGCAGTGTCTCAGAGTGGCCGGAGACACGTGGTCCGGGCCAGGAGCTTTGCGGGGGTGCAGCCTCAGGAAGAGTTGTTTAATCTCTTTAGCGGCTATTGTTAGGCTGGGGGCAGGGCTGATGGGTGGGTCGTTAGAGTAGTGGGGGGTGGGGGAGGGAGAGGTGTCAGGGGCAGCATCAAAGCGACTGAAAAATAAGTTCAGATCGTCAGCTAGCTTGTGGTCATCAGCACAGGGGGGGGCTTTGGGTTTGTAGTTGGTGATCTCCCGTAGGCCCCTCCAGACAGAAGCAGTATCGTTGTTACCAAACTGCTCCTGTAGTCGTTCTCTGTGCCGGGACTTGGCTGCTTTCAGTTCTTTCCTGAACTGATATTTAGCTGCTTTGTAGCCGCTGCGGTCACCCTCCCTGAAAGCAGACTCCTTTGCTTTCCTGAGCTGCCGGAGTTTAGCAGTGAACCAGGGTTTGTCGTTGTTATAGATGACCCTGGTCCTTGTTGGAATGATGCTATCCTCACAGAAGTGGATGTATGACGTCACAGTGTCCGTATATTCATCCAAGCTGTCTGTGGCAGCTCTGAAAAGGTCCCAGTCTGTAGATTCCATGCATGCGCGCAGCTCTTCCACAGCTTCATCAGACCACACTTTGGAGCTCCTCACTGCAGGTTTCGAGAGCTTTAGTCTCTGTCTGTAAGCAGGAACCAGATGTATCATGGAGTGATCTGAGAAGCCGAGGGCTGGCTTGGGAACAGCGCGAAAAGCTCCGCGCACGGTGGTGTAACAGTGATCCAGAGTGTTCTCCTCTCTGGTCGGGCATTTGATAAACTGTCTGTATTTGGGTAATTCCTGGCTCAAGTTTCCCTTATTAAAATCCCCCAGGATAATAATCAGAGAGTCCGGGTATAAGCGTTCCATACACAGTACTTGCTCTGCGAGTGCGCGCTGAGCCTCGCGCGCGTCCGCGCATGGCGGTATGTAAACAGAGGCAAGAATGAATGAAACAATTTCCCGCGGGGAGTAATATGGTTTACAATGGATAAGCTCCGGAGAATATAGGACAAAAGAGCCTCACGGATACATGCGTTTCTATATGTGTGCGATCAACCTCACGTTTCACCACGTCACAGGGACTTATGTAACTGTTTGTCATGGCCTGTCAGGTGGAAACACACGCATACATTTACACACACACATGCTCACAAACAAATACACATTTACACAAACAAGCACACACACATATACACGCACAAGCACACATGCGTACACATATACACGCACAAGCACAAGCACACATGCCCACACATACACACATAAACACATACAGCTCGACACGCACACATGCCCACACATACACACATAAACACATACAGCTCGACACGCACACATGCCCACACATACACACATAAACACATACAGCTCGACACGCACAGAGACCCTCATACATACACATGCAACGCTATACACACACATCACACATCACTCCTGTTCTGCAGCCAAAGAGAGATATAATCCACTTGATTCAGACATCTACTGTATATATGCTTTTGAAGTGTAGCTACTGCTGACGTTGGGGAGGAAAAACATCTTATCTGAGCCATCGCCTTCTGGACCATCTCTCATCTCCGCACTCCAAATGTATCTGAGGTAATGTGGATGTTTTTTCTTCAGTACAGCAACAGTTTTTGTTCTTTACAGCCTCAGACATCCCTCTGTAGCACTCACAGCAGTCTCCCATCCATGCATCAGCCAGGTCCAGCAGGACACTGGATACTAATATATACAGTATGTAGTACTGTTGCATAATAATAATAATAATATTACCACTATTGTCAGCTACTTTTAGAATGGTCTACTTATTTGTTTTTCTTTGCATGGATGTGTGATTTATCCTACAGGGATCAACTCTATCTATCTACTGTATCTATCTATCTATCCACATTCTTAATTTAAAATAATCCTCATTATATAACAACAGTATAACATTAAGCCAGTATACTGTATATGTGAATGGAGTGTCTATCCCATTAGCTACAATAGTCCACTTTCCTCTCTCAGCAGTGTGAAGCCGGAGTCTGTGTTCCCAGACTCACAGTGTTTTGACTGCTGTCGGTCCGAGCCTCCACTTCACACGTCCTTGATACTGTTATGTTGTGTGTGTGTGTGTGTGTTATTGTTTTGCAGCTCTGTCGTTTCTCCTTGCATTCACTCACCCCCTATTAGTCTGTGCATCGGCCACTATCACAGTCACACACGCTGGACCCACACTGAACCCCCCAACACTTGTCTCTTTGCTGATCTCTTGTGGACGGAATTTGTATCTTTGGACTCTATTTCACAGTCAGGGAATTTCCGGAAAATACATGAAGGGTACTTTTCAAGAACTTCAACATTTTGAGATGCATTCAGACACTTAAATGATCCACTATGAGGTAACTATCGCTTGAATCAAAGGTTTTTATCTGAATTTGAGTACATTCTGACTGTCTTAATACACAAATCTCCTCATTCCTAGGGAGACTTTTTAAAACAAGATAAATGTCCTTGTTTTAAAGGCCAATCTGAAATTTCCCCACTGTGGGACAAAGAAATGATCTCTCAATCATAATCTTGTTTTAAGGCAGTCAAATTGTGCTCAAATTAAGATTCATTCTGTAAAATGTACGCAATTTCTAACTTGTTTTTCATCAATTTTTGGAGTGGACAATATTCCACGTTTGTCCAAAGAGTCATGTTATTTTTGTTTTTATGTGAGTCTTATCTGTTGTTATCCGTCTGTTTCTTGTTTGCAGTGTGGACCTAGACTCTGATTAAATAACAGATAAATCATATAAACATGTTGAACAAATGAGGCCACAACATTTTATCTTATTCTATATCTCAATAGAAAATGTGTCTTTTTGGATTCCCATAAGAAAGAGCCTTGTCAGTCAATATTTGATGCTTTGGGCTGAGAGCTGAATGGCTGAGCGAGAGCAAAACGCTGATCTATAGCAGTTTTAAAGTTTTACAGAGTTTTACTAATTTCCCTTCAGATGTCTACTATTAAACACAAACCATCTTAAACTTGTGCCACAACCCTCCTCCTCCCCGTGACCACTGCAAAAAACGGGGTCAAACTCTCTTCGTGTCAGCCTGTCACTTTGGCTTCCATCCCCATCAGAGTTGAGACCTCAGGGGAATTCCTACTCATTATCTGTATTTGATTTCCCCTGTGCATCTGTCACGCGATATTTCTGCTGGGGTCTAAGCTCTTAATACAATAAACATCTTTGTGTGAGTCTTTTCTGATTAATATAAACACGTAGCCAGTTAAAGAAAATAATACTTCAGAATGCATGAAATTACTGTATTAGTCCTTGAGATTTACAGTATGAATGTGTCATATGGGGTTCAAAAACTCAGTCATGTTTTAGACCACTAATGATAGAGCTGCGTGGTCCTGCTTTTGTTTACTTAAAACTGGGAAAATCTTTATCATGCTGCTTTAAAACATGTTATTTCTTGCATACTAAGGAAAAACCTGAGAGCTTATTAGCTGAGTGAGGGTGGTCTTTTTCTCTTTTCTGTCTGAAAAAGCTGTTTTCAGAGGCCAAAAGTACATGTGAAAACTAATGATAGATCCAAAGCTGCAAAAAATGATAGAATATCAGGTAATGAATAAATAATTTGGGCACATTCTGACTGACTTAAAACAAGATTTGCCAATGGGACAAAGCCATTTAGTCTTTTCTCATTCCAAGGGAGACATTTCTTGTATATTTTAAAAACTAACTAACTAAAAGATAACTTTGCTTGTCCCATTGTCAAATCTTGTTTTACAGCAGTCAAAATGTGCTCAAATTTGAGCTTTTCTTTCCCTATATTCCATCATTTTTGCAGTGAAACTCTTTTGAAGGGACTACCACAGTTGCATGGATTTTAACACATGCAGTAGTTTGATTTGTGGTGTAGTGCAAATTAAGTACCCTGGCTTTAATGACTTGTGGTAGATGCATTTACATTCTCCTTTTTGAGCAACTCTCCAAGTTAGAACCTTGGGTCAAAAGGCTTTTCAATTTGAAGAGTGGCAAAAAGGTTAACATTCTCCCTCTTTCTTCTGTCCATTTACTACGCCCACTCAACTTAACATTGCACTAATCACCTTTTTGGATCACATTTTTGAGCGAACATAAACAGTGATAAATTATACATTGAGGATTTCCCATCTCATTTTGCAGGTTTGAGACTGTAAACATAAGTCGAATTGCGAGCAAACTCAAAGCCAGGTTGCTCTGTCGGCAAATATCACCCAATATCAGCACATCGTTCAGACAGCTACATCCCCGCCTGATTAATATCCTGTCAGTGTGTAATGAAATCCAGAAATGTATCATTATTAATATGCCTTGCTCCATATTGGCTTTGGGAATAAGAAGTATGCACTGTGGACGTAAGCAGTTTTGTCAGGGAGGACACAATAATGTTCAAAACCTTTTCATTTTATTGCATTGACACATATGGTCTGGATTTTCATGCAAGTTTTGTGATTCAGACCGTCTCTTGAGAACACAAACTAGTTTAAGTTTTTAGAGGATACATATTTTACTAATTTGACTTTATTGATTTTTTTTAGCAATGTTACAATATCACACTGCAAAAAAATGATAAAATATGAGGTATTAATTGATTGTAATGATAGTATAATTAATTAAGTGTTTTTTATCATATTTTCAGGACATCTTTTAAAATAAGATTTGCCAATGGGACAAACCAGTTAGTCTAGGAAGAACATTCCAAGGGAGATATTCCTTGAATCTTTGTGTGTCCCATTGAAAAATCTCTCTTTTTTTTTTTTTTTTACAGCAGTAAAATTGTGCTCAATTTATGATTCATTTAGGAAACTTTGGAGCCATTTTTGACTAATTCTTCATCTTTTTTTGCAGTGTGTTCTCTCAACAAGAATTGCAGTTGGAGCTGTTTCTAGATCCATCCACGCTAATATCCAAAACTTCTGTAACCCCACACCTCTCTAAAAGCTCCTCTAGTCTCATTTCTAGTATAGTATTTTATATCTTAGCATATGATGTCATTGTACCACTATGGCAGTTCAGATTCTATACATATGGATGTCCAAAATTTACATTTTTGAGCTTTTTACTGTATCACATTGATAATAATCTCAGATCTGTGTTGGCGAATCGAAAACTCTGTCTCTAATCAAAACAGACCTGGAGGGTTAAGATCCATCCACGCTAATATCTGGAGCTTTTGGCAAAAACAAAACATTTGGAAGAAAAAGAGAAAACAAAATGGACTCTCTCCCTCTGGTGGTATCAGTTAGAGTTATATGCAGATTTGTATTTTTTGTATCCTTCCTTCATCCATCATGTAAAACAGGAGTTGTCTTGAGGTCCATCAGCCCTATTGTCAGAAACTGCAAAAACAAAGCAAAATCAATCCCTCCCTCTGCTATTAGTATAGGGAGTTACAGGCAGAAAGCATTTTAAAATTCACAATTGTTTCACCATGTTTCTACTATTATTTTCTAAAGCATGAAAATACAATGTAAATAGTCTGATTATCATTTTTAATAACCAACAATAACGCACAATACTTTCTCTTTAAATCTCATGAGTTGATTTACGCAAGAGTCATTGATGGTTTCTGCTGAGTCAAAAGCATGTGATAAATGACTAAAGCTGATTAAATCAAGCTGTGAAATGAGGTTTGAATCGCTTGACAAACCTGGATCTCTGGAAAACGTTCTGTGTTATGCTCTGGTTTAAACACAACATTTCCTACTGCAGGAAGAAGCATCAGAGTAATGAAAACCAGAGGTGAGGTATAAAAATAATAACGATAAAAATCCTGGCAGAGTTTTGGGCGGATGAAGGGGAGAGAAGTCAGAGGTGCGCTGCAGGGAAAGGAGCGATTGTGAGAAAAACATGGGATGGGTGGGAGAGTGAGGTGAGAATGAGACGTGTGGCAATACTTTTTATGAATATTTTTAGGTTAATTTGACAACTATTCCTGAGGTTTGCCTAATGATTCTGCTTGAGAGTTCACATCCCCTGGTTCTCAGTAGCATGTGGTTCTTGGCCATTCTTCTTGGCCAAAAACCATATGTCTATTTTCTGCATAAAAAACTCCCAAAAAACATGAGATGATAATTAGTTGGATTGAGTAGTTTTTATCTTAATTTGATTACATTCTGGGGTAAAAGTGGCACAGTTGGCCTTTGAGCCTGAAGGTCATGGGTTGGAGCCCACCACAAGACCTTCTCCACGATTCCCACTGATGTCTGCTTTTGTCATGTCCTTGGTCAAGACACTTGACCCAACTTTGCCTGAAGCCCCCTCTGAAAGAAAGTGTGTTGTCACTGACGGAGCAGCCATTCTCCTGTGGACTCACCACCTGCAGGAGGATCCATGAGGGGCTGGTGCTCTTTGAATTGGGTGCTGCTCTGATTGCCACACCCCCACCCCAGAAATGGATTAAGGGGAAGAAGATGGATGGATAAATGATTACATTCTGACGTCCTGTGTTGAAACAAGATTTGACAATGGGACAAAGCTGTTTAGTCTTATCCCAAGAACAGTTCATTTTGCTTGTCTCTTTGCCAAATCTTGTTTTAAAGCAGTCAAAAGGCTTTGAGATAATACATTAACAGAGTTTTTTGAGCAGTTTTAATGACTGGAGTAATACATTATCAACACAATTGTGCAGTGAAACTACAGGAACATGTTGATTTACTGTATGTCAGCAGTCAGATGACGAAGCAGGGACTGGTCACATGGGATTGTCATTTTGCAACAGATGCCTTTCATGCTTTATGTGTGATGTAAGTGACGTCTGTTGTGACATTTCAGCTGATCTATCAGATTTAGTGAGGATGTGACACATTTGCACGCTGGAGTCACGAGTTAACAAAAGGTTATTTACCCTCAGCAATCTTAGAACAACTCATCAAAATAATATGCAGTTTTGGACATTGGTCATCTGCTGTTTATGGACCAATGGCTGTTTTTTGTTAATATTGCATTTCCTGTGTCAGAACTGTTTGTACATCTATTACATTAACTTATTTGATGAGTTTTATTCTCCGATTGGTTGAGGAATCGACCGCTTTGTAAGGTCGTGAAGTTGTGATTTAGGGGTATACATAAATACATTAAATGGAATAAAATTGAGGGTGAACGTCTCATTATCTTGACAGACATCAAGGAACAGAACAGGGAGTTGATCTTGGTGAAAAAAACAGCACAACAGTTGAGATTTTATTCATTGTTCATTCCAACATGTTCACTGCGTAGTCATGGAAGACATTTCTTAAAGCACAAAACACAATAATATTCCATACACATGTCCATATATAGCACCAGAGTTGACAGTATTACTTGTGAGTTCACACAGATCGGATGTGCTTGTCAGTGGAGACCCGTAGCAGCGTATTAGTCTTTTTTGCGCAACAATATTACACATATATCGTCACCTAGTCATAACACAATGCAGTCACTTCATATAAGTTAAAAAAGAGAGACAATATGAATACATTTCACCAAGCAGAAAATGCCCCATATAAAAAAAAAAAAAACATTCCTGTGCACAATATAGGTGTCTCTTTGTGGTCCAGATCTTTTCACTGTGCTAATCAAAAAATCCCCCCAAACATCTGGAGGCACTCGAGGAGTCGGGCGGAAACAATATCATTCAATAGTTCAATTTGCATTTGTGCTGTTTTGATTTCAACTGAGAAGAAAGCAGTTTTTTTCTCTCTATCCGTCTTGCACTGGATTGGCTACTTACGGCCCCCATTTATCCAGTCGCGGCTTCTTTCGCGATACAGTCCTTGACCTCGTCTTTGAGTTCTGCCAGTTGTTCCGAATGCACCGTGAGAGTGCCGTTCACTTGGTCAAGATAGGATTCCGAATGCCTCTCCAGTTCAGCCCGGATTTGCTCCAAATGCTCTGCAAGCTCTCCCAAACCACTGCACTGGCCTTCCACCTGGCTCACCCTACTGTCCACATCTTTGACCCCCTTCTTGGCCTCCAACGCTGTGCTTTTGCAGCCCTGGAGCTCCCCCGATAGACGTCTTTTAAGCGCCACCAGCTCTCCCTTCAGATGGGCAAGTCTCCTCTCCCCAGCACCCAACAGTGAAGCTTGGTGACCCACTATTTTGGAGATCCCTTGGACCTGGTTGACTAGCTGGTGCTCCCTCTGCTCCCAGGTGGCATTAGCGTGTCCGACCTCACTTACAATGAAGTGTATGGAGTCTTTGAGACCTTTCAAAGTCTTGTTCACGGAATGAATGTTCACTTTAAGCAGCGTGATTTCGCCACTCACCGATCCTTCCAGCTCTTCCTGTGCAATCTTGAAAAGCAAGTGATTCAAGGAGTTGTTTAGCTTATCCAGTTGGTTGGATTGAGTGTCTAATCTACCATTCATTCTCTTCTCCACATCCTCGCAGTCTCCCACCACCTTTCCGTTGATGCCCTCTGCTGGCGGGGTAGACGGAGCACAAGACGAGGTGCAAAGTAGCTCCAAGTCTATGAGCTGTTTTTGGATGCCTCCCAGATCGTCTTCCATTCGCCTTTTGACCGATTCGATCTCCAAAGCCGGGATGACCTGACCCTCCAGTAGAGCCGGGGAGGTGGCGTTGCTCAGCTCCTCTACTGCCACAAACACTCTCTCCTCCAGAGTCTTCAGCTTGTCCTCCAGTAGGGTCTTGAAGCCGTCCAGATCAGAAGGGAATCTGGATGCGGGATTGTCAGTGTCTGAGGTGGAGTTGAGACGATTCTCGAGGTCCAGGAGGCGTGTCTCGATCAGAGTCTCCACCTCGATGTTCTGATCCACCAGAGCTGTCTGCAGCTGTCTCTGGGACTCCGTCAGGCCTTTCACAGAGTCCTCCAGCAGAAGCATGCGCTGGGAGAGGCTGTTCACCTGTTGGGAAAACAAAAACATAGTGATTTTTTTTAACATAATTTCACACTTCTTCCACTAGATGGGAGGGTTTTTCTGATCCAGATCTTTTCTTTATCCATTATACATACTTTTCCATATCTTTTCACTTTGTTTTAATACATCATACTCATATGGCGCTTTTGGACACTCAAAGACGCTTTACAGAAGATCAAATAAGAAGCAAGAAACCAAATAAAATGCCAAAAATGAATAGTTAAGTGAGGCAGTTTTGAACAGGAGGGTTTTGAGCAAACAAGACTTAAAAAGGTAACTCAAGCAACAACTCAAGTGTTACCTGTCCGCAGCAGCTCTCAGTGAGAGTGAGTCCTTGGATCTGGGCCTGCAGAGTACCCAGCTCCTTCCTCAGCCCGGTCTCCCGTCCGTCCAGAGACTGCTGCATCTGCTCCTGGCCGTTCATGTGGTCACGGTGGCACTGTTGCTGCACTGCGCTCACCATCTGGTCACAGTGGGACTCCATGCCGTTCAGCCGCCGCTCAAAGCCGTCCAGGATCTCACTGCGCACACCGGCGAGCTTCTGGTTCAAGAGCTCCTCTACGTTCAGCTGAGAGCCCGCGATGGGCCGACCCCTAGGGCTGTCTAGGAGCTTCTTCAGCTGCCCATCGTGACCAAGAACCATGCCCTGGAAGAAGACACCAGGGAAAGTTCTGTTGAGCTCAGTGGTGCTATATTTCACTGCTTGTTTTTTATTTTGGCTCACGAATATGACCTTGATAATAGTTTATTTTTAAAAAAAAGTGTGTACATATAGAGCTTAGAAACTGGTTAAGACGGTCTTTCTCTGATCTCTCTCTCTGGTCGCTCTCTGATCTCCCAAGATCGGAGAGAGAGACCAGTGAAAGAGATCAGAGAGAAAGACAAGATTGAGACCAGAAAGAGACCAGAGAGAGACCAGAGAAAGAGATCAGAAAGCGACCAAAGAGAGAGATATCAGAGGGACGTTATTACCTGGATCTCCTCTATGATGTGCGTCTTGGCCCTCAGCTCGTCCCTCACTTCTGTCACTCTTCCTGCCAGATCCCCAAACCCATTGAAGCTCTCTTGTCCCTCCAGACCGTCCGGACTTCCATCTGGCAGAACTCCAAAGCCCACGCTGGAGTCGTGCCGTCGGTTCGGCAGCAGCGACACCAGCATCTTGTTGGTATCCTCTCTCAGTGAAGTCCTCAGCCTCTGCTCCAGTCCCACCACGGCTCCGCTCAGAGAGTCCAGTGTCAGGGAAAGGCGCCGCAGGTCGGCTTCCATCCGGTCCAGCCGCTCTCCCGTCACTCCGGACGCCACAAAGGTGTTCCCTGTTTCAAGACCCACAGAAGAATTGCGTTACAAAGTGCCTCACAAATGTCGACAGCTTGTGTTCGCATGGCAACTGAACATTCTCTTCTGGTTGCGTTGAGCTGGAAGGTGCGTTCACACTTGTCTGGCCCCCTTAACCCTCATGTTGTGTTAGGAATCGGCACCAATCGGCACCACCATTATTTGGTATTGTTTCAATACCAAATAATACAATTATTGCTTGACTTGGTTTTTTCAATCATAATTTACAATATGTAAAATCCATATATAATAATGTTTTCTGACTATAATATAACAATAATTGAATATAATATTTGAAAAAAGTGGAACATCTATAAATATATTAATAATAGTTACGTTGGTGGTCTTAGGGTCAATTTGACACGTGTAGATTTGTTAGTAAAAGGAGCCTTTGTTCTTCAGAAAACAACTTTATTTTTACGTTTTCTGGAGTTTGGAGAGGAAAAGCTCAAGTAAAGTCTTTATGTCTTGGATCTGTGACTTTGCAAATCAAGCGGGTTCAATGGTAATTTTTATGATATTAGCTGATGCTTCTCTGCCTTCATTTTTATACGGGTTTGAGACCAAACCTTCCCATTCATTGAAACAAAGCCCTGTTCTGGTTCATTCAGTCACTTCTTCAACTGATGTGGATCATCCACAAAATCATCCTCAGATCTTCCTCCAGCGCAGCCTGATCAGGTGACACAGTGGCTGAGTGAATACCACTGACGCTTCTCAGAAAATTCTGAGTTCAAATCCTGGTCAGAAAAGGTGTATTTCTGAGTGGGTCCATCAGTATGGACCCATCACCTGATGCCCCATACTGAGGCATCAGTATGGGTCAAATGCAGAAGAGGAATTGCCTGTTAAATGTGAGTAAATGTTAGATGAGGTGTCTTTACAACAAAAGCTTGGATCTTACCAAAGGGTCTCCCAGTGCCAGCTGGCAGGTGTCCTGATGGTATCGGTCTGGCATCGGGCACATTGGGGACGGGTCGGCCTGGTTCTATGTGGCCCTCTCCTGGTGTGTGGTCCACTGGAGGTCGAGGGCCGTGGGGGAAGCCTTTCATCCCGGGACGATAGGGTAGAGCTTTGAACGGAGGATTTGCAGCTCCAGGTTCTGAGGAGGGACCCTCCGAGCAGCCCTCCCCAGAGGAGCCAGGGCAGCACCTCCACTCCAGCTCCGTCACGCTCTTGTAGCCAACTTTGTACTTCGGTTTGAATATCGTCCTATACCTGGATTGGGAGACAGCATTTTTATTTAGTGTGTATTTATTTTGGTATATCCCTAAATCACAACAGTAGTCATCTCGGAGGACTTCAAAGTGACAAAACAGAGATTTATTTAATTAGTCAATATTTTAAAAGAATAGGATGATTAAAAAGAGAAAATGCAATTCAATATACAGTCATGTCTGCGACAGAGCGACATGAGCTCACATAATACTTTTACTACTACCACTACCATTGCAACGTCTTTAAAACAACAGTTTAGTTTACCAATTTTTTTCTTTGATTGCTATATTTCGATACTTTGATAATGTCATGTACATTTCGAATCATTTTTGCAAAAACGTTTTGTATTGTAAATGTATTTGCAAAATTACCCAACATTATAATATACATACACATTATCCGTTATAACTATAATACATCAACATAAATATAGATATTTTTAAAAGATGTAAAAAAAAATGTTTTACCCTTCGATAACAAACAACAGTGCTCAGACAGTCACATGATTGAACTATGCAGGTATTCCAATAATCTGACCTTTCTGATCTTGTCGTAGAAGAGGCCACCAGAGGGCAGCATTTAGAAGCTGTGCACTGTATCTATAATGATAATGGTGTTAGTTGCCCTTGCTTTAACAGACAAAGTACACAGTATGAATAAGTCTTGCTTCTTCATCATGCTAGAGTTCGAGACTTTACTTCATTTATTTTTATTAATTTATCTTGTGCTGTGTGCTCCTCATTCCTACTGTCTGTAACTTGTGACGCAACACTGAAATTTCCCCACTGTGGGATGAATAAAGGATCTCTTCATCTTAATCTCTCTCTCAGTGGAGCACTCACATGACGACGGGACACTTCTGGCCCCAGATGCACTTGGTGGTGTACTCCGCCTTCACGAACGGGACGGCTCCGTCCTGCATGATGCACGTGATGTTCCTCTGGACCACATAGGCACAGTGGTTTCTGTGGAGAGACCAAATACTGTATTGTGAACAAATATAAACTAAAGGAGACGTATGCAAGCACACGGAGGAAATCTACGCAGACACAGGGACAACATACAAACTCACAAAGGCCACTTTCCGACTGGGATTCAAACCCAGGACCTTCTTGATGAGAAGCGAGGGTGCTATCAACTCAGCCACCGCCGCTAAAGACACTTCCTTCCAACCCCTTGGCTAATGGGTCCAATCTTATTTTGCGACGTCTTATAAAACAATAGTTTAGTTTAACTGCTACATTACATAATAATGTAATGCACGTTATGTCTGTATCTGAGCCCAAATACTGAGTCCTGAACAAATATAAGCTAGCCACAAGACACTACTTGGCACCAGCTGTTTGTTGAAAGCCTGATACTGTCAGACCCCAGAAGCTAAGTTTGGCATGACCTCATCAAAACAATTATGGGAGTCCTCAGGAAACACAAGGTGGCATGAAGATTGGCTGTGTCCTTTGGCAAGACACTTCATCCTCATTGCTGAGTATGAGTCTGGTTTTGTTGGGTCTCGTCTCAACACCTGAGGAGAGCAGGCTTTTGCCCGCAAACACATTTGTGCCTTGGCTTTTGAGAATCAGATTCTGCTTCATTTTGTTTGTCATTTGCAGTAAAACCACATTGGATTACGTTTGCAACAATCCCCAGTGTGCACCAAACAAGCTAAACAAACAAACAAAAATGCTGGAAACAATTGTCACTGTGAAATCAATCAATGAAAACAGTTTCAATACAACATCAAAAGTGTGCTTATGTTTCATGTCATATTTTTATATGTGTGTATTCAATCCGGTTGTCTTTTTCTTCTGTGCCTGAAGAAATGTGGGCAGCTATGGTGTTGTAAATGTGCTTCACAAAAAAAGTTGACATTTACAGTGACAGTGTTAGGTTACATTGAGTGGTCGGGGGTGCACAGATTAGTTGCCTCGCTTCTGTCATTCTACCGTAGGGCAGCTGTGGCTATAGAAGTGGTTTATCTGCATCATGTTCAAAGTAAATAATTTCATCTGAAGCGTCTTTGAGTGGCCAGAAGAGCATTGTACAAAATAATTGCATTATGATTTTTCACAATATAGATTTATCTTTTTTAAGTCTGGCTGACGTTCTGTAGTTTTTACTCCGGACATTTTTTCAAGAGCTGTTTTGTTTAAGCGGATCAGGCTGATTTATATTGTTTTTGCCATTTGGGTATGACTGGGGTGTTATACAGTAAATAAACAAAAACCTATAGCAGATGAGTCAAGATATAGTCTTTATCAGCCATACTGGATCTCATAATCATCGCCATCCCTTGTATAGCTGGTCTCTCTCTGGTCTCTCTTTGATCTCTTTCTCTGGTCTCATGAGTTTGAAGTATCACAAGTAATACAAGTAAACAGTACGTACACAGAGCCTCTATTATATGGATGTGAAATAAAAAGAATATAGGCAATAATAGAAATCTCTTTAATTGACCTTTGCCTCTAAGCATTTAAAATTCCACGGGATAGCAACGTAGGACTATTGTTTGAGCGACATTAACGGTGCTGTAGTCTGTGGTATGTCTCTGCTTTAAGGAGAATGGGAGATGAAATGCTTCAGGCTGTTTTCAATTGTGAGAGTGTTTATTCATGTCCCGGGTTCCACACATAATCCCTCCACTGTAACCACTTAGAGCAGTTGTTGCATCATTCTCATGCTCCGACTGTCTTCTTCTATTGCTCTCCATTCATTGCCAGTGCAGCAAAAGCAACTGCCTAATGTCCCATTGGCCTGTCTCTGCTCTACAGGAAGCGATGATGCTCTCCCCAACCTCATGTGTAGTCCCCCCCCCCCCCTTTCCCCATCCTGAGGGGAGCGTTTAGCAGCACATGCACCACTTAGCTTTCGCTCCACAGCTGTTTCTGGATAAATGCAGGGGTTTTGATTGGCAGGCTGAGAGGGGTGAGCAGGGGATGCATGCCAAGTTAACTCAGAGTGGGCTTATAGACTGTACGGCTGCGTGTCGAAATGTGTGAGAAACTATTGCACTGCAGTGTGGAGAGGATGTGGTGTGTAAGGCTGCCCCCTAGTGTCGGTGAAGAACATAGCAACACAATGTAGACAGCTACATAGACAGACATAAGGATAGATCTGTGTCTGTCTATCTATCGATCTATCTATATTTTATCCATCCATCCTTCCCTGTCTCTCTTTCAGCCACTCGCTCACTTTCTCTGTCTCTATTTTTATCTTCATCCTTCAATCTATTTTTCTCTCTATGCATGTATGATGAGATAAGCTTCGATAAACGTTATTGATCTTACAAATGGAGAAATGTACATTTTAATTTTGGCATTGATAGAATCACTCAGATTGTGCAAAAAGACAGAAGTGTGCAACATTTTAAGGTTAAAAAAATATATGTATGTGTATCTATCCATCTATTATCTATCTCTCTATCCCTCTCCCTCTGTATCTATATATGTATATGTATAAAAAGGATGGATCTTCTTTTGACTTTAAAGACTAAAAAAGAATGCATCATAATGAGATAAATTGGTTGCTATATTTTTCATCACTTGACAGAGCAGGCCTGTAAATATTTGTGTTGACTTCGGCTGGTGAATGGATGTGTTTTACGTCGCTCAGAATCAAATGATGTATTGAGGAGGAAAGATTACATGAGAAGTTCCACTGATGAAAAGGTGATGAGGAGGGTTGCAGCACGAGCTACAGTAAAGCTATAAGCAGTGGCAAGGAATAGTTTAAATGCAGACTCATTGCAAAACAGTAAATGGCTGATTAGCAGATGCAACTGTGTTTAGTCGTGGGATAGGATTGGAGCGATGGCCAAACAAAGAATATAAGCCTCATGACTGTCTTAAAATATGATACACCAATGGAACGAGATGTTATTGTCGCATTTAAAGACACACAGCTGGTTTTTCTTACATTTAATGTAAAACAAGACATTGTAAGCCTGATACTATATGACGCTATTAGTATTCCTTTAGGGGGTGAAGAAGCAGAGTTGCTACTTTGAACCCATGACTCCAGAGTACTTTTTATGCAGTGGGTTATAATATTCAACACAGATCGCTCTATGCATCCTAAATTTTTGCCTTTTATTCATGCATAATCTTGCTTTTAGTGGCCTAATACAATCTGTAAAACAATTTAAGTTGGTACATTTTATCTGCAAAATATAGACAAGAAAGTAGAGACTTGTTTTTTTTTCTACATTATCAAAAATTAGATTTATTACCTAATTTTGTATATAATTTTTTGATTTAGTGTTTTCTTTCTTATTTTGTGTACATTCTGACTGTGCTAAAACAAGATTTGCCAATGGGAATTTCAGGAATTGTTGCTTTATTTTCTCATTCCAAGGGAGAAAAAATAAATAAAAATGGTTGTCCCATAGTAGTAAGTAGTAAGTAAGCTTTATTTATATACCGCCTTTTCACAGACCAGAGTCACAAAGCAGTTTACAATTGTTATTTTTGGGCACTTGTCCTCTCACTCCTCACAGAGATGGGAGCGGGGTCGCCGAACAGGAGGCGCATGCCAGACCTATTGTACATATTTTTAGTGGTAGGGGAAACCGGAGTACCCGGAGGAAACCTACGCAGACACGGGGAGAACATGCAAACTCCACTCAGAAAGGCCCTGGTCTGGCCAGGATTCGAACCCAGGACCTTCTTGCTGAGAGGCAAGAGTGCTATCCACTCAGCCACCGTGCCGCCCGTTGGCAAATCTTAATTCAGATTCCGTTTATTTGCCATTTGCTGTAAAAAAAAACCACAAGACAAAATAAGACAGTCAAAATGTGCTAAATTCTTGCAGTGTATCAATGTCAGACACAAAGCTGGCGCCAAAAGGGTCAACTTAGTACTATCTTTGCCGTGTAATGAATAAGTCCTCTATGAAAACAAAGTAGTAGCTTCAAACTTTGATAAGAGTTATGGGCTGTGTGAAGGGAACCCTCACTGAGAGAGTTAGAGAAACAAAAGGGAGGATGATTTGGTCTTGGAATGGTCTTTCTCCAGCTCTCAACCACAGCCATAACTCAACGGCGCTAATGACAATGGAAATGCAGACAAAGACACTGACATGTATTGTAAAAAAGAATTATAAAAAAACAAAAGCTCTGGTGTCATTTTACAGTGTTTGGCTGGAGTTCTGCGAGCCGATCTCCTCACACCACATCAGCTGCTGTCACTACATTTCCTCTGGCGGCTCAGACTGGGCAGCAGGTTGTCAGACTTGGATGAAAGAGGCTCTGTGAGTGCGGCCCCCCTCCACATTAACATATGTCCTGGGAGTGGGCACAGAGGCGGCTCCCTGTCAACACAGCTGTGAGGGCTGAGAGGCTGGACTGCTGCACTGAAGGCTTCTGGAGAGAGCTCTGTGTGCATTATCTCTTTATTTGTGCATTAATCTACGTAGGAAATAGTGTGTGATTTTTGTGTGGTTTTGGTTTGTTCAATAATGTTTTTCTTTTTTTAATTTTTGGTATAGTATTGCGTTGTTCCAAATGACATTATTACACCAGCAACAAAAGAAGACACATGCACACATACACAATCACAGACACCTGCACGATCACAGTGATAGACACACACACAGTCATAGACACACACATATACACACTCACAGTCATAGACACACACATTTACACACTCACAGTCATAGACACACACACATATAAACAATCACAGGCACACACGCCCACATACACTGCAAAAGATGACAGAATTAAAGACAAAAAAATGCTCAAATTTGGCTAAATGTATCTAAATATGAGCACATTTTGACTGCCTTAAAACAAGATTTGCCAGTGGAACAAGAAAAATGATCTTGTTTTAAAAAGATTATTATTATTAGTTATTATTATTAGTTTATTTGATATGGACATATCAACTGCATTGGACAAACCAGATACATTGTTTCCAGTGTTATAGCAAAACTGCTAATTTGCAACACCTGTCCAGTGACAGATACAAGATATTTCTCTCTTGGAATGAGAAAATAAAGCAATAGTTCTTGAATCAAGTCAAAATGGCTTGTCTCATTGGCAAATCTCATTTTAAGACAGTCAGAATGAACTTAAGTCAAGTTAAAAAAAACTCGATTCTAGTTATTATGATCTCATATTTGATCATTTTTTGCAGTGTACACAGTCATAGACACCCGCACGCACACAATCACAGACACCTGCACACACACACGCAGTCATAGAGACACACATGTACACAATCACAGTCACCTGCACACTTACAGTGCACACATAGTCACAGGTGCACACGCACAAACACACACTCGTACACAATCACACACACACACACGCACACACAGACGCACACAAACATAGACACACACACACTTAGGTAAGATAAAAATCAATTAGAACAAATAGGAAAAATAAACTTGAATCAATTTTCTAATCTGCTGTTGAGGAATCGACAAGATGATTGCCGTGGTAACATTTGGCGATACAAAAATCATTTCTATTGGATTCTATTAGACTATTCTCAGCTATAAAGGTAAACTAGGTATTGTGGTTTTAGGCAAGGCAAGGCAAGTTTATTTATATAGCACAATTCATACACAAGGCAATTCAAAGTGCTGAACAAAACAAGAAAGCATTAAAATCATAAATTATCACAGAACATTAAAAAGAAAGATAAAAATATAAAATCCCTCAGTTGTATGCACAGTTAAACAGAACCGTCTTTAACCTGGTTTTAAACATTGTCAGAGAGGAGGCCTGTCTCACATCTTCAGGAAGACTGTTCCAGATTTTAGCAGCATTAATCTGAAAAGCAGCCTCCCCATGTTTAGTTCTGACTCTGGGCACTAACAGGAGTCCAGTCCCTGTGCTCCTCAGAGTCCGGGCTGGTTCATATGGGACTAACATGTCACTAATATATTTTGGTGCGAGGCTATGGAGAGACTTGTACACAAGCAGAGCTGTTTTAAAGTCTATTCTCTGAGCCACAGGAAGCCAGTGCAGAGACCTGAGGACTGGACTAATGTGGTCGTACTTCCTGGTTCTAGTCAGGACTCGAGCTGCTGCATTTTGAATGTACTGCAGCTGTTTTACAGCCTGTTTGGACAGACCTGTGAGCAGGCCATTGCAGTAGTCTAACCTACTGGAGACAAATGCATGGATAAGAATCTCCAAGTCTGCTTTAGACACTATGTTTTTGATCCTGGCAATGTTTTTTAGATGGTAAAAAGCTGCTGATGTTACTGATTTGATGTGGCTATTAAAATTTAAGTCTGAGTCCAGTATTACCCCTAGATTTCTGACCTTGTTTGAAGGTTTTAGGGAGAGAGACTGTAGGTGACAGATGACGCTCTCTCTTTGTTTCTGGGGACCAAAGACAATCATTTCAGTTTTGTCTGCGTTTAGCTGAAGGAAGTTGTTTTGCATCCACTCACTGATCTGTTGGATACAGTGAAGGAGTGAGTCCACTGGTCCATGTTCTCCTGCAGTCAGTGAGACATAGATCTGAGTGTCGTCTGCATAGTTATGATAGGAAACTTTGTTTCTGCGTATTAACTGACCTAACGGCAGCATGTAGAGATTGAACAGAAGAGGTCCCAGGATCGACCCCTGTGGGACTCCACAGGTCAGGGCCATATGATCTGAGACACAGTTTCCAATCTCCACAAAGTACTTCCTGTCTTCAAGGTAAGACCTAAACCAACTTAGGGCGGTGCCAGTGACGCCAACCCAGTCCTCTAGTCTCTGTAAGAGGATCTCATGGTCGACGGTGTCAAAGGCAGCACTTAGATCTAACAAGATTAAGATTGAGACTTTGCCTGCGTCAGTGTTCAGCCGGATATCGTTTGTAACCTTAACGAGAGCAGTCTCAGTGCTGTGGTGGGGTCTAAAGCCGGACTGAAACATATCAAATGAGTTGTTGATTATAAGAAATCTAGTAAGCTGTAGGTAGACAACTTTCTCAAGGACTTTCCCCATAAATGGCAGATTTGAGATGGGACGATAGTTGTTAAGTACAGTGGCATCCAGACTGCTCTTTTTTAGCAGGGGCCTGATGACTGCAGTTTTCAGGGCCTTTGGTAATATTCCAGAATGAAGGGACATGTTTACTATCTGTGTGAGTGAAGGTAACAGACTGCTCAGAACAGACTTCAGAAATCTAGTGGGTAGTACATCCAGGCTGCATGTGGAGGAGCTCAAACTGGAGATTATCTCTTGGACAGTTTTATCATTTACAGGTGCAAAGTGAGTTAGCTCAGAGAGCCTTTCTGGCTGTTGGATGGTTATCTGTGGATTGGAGACAATGGCGCTTTTGATGCCTTGAACCTTGTCATTGAAAAAATTAGCAAACTCATTGCATTTACGTTTGGAAGTAAGCTCTAATGGCATTTGAACAGGGGGGTTTGTTAATCTATTAACTGTTGAGAACAGAACACGCAGATTGTTGCTGCAGCCTTCAATCATTTCAGAAAAATACCTTTCTCTCGTACTACGTAGCACCCGGTTAAACTCGCACAACTTATCTTTGAAGATCTCGTAATCTACCTGGAGGTTGGACTTGCGCCACTTCCGCTCGGCCCTCCGGCACTTTCTCTTTTGTGCCCTGACCGAGTCTGCTTTAGCCCACGGCGCCTTCTGCTTATTTTTCACTATTTTAACCTTCACAGGGGCAACGGTATCCAGAACATTCAAAACACTAGAGGTGACAGAGTTAAACAGTTCATCTACAGTAGAATACGATGCATTCTCAAAGTTTATCATTTCCATAAATAGTTCACTCGTATTTTCATTTATGCGCCTTCTTCGAACAGTTGCAGAGTCCACTGGTGGTTTGTTAGTGAAACACATGTCAAAAAAAACACAGAAATGATCCGAAAGAGCAACATCGACCACGTTTACATTTGAAATAATCACCCCCTTTGTAACTAACAGATCTAGAGTGTGCCCTCTGCTGTGGGTGGGGCCACTTACGTGCTGAGTGAGATCAAAGGATTCAAGTACAGAACTCAGCTCATTTGCATTTCTGTCATCAACATTATCCACATGAATATTAAAATCACCTGTAATAACCAAACTATCAAAATCTGTGCATACAACTGAAAGCAACTCGGTAAAATGATCAATAAAACTGTGACATGACTGCGGTGGCTTGTATAGGACAACGAAGAGTATTGGAGGAGATTGTTTTTGTTGTATTTTAAAAGACACATATTCAAATGACGAAAACTTCCCAAGAGACATTCTATGGGAGACAAAGTGGTCTCTAAAAATGGCAGCTAAGCCTCCTCCTTTTTTGTTTTCCCGTATTTCAGATTCAAACTTGAAATTTGGTGGTGATGCTTCTATTAAAACTGCATTTTCTGAATTTTGGTCAAGCCAAGTTTCAGCCATGAACATAAGATCAAGATTATGAGAAGAAATAAAATTATTGATTAAAAAAGACTTGTTACAAAGAGATCTGACATTAAGCGTAGCAAGTTTCAAAGTTTCAGTATCAGCGGTTGCGGTCGGCTGATTCTTACACGGAACAAGAATTAGATTTTCCAGATTAGACTGATTAACTCCAGATGTTTTTCTGTAATGTATTCTTTGTGTTATCACTAAGGGAATGGCACAGGTGGCTTCATGACAGGGCCCCAGCCGGGTCTCTCTTCTAACTAGACTGCCAGTGGCTGCGAAGCAGAGACCCTGTGCATCCTAGTGTTTAGAGAAAAGAGGGGTAGGGGAAGGCGGGGGAGGAGGATGGAGAGGTGGGTGGCTTTTGGGTGTTGAACGAGGGGGGCAGGGAGGTGGATGGGTTTTTGGTGATGGGTTAGGGGAGGGGCAGGCTGAGTTGGGTGGTGGACGAGGGGGGAGTGGAGGTGGAGGGTTTCTTGGTGCTGAGTTAGGGGGGGGGGAGGTGGGCTAAATGAGCAGGAGGGGGGGGGGAATACTTATGGGGTTAGAGGAGGGACGGGTGGATTTTGTGGGAGAATTTGAGTTGGACGCCCTAGGTGGCTTTGGAGGTACGTATGGGGAGTAGTTTTGAATGTTAGATAGGACTCTTGATCTGGCTACAGTGGGTGTGAGAGGAATAGTCTTCATCGCCGATCTTATCATGCCTGCAGAGTGTTCCGGTAAATCCAGTAGTGAAGGCGGGGATAGAAAAACAAAGGGAAAGGTCGTCCTCATTTTCCCCAGATGGAGTGGATGTAGCGGGGGGGACCCAAGCCGGGTCCATGGAAGGTGATGAGGGAGTCTTTGGTGGAGACAGAGGTGGTTGAGGAACCCCCAGTACAGGCCTGACTGTAGCCTGGAGTAATGGGGGAAGCTTCACGGGAGCTGTAGGTGGGGAAGGTGCTGCTGAAGATGACGGAGCAGCCACTGCTGCTGCTGAAGATGATGGAGCAGCCACTGCTGCTGCTGTATCCACTGCTGCTGGTGAAGATGATGGAGCAGCCACTGCTGCTGCTGAAGATGATGGAGCAGCCACTGCTGCGGCTGTATCCACTGCTGCTGCTGAAGATGATGGAGCAGCCACTGCTGCTGCTGTATCCACTGCTGCTGCTGAAGATGATGGAGCAGCCACTGCTGCGGCTGTATCCACTGCTGCTGGTGGTGCTGTATATGCTGATGGCGCTGATGAAGATGTGGCAGCTGCTGATGATGCTGGGGGTGGAGGCGTTGAGCTCTTTCGAAGCCGTGGAGGTGTTGAGTTCTTTTGGAACCTTGGAGGTGTTGAGTTCTTCTTGAATCGTGGAGGTGTGGAGTTCTTTTGAGGCGGTGGGGGTGCAGAGACCTCGGGAGTCGGTGGAGATGGTCGTGATGTCTGTGCCCTTTGCTTCTTCTTTTTCCCTTTCAACGGCTGCACGCGCTGCGCAGGCTGAGGTCTTAGGGCAGATGCAAAGTTATCCATCAGCACTTTTACTCCGTAGTTGTTCAGATGTGGGCCTTTTTCTTCAAAAAGCTCGTGCCTATTCCAGAACAGATTAAAGTTTTCAATGAAGCCAAGTCCTCTGCGTGAACACTCATTGAGTAGGAATGTGTTTAGCTGATACAGACGGCTAAACTTCTCCATTTTTCCATCTATATTTGGCAGTGGGCCACTAAGAAAAATTGTTATGTCCATTTTCTTGAGGTCATCCAGTAACAGCGTTAAATCCATTCGTAACTTCTCGCTTGCCTTCTCATAGATATCTACCGCCCCCGTGTGGATCAATAATGTACGCACACCACTGTTCTCAGATAACACTTTAGGCAGGAGAGTTCTTATCTCAGCAACTTTAGCAGAGTGAACTGAGACAGTGAGCATGGACTCCATGTTTACATTTTTCACCGAGCCATCTCCGATAAGGACACAGTTTGTCCTTGGTGGAGGCGCTGCAGTTTTTAGCAGCTTTGTTGTAGAGACTACTGCTGATTCATCTTCCAAAAGTGGTGAAAAGCGGTTTCTTGTAATTAAAGATTTTTGCTGTGGCATTATGACACTCTTGTTATCATTAGCTTTGCCTTGTTTGGGCTTGGCACCATATGTGTTCCAACAATTGTCTCTGTTGATTTTGGGAAATGAAATAGCGTCATCATAACTTACGTTCTGTCCATGTGGTCCATTTCCTTTCACTGGTATTGTTGTGTTCAGCCCCAATTCTGATTCAAGTACAAACATTCGGTCTTGAAGAAGTTTTAGCTCCTGTTTGAGTGAAAAACAGCCGTCGCAAAGTTTTGTTCTTTCCCGTCCTCCCGACATGCTGTAAGTTAGGTAAATTCCACAAGTCTTGTGTTGAAGTTTGTAAAAAGGAGTAATCCGTGTTTTGTGGAATAAAAATGTAAGCAAAAATGATTAAAGGAGATAAAAAAGCAGCAAGCGAGGAGCAGCAAGAGAATGCGACAGAATGCGACTGTACACAGAGGATCTTCTTCTTCTTATATACTTTTTTGTTTTAAACAAAAAAGTATATAAGAAGTATATATAATCTGATCCGTTCACCTGTGTACCTTCTGTAACATGTCCTGGTTTGAATGTAATGATTGGAATATACATGTACCTTTGGGGCAGCCACATGTCCGTCACTCTGTCCCAGGGCAGGGCAAACCCATTGACTTTGAATAATAGTGCTTTTTGAACACTCAAAGAAAAGGTTGCTGCATTATGTTGTTACTCTACACTGAGATGGCACTGATGGCCACAGCTGCCTAGGATGGACTGACAAAAGCAAGGCTGTCAATCACCACAAGTCCCTGTGATCACCAACATTCACACACGAGAAACCAGAGAAGGCGCTGAAGAGTCAGTTTATCTAAGAAAGATAAACTGATCATCTGCAGCAACACACTTTCCTCTCTGTCGGCACTATTTCAGCGTCATCACTGGTTACATTTTTGGTTCAAACACTGCTGTTGCGATTCAGTTTGCGACAATTATGACAATGTGACAATTATGGTTCATGACAAGAAAAAAAAGTGGAAAAAAGAAAGCAAGATCCGACCAGAAATGTTTCATCCAAAATGTGTTATATTACAAATTTGTATTGAATTAACATAGGGATTTAATAAGCTTTGGCTTTTGATTTAATAAGCTTTTGGCTCCATCCATCCATTTTCTTCCCCTTAATCCATTTCTGGGTCGGGGGGGGTGGCCAGAGGTCCCACCCAGTCCACAGAGCACCAGCCCCCTCACTGATCCTCCTGCAGGTGGTGAGTCCACAGGAGCTGAGATCTTTCAGTGGGGGCTTCAGGCAAAGTGGGGTTTGGTGTCATTCCCAAGGGCACAACGACAGCAGTCATCAGTGGGAGTCGGTGGAGAAGGTCTCGCGGTGTGCTCGAATCCACGACCTTCAACTGAGCTCTACCAACCGAGCTGTTGCCCCCGGCTTCTGATCATGAATAAGTTGATTTATTATTTTTGACATTTAAAAAAAAAATGTTGGCTTGTATTTATTGTTGTTTGATCTTTGCTCTTATTCTCCTGAGAAATCACCGCCTGCACCAGGATCAGTGAGAGGCTGGTGCAATGTGCACTGGGGGCAGCTCTGACCACCCCCCTCGACCCAGAAATGGATTAAGTGAAAGAAAATGGATGGATAGATGGATAGTTCAAGGATAAGTCAATAATAGTATACACAGCATCATTACAGATGTTTATATTGTACTTTAGAAGTTTTTATTTAGAAGATTATAGTGTAGTTTAGCGGAATAAACAATAGTAATAATAGCAGCAGATAAAGTGACTAGTGAAATATCAGAACAGAATGAAAGGAAATGTAAAGTGATAATAAAATAAAATTGCAGGTAAAGTGACTTATCAGATGAATCGAATATGTAATAAAGTAGTAGTAATAATAGCAGGTAACAGGACTATAGTGACTAGTAAGTGACTAGTGTGTAAACAGAACTGATGAATGGCACATGTACAGACCATAGACTGTATATATTAATGGACAGAGTCACGCCTATCTCCGCCGTTCTAACTAATGGGCCAAAAAATTTGCTCTACTGGAGCAATCCACAATGGCCGCGAGTGGTTCCTCCCACAAGAAAATTGTGAAAAAACGCATCTGCGCATGCGTCAGCCGGCGCAACTCCATTCATTTGAACGAGAGACTTAAAAAATTCACAGCAAGTAAACTAGAGTGGACCAAAAAAATTCACCCCCCTCAGCATTGACACACATGTGGAACGGAGCTTTGGGCCAAGAGCCAACTTTTGGTTCATCCTGTAAAGACGTTTTTGAGAGGTCTGCCAATGCTATATGTTAGCATTGGCTAATTCTACTTCTGGGTCCAACCCCAATGGCCCGGGGTGGTATTGCAAGCATGTCAGCGCACGTCATTTTGGCCACTTTTGAGCTGGGACCCTCCCCCACTGGTACAGACTCAGCAGTTCTTATTGTACAATCTGACAGCAACCAGAAGAAAAAAAAAAAAAAACATCAAACAATGTTTGTAAGATATACTTCTCAATCCTATGTTTCCAGCCTGCATCACACGAGCTGTCAAAAGCGTTCAAAATACTGATTAGGCTTTCGCTGTTGCTGCAGACTCGTCCTCAGTGTGAATTACGTTCTGCGGGCGACACAGACAGCTCAGGTTTCACGACATGTCAAACTGCTCTGGTTTGCATTTCCCTGTTTGCCCCAATCACTATGAAGTAAACAACAACAGTGTAGCATTTCAAAGCACTTATATGAGGACACGATACTGTACACTGCAAAAAGATGATAGAATATGAGGTAAAAATTGCTTGAATGGAGTGGTTTTTGACTTAATATGAGTCTTAAGGGAGACCTTTCTTGTATATTTTAAAAAGAAGATTAAGATTACGATTAAGAGAGCCTTTATTCGTCCCACAGTGGGGAAATTTCAGTGTTGCAATACCAGTTACAGAACAGTAGGAATGAGCAAATAGCACAAGGTAAATAAACACAGCTCTATACTAAACTCTCTACTAAATATAACATAAAATAAAATAATAACATAATAACATAAAATCTCTGGCTTTAGCATAAAATGTAGCGGGCTATAATCTGTAATAAGAAGCAAAAAATAAGTTCAAAAGATTATTTCCTTCCCATTGGCAAATCTAGTTTTAAGGCAGTCAAAATGTGCTCAAATTAAGATACATTTTGACGAATATGAACAATTTTCACTTTTTCTTCCCTCACTTTTTGCAGTGTACTCATTTACTAGGGACAAAAACGTTGATTGATCTTCAGCTTTCGTTGTCATGCGTTGTTACGTCAACAAAAACTCCACCTGCTGACTTTGTGCGTTACGATCCCACTGGGACATTACGCCGCGATCACTCCCAGTGTGTGTGTGCGTGTGCGTGTGTGCGTGTGTGTATGTGTGTGTGTGTGTGTTCACGAATGCCGGTCAATACAAGGGAACGCATCGAGGTTTTTCGCACCAAAGCTATTCTCAATTTTCAGATGAGGTCCTCCACACATGGGTGGTATACAGCTGACACAGAGGATTACATCAGGCTTATGAGGAATATGGAATGCATTCGGTTACACAAGTTATTGGCTCTTTGGAGAGATGACAACTGATTTAAAAAAAAATCAAGAAATGTGCTTATGTTATTGGACTGTGTGGATAGAGAGCCTGGGTCTTTGAATGAATTAATATAAAATGTGCATAGGATTTAGGGACTTTATTGACATTTATGGATATTGGTCATCTGCTCCTTATGGACCAATGGCTCTATGTTTATTTTTATTTTTTATCATTGGATTTCTTATGTTTGTTTCACGTGTGTTTCACGTCTCTAATCTATGTTGGCAAATTCAACGGGTTTGTTGAGTCCTCCAAGACAACTACTGTTGTGATTTAGAGCTATAAAAATACATTGAACTGAATTTAACAGGTGATGAAAAACGCAAACTAGACAAGTCAAAACAAAATAGATTGATCCATTCATCATTTTCACTTTTTATTTAATTTCTACTTTGAATTTTACAAAGTCCATTGTCCATGTGTTATGCTCTACAGTACAAAGGAGTCAATAAACATTTCAAATAAACCAAATGATTTTCTGTGTATTTGTTTTTCTTACATAGAACAACTGCATGGTAGAGCAGCTAAACGCTCCTACTCGTCTTCATCGCCAAATAGTGACACATGGAACCAGGTTTTCCTCGACATTCCCCAAATATAACAATACTCAACAAAAGCTTCTGAAATCAGACATAATAACAAATGAGTCTAGTATCTATGGTTCGTCCGTTCATGGAAGAAGAACCCTCTCTCAATGTGGTTCTCCTCAAAGTTATTTATTTTTCCCCACTTTTTTTAGGAGGATGCAGGAGGGTCAAAGGACAGTGATGATCCGAGACCTTTGAGACATTTATGGAAATGTTTTAAAATCTATGGACTCAGGTCATCCCAGTGCCTCTGGACCAACGGCGCCTATGTGTTGTAACTATTTCATTTCCTGTGTTTGAACTGTTTGATTCTCTGGTGTTGATGAATTGGCAATTTTCACAGCTGTAATGATTTCGGACTATAAAAAAAATAATTGAGTTGATATGAATAGTCTGGCATGATGGTAGATAAACACAAAGTTTAAAACGTTCCCTGATCCAGACCAAAATTCACTCAATATTCTAAAATTGTCAATACTTTTCTGTGTTTATACATTTCGCTGGAGGACCCTTCTATGACCCTCAGCCTAAAACACACACACACTGAAAATATTCCAAGAAACCAGATGTACAAAGAAAACAGAGTCTGATTCCGGGCCGCCGTTCACATATCTGTCAATGTCATTTGCGTCTGGAATGACACGTTATCCCCTGCATCTTCCACTAAAGACTCAGGGGCCGGCCTCGTCAGCCAGATTGAAGGCTGGAGTCAAATCCTTTCTCCTCCGCTGTGACAAACGAGCAGAGGACCGGTCACCTCCTCAGACTGTCGCGCAAAAGCAGACGTCCTCTGACAAATAAGCAGCAATCAGACTGGAGAGATATTCAGGACAGCACTGTAGTGAGAATGACAAGAATACCTGAAGTCTAATTCCTCAATTTAAGTTGGATGGTTATTGGTTTTAAATTAATCTTGGATGGGAATAGAGGAAAATGTTTCAGCCTATCATTGTGAGATTTGATAAAAACGATCATTTGGGATTGGTCCAGAGGCAAAGCCTACAATTTCTTGAAATTCCGATTCAGACCTGTTCAACAGAAGGGCTAGAGGCAAAAGACACTTCCAGACCTTTTTCTAATTTAATAATAATAATAATACATTTTATTTCTTTTCTAAAGACTTGAGGTTTACATAACATGTACATTTAAAAAGCAGCATGAGCAGAGGATGGTGTAGTTATGGTCTGAGTAAAAATGTCTAAACAGATTTTTGAGGGTGGATATGAAGAGTGTGAGTGAGTCCAAGTCCAAAATGTTTACAAAGTATTGTTTTCCTGTGCAAGATGACATTGTATCTCATCATATTCAAAAGCTCCATCAAGCAAGATTTTTTTGGGGGTTCCAAATGTTTATAGATCATCAACTTAAAGTGCAATGCGGCATATGTATTATTTTCATCCTACAAATGCAATGCTAGTAATACACGTGAAACTTGAAGACTAGAATACCGTTCAAAAGTCCATCAACTAACACTCAGACTTGTAACTCACGAACTGAGGTATAGCATCTTTATTTGAAATAGTGTTGATAGTTGACTCACAGGTAAAATAAAAAAAATCTAGCATTTGGAATTTTTTTGTTACACTAGAATGGTGAAAAAGAGGCAACACGCTCCTGCTTATCATGGCTCATTGAAAAATCTGACGTGAATGGTTTAGGTGGAGTTTTGTCACAGTGGTTAGCACTTGACCTTCACAGTAATAAGGTCCTGGGTTTGTGTGAAGCTATGTGAAATTTGCATGTTCTCCCCATGTCCATGTAGGTTTTCTCCAGGCGCTTCAGGTCCACCAAAAACGTGTTCAGTAGGTCTGGCATGTGCCTTCGGAATGGTGACCCTGCTTCCATCTTCATGTGTGGAGTGGGCATTGGCAAGGCAAAAAACTTTAAATTATAGAGTGCTTTGTGTCTGTGAAAGGTGGTATATAAACATTATTGCGAGAAGTTTTATAAAATAGTAAATGGCTACAGTGATTGGTGAGCAGCACTAAGGCCTAGTACAGTACAAGCAAAGGTGAACTGTTTCCAAGAAGCTCTGAAAACAGCATCTGCTCGGACATGACCCTGAAATAGAAGAGCACAGAAGGTCACTAAAAGGGGAAGTTAGCGACCCACTTAGCCCACAATAAAACTTAGCCTTCAGTGCGACGTGCTTTATGGCCCTTTAAGTGTTGTGACCTTACAGGCTTTCACCGTCGACCGAGCGAAATTAGCCAAAACAACTGGTAAATGCAGAGAAACTCCCAATAATCAGCCTTGGAATCACCTCACGCCCTGATTGGTCCACCCAAGCTCTAGTGAATACTCTTGTGATTCCCAAATGTACTTTTCCAAACCGACTTTTTTTTTTCTTATTAATGGAGACAGATATAATGGTGGATAAATAATGAAGCCAAATAAAGAGAGAGAGATGGAAACAATACTGGACTTTCTAAACCTTGGCCATTAAAGAACAATTATTAGTAATCAGTGGTTGAAGCACGGCCCAGGGTTCAAAGGTGAATTTTTTTCTTTGAATCCTGGCCATTGATTTTGAGAATAATTGCTCTGCTCATTATTCTTAAAAGTTTAAAATGCTCTGCTCACTATTCTTAAAAGTTTAAAATGTGAAAGAATATATTGGCTCTACAAATGTGGACAAACCTGTACAATGGATACCAGGCTTTTGTGTATGTACCTTGTGGAATGTATGCAGCTAGTGGCATAAAATGCATTCTACGTTTATAATAAAGTCTAATTAGGGATGAGAAAATAACTTTCTTTAGCTGCACCGCACTAGCCCTTTGAGTATAGCATGTACTGTATGTTGTTGTTGTTTATAGTGTAAATACTGTTATACTGCAATATTATGGCCCATTCTTGTGTTGAAATCATGCAGATGAGCCGATCGTCCTGATGTTGAGAGTGTGTTGTGTGTTTGTGTCCAAATGTCTATAAAGGTTTGGATATTCTCCTCGCTGCTGAGGCCACATAGAAACGTGAATTGGGCCGTATTTGGCCCCCAGCCTGCAGTTTGTTCTATAGTCGTGTCGAGTTGGAGGCAGTTGTACGGAATGTAATTTGACTCGAGAGATTCCCCAAACAAAATTGGGCACAGAACATTGCAGAATTTGTCAGTGGACATAAAAAAGAGGGATTTGCACAGTTCGGGACGGTACACATGTTTGTGCCAATTAGTTCTGATGCTAGAGTGAACAAAGCTAAATTGTCTCCAGCTGTTATTTCATGATAGAAACATTGTGAAAATTTCAAAAGAAATCACTTTTGTGCATGTGACCGTAGCCAGCCAAGAAGCAATGAGGAATTTCCATCGATTCTAGAGAGAAAAACTTGCTCAAAGAGATAAAAAATAAGAAAATCTAATTTTGAACAAATTTCTTGAATAAGGTGCTGCACTGTCTGCGCTTTGATATTCACTCAAATATTTTCTCACTTTGTCATCACAACAATTTTTACTGCTCCTTCAGTGGCACTGTAAATATTTCCAGTATCGTGTTACGGTTCCTAAATCCTTTCACAAGCTCCCGGGGGGAAAGGCAGAATTCCCATCTCAGATGGAGGGTTTCGGCAAATATTATTACTGCTGGACCTCCACCCTGCTCTGGGCCCAAAACAACTCACCTTCCCCTGCCTCTCTGTCACAGGCTCTGCACCATCAGCAGTTAAGGGCAAGCTGATATTGGGGCTTCTATATTAACTTGACAAAATTATGCCATGCCTTGCAATTTCATGTGACATTGGGTCAAATAAATCAGTTGACGTCTATTATAGGTTCCTACATGGCCATCGTCCTGGGATTGACGTTTAAAACAAGGTCCAGGCCTTTTCTGTCTTAAAAAGCTGATCTAAGGGATGTGACATGAGCCAAACAATACATGTGTAAACTAATGATAAGAATCGCAATTATTTTAGAGCTTGAAACTAGAACATTTATAGTTACAATTTTAAAGATTAGGTTCCCCAGCTTTAGATGCAGATTCAGATTCATTTTATTTGCCATTTGCAGTAGATAAGTACATCAATAAACAACATTTTTTTATTGACCGCTGCATTTAAGTAATTTTTTGGCTGCTTTTCCATTTCTGATTTCATTATTGTGTTCGTTTTGACACATTTTCGGTCCTCGACGATGCTTTCACCTGCAGGCGCCCTGACAGTTTGAACTGCAATAACATCTGACATATTTATATCTCACATACAAAACATTCTTTAAACTAGTACATTTATCGTAAACAAATATTTACAATACTCTTGCAATAACCCCAATTTATTGCCAAATCTTCCCCCAAAGCGCACCCTGGTCTTGGGAGATAAAGGAGGACTGACAGGGGAAATCGCCCGTAAAAAGGTCAGTCGCTGAGCTAAATCTTACCATAGCTCAGAGGCAAGCAATTACACCAACAAATGCAAAGAATTTGGTTAAAAAAGCATCAATACTGACCAGAGTGATTCAAACTTACAGCTCCAGACATTTCAGTCCCTGCTGTTGTTTCATGATACAGTGCATTTTCTCCGTGAGCTCTCTAAGCCGATCAAAAACGGTAGGGAAAAATTATAATGGTAACTTATCCCCAAGGCGTTTCAACAAGTTTATAATCTACTTTGTGTGGAAACAGGCTCTTGTTGTTATTGCTATTAGTAAAAGAGTGTTTGGAGACTCTGTCCACAGACGTTTAACTGTTAGAGGGAAGGCTAAGTTCATAATCAATTTCATTGGTCAATAAGCCACAGAAATCCTTCAGACTATCCACCTGGTTAGGCCATTTATCTACATTGAAAGACCATGTGGGAGATTTGGTCGCTAATTTTAAAGGGTGGATCAATTTAGGAATTTAATCCAAATCAATCCAAGTTTTTATTATTTTATAAAGTCACTTCCTAGTTGGGCATGAGTAAACTGAAAGACTGAAATATCTCTCTGGTCCCTATCTAACATCTTTGCTTCAATCATCCTACCACTATACCTGCACAATTGCTGATCAGTAGCTGCGTCACCTGCTGCATTAAAATAGTGCTTTGTGTCCTTGAGAAAAGGTTTTCAGCTCGTGCTGCAACCAGCCTCCTCCACATCACCGCCTCAAAAATAGGACATAACTCTTCATCTCATCGGCTCATAACATCGGCTTTTAGAAGTGCTAAAGCTATATCCACATTTTCATGTCAATACAAATAATGTCAATATTGTTCATAAGTCAGTTCTGTAGTTCAGCTAAAATGTGAAACTAGTATATGACTTTTCATATGAAGAGTGAGCTATAAATAGTCTGTTGCAATGCTGGTCATTGACTCACTGATTGGAAAAACCGCAAATAAAACATCCTAGAAAATGACACTTTACAAGTAATGAGTCTATTTCGTATATTGATTTCACATTATAAGTGGAATTATAGAAATATATTAACTTTTAACAATTAACATTATCGTTTGCTATCTTGATCTTAGTGTGCAGCAATTTGGTATTCTTCGGCTGTTCTATTGAAATTGATTTGATTCAAAGAAGATGTATACTGTATGATTCTCTGATCTGTTGCGTGTGTAAATCGACAACTTTGTAATGTACAGCGTGACGACTGCTGTAGTAATCTCTGTATACAAAAATACATTGAATACAAAAAAGAATGGATTCAGTTTTGGAACACTTTCTTCCACAAACTTTCACTTACCTGATGTGAAAGAACTGTAAATACAGATCGGAGGTTCAGTCCCAATGCGAAATTTTGTTAAAACACTAAACAACCTCATAGACAGAAGTAGCCCCCATAACATAACCCTCAAAGTAATTAATTATCCCCTTTAAAAACAAGAGTATTGACTTGAAAACAGACCGACAACCCATTAAGTGTAGTACTATGTTGCCAGGTCATGAAACAAATGAATCTTTTCCTACATTTCAAAGCCTCGTGGTTCCAGGGGTCAGCAGTGACTAGATAAATACATATCTGAGTGTCAGTCCCATGTGACCCCGGAGCAGGACACAGCAGCTCCATTCTTGTCCTCCACTGCACAAGTCACACACAAAGTTACAACAGCCAATTTTAACCTTTGACCCCTCCCAACTCCTGACCCTGACCCCCTGATCTGGCTCGCATACATCACAAGAAAGCCCTCGCACACACAGCAGTAATCTCATCAGACAAGATATGCCGCATAATTGAGTTATACTAAAGATGTTCCAGCCCTGGGATTTATAACTGTGGGAATAGACAGCGACTGGTTTATGCCGTGTTTGTTGCTCTGCTCGAATATTTCTGTAATGATGGAGAGAGTTTGTGAAGGTCTAATAGATTCGGACACAGTTGCCATTCGCAGATAAAAGCTATAGATATCGAAACAGATCGATAGGTGACAAAACAATGTCGGAGGACAGATGCAAAGCCACTGACATCACAATAACTACCAGATTGAATAGAAATGAAAGCTGGGGTGCCTGAAATTAAGAAATATATATAAATAGTTGGGGGTGAGAGACGCTCAGTTGGTAGAGCACTGGCCATTGGGCCTGAAGGTCGTGGGTTCGAGCCCACCACGGGACCTACTCTAACCGCTCCCACTAATGTCTGTTGCTATGAGCATTGGGTGGCAGCTTTGATTGTCAAACCCCGACCTAGAAATGGACTAATAAAGGGGTAGAAAATGAATGAATGAATGAAATATGTAAATAGTCAATAGAGTTTTATCAGAATGTCTTGGAAAAGTAACATTTTGTGAACGAACATGCTGTATTTGTTGTATTAGAAAACATTGTACCTTTTGGGATACTTTGGATACTTTTGATCACTAATTGACGCTATTTGGGCTGAGAGCTGATTGGCTGAGTGAGAGTGGTCATGTCTTAAGGTGATCTAAAAATGTGAGGCTGAAAATACATGCATCGAAACTAGTAACCAAAATGTTTGTGAGGAGGAGAGAGGAGCTAAGAATGTATTGCATAGCTCAATTTTTAGTTAGTGTGTAAGTAAGTCATCTTTTCACAGACCAATCGGCGGTTTTGAGTTGTTGTTGGCATTTTTCTGTCACATCACACAGAGATGGGAGTAGGTTTAAAGTGAGGTACCCCAGCTTTAAGGGATTGGTTGAGGAGTGGGTAAAAAAGCTGGTTAAATAATGTGAATATAGTATCTCAGCAGGTGAAAACGACCTATCTCATACATATCAGTCATTTTGTGAACTGCACTACATAACTTGCATAGTGGAATGGAAAGATCAGAGAGTCTGCTTTTATTCTGAGGTCCCTCTAAAAGTTGTTATTTTGCCTGCATATTTAACACTACGGCATTCAGATACATTGGAGACAAGCGAGCGATCCCACAAGTCACATCTGCAATGGGAAAGCCGACCCAATGTATGGATTCAAGTTTTTGTTTAGAAAAACATGCATATGTGAATTCTAGGGACATTCCAAGCAAAGCAATAACGTCTAAGAAGAAAGTGAGTCGTGGACCTCGTCAGAAAAGTGATTCCCCTTTAAGAAGCACAATACAAATCTAATGTCATCTTTATCCTCTCCGTTGCAATCAAAAGTATCTCCCATGACAACACAGACACGGAACATTTTACAGCAGCGTCGCTTTTCACTTGGGGACAATATTTTCTTGGGAGC
Source organism: Knipowitschia caucasica (assembly GCA_964034765.1). Classification (NCBI taxonomy): domain Eukaryota; kingdom Metazoa; phylum Chordata; class Actinopteri; order Gobiiformes; family Gobiidae; genus Knipowitschia; species Knipowitschia caucasica. Next base: position 12,183,727 of record OZ035827.1, on the reverse strand, counting down.
AGCCAGTGGTCAAATTTAACGACTGCTAAATCAAATGACTTGCTCCGGTTCCAAAACACAGACAATCATTCATGGGGAAGAACAAAAGACTTGCCAACAGCTGAGAATGCTTCAGAAAATGTCATTGAAAAAAAAACAAAAAAAATCACGTTTGCAGCACGTGACGCAAGCCCTGCTCCGATTTTTACAAGCTACCGAGGAACAAATAAACATGTAGACACCGCTGGGAGACCACACTCGAACTCGTGCAGTGTGTGTGTTATTTTTAAGCCTCTCTTTCCACTGACCACTGCGGATCACAACAACCGAGCTCATATAACTGTGCCGAGGTGGTCTGACACTGACAAACGGGTCCCCGGGGAGCCATGGGTCCAGAGAGGGTCACTTGGGCCTGTCCCAGACGAAACTGGGACTGGCAGAGAGAGCAAGAGTGCAATCCAAAACTCAGCACTGTTGAAGCTTAGAAAAGATGAGAATGTACGAATTTGGGGAAGAATCATAAGGAAAAAGCGTAAAACAGACAACATACACACCTGAGCCAAGGCCCTGGACCCTGGTAATGTATATGAACGATGATATATTCTATTATGTGCATGGTTTAGTGCTCTCTCCACTGCTTTCTGAATCATGAATCAAGAGTTTGCCTACTTTGCATCTTTGAACGGTCCGTTGTGTGCACCTAATGCACTTGTATAAAGTAAACTGGAGAAATGTAGGTAGATTTTTATGTTGTTGTTTTTATTCTGCTTTAACTTGTTTGCACTGAGAGCCAAAGCAATGTCCTAGTTTGTGACTTTCTGTTACTCACATGGCAATAAAAGGATTCTGTTTCTGATTGAAATTGGTTAAATCTGTCCTCTAGATAGTATACCGAGACTACATTTAGACAATTAAAGATGCTCTTGTAGAAGTGGTGGAAGCGGCCAAAATATGCATTATCATGAAGTTATTTAAGGTATCTAGGAGGATTGTCCCAGATTTTAGGAAAGAACCACCCTCTACACTTTTTGAACAAAACTCTCTGGGCACGTATCACCAGAATGATGACAATTGGAAGGACCGACAGCCTTGATGATCCACCCGGAAGTACCTTGTGTTTTTGAAAGATTTGATTCCAAGTTTGATCGATTCCAATACATGAACTTCAGCTTTCATTTCATTATCTGAGTTGATAGCGATCATTTCATTTCTAACTTCCCCAAAAACCTCCAAATAGTCATCTTTCATTATTGCGATCTTACCAGCAGCATCTGTCACAGCCACTCCATGTAATATAGCTGTCATAATTCAGCATGTGGCGTTATAAATAAAGAAGATGGAGCCGTTTGTCAGAGGGGTAGATTTTCAGACCAGATGGTGAAGCTATTGAAGCTCTGATGATGGCGAGGATTTACACGTGAACGTACAGAACACAGAGGGTGGAAATTGTCATGACTCAATCTAAAAGCAGAGGTGGTCCAGGACAAGAACAATATAATGATTCCCCATTGTAATAATTGAAGTGAAGATGATTTTGAATAGCTTACCTTTCAGGAGACATGTGGGAGTGAAATAATAACGGTAGAGACAGCGTGGATGGAGCTAGAGTCAAAGTTCAGGCTGAGAGACTGGAGCATGATTTCAGCAGCCTTCACTGAACAATCAATCAATCAACATGTAATTGTATAGCACAAATTGTGTACACAGTAACTCAAAGTGCTTTAACAGATCAAAAGGCATTTAAACAAAAACAATACGATACAGCAACATACAATTATTTCATTTCATATTAACGAGGAGCAGAAAAAAGTGTTGGACTTAAAACATATTAAAAGATGGTTTAAAGCAAGATAAAAAAGTGCAAATTAGAATCAGTTTTATGCACAGCTCCACTACTTCTATAGACTTGCGCCTCTGCTAATCAAAAATCAGTCAATCGGCTTTCACCTGGTTGTGTTTTTCTTCATCTTCTCTCAGCTTTCAGCTCATACTGCAACCCGCCTCCTCCCATCATCACCCCCACAACAATGGGAAAATCTCTTTATGGCAAAAGCACATCACTTCTGCCTCCGTGACCATCAGATCAGTGTCTAGTCTAGACATGACCGTACAAAAATGGACAGCAAACCCGCTCTTTAACTCGCTGTTGCTGTCTTTCACTATATATAGTAAATCTTGCTCTGTAGCTGTTGGTGTCACACCATGTTGGGCTTAGAATATATGGTTTACCAGTATATGTGATCCTAGTGTTTTATGTTTCATCATATCTTAGTACACACCAATATGTCCCCTAATAACTGACAAATCAGGTGCCTTCTGTCCCCAAATTCAGCTTCAGCTAGCAAATAGCATGAGCAAAAACAGACAATTTCAATTGTATGTATTAAACCTCATACACTTTACAATTTTTTGTTTTGTTTCAAATGCATGGTAAAAAAGGAAACCCCTGCAGTTGGCGGTGCCTATAGCAGTACATAATTACAGAATTTAAATAGTACACCAACGTTGCTCCTGATTGGCTCTTTGGTTACTAGGTCATTGCTATGCCCAAATATGGCTCAATATTCCTGCCCATGGAGCCTGCTTGAGTTAGCTGTAATCGGCTTCTTCTGCAATAAAACAAACTCTATGGGTGACGTCGGCACTTGGTCAGTCCACTCCTTCCACGGTCCACAGTCTAGACCCTAAGGATTTAATTTCCATAATCTCTGTTCAAATTCCCTCCTGCAAAAGCCATGCAATATGTTTGTGGAGGTCTAAGCACAAAAAAACAGATACATACCATACATACATAAAGCGAGACGGTCTTTCTATCTGACAATATTCAAATCCAGGTTAAAAACAGTTCTGTTTAGCTGTGCATACTAGTAAAATAATTGCATCCTCATCATTTTTAAAGATTTACAACAAACATGACTTTCTTCTACAGATTGGTTTGTCTGTTTGAGTGTTTCCAGGTTGAAATAGTATAAATAGTTCAAACATTAGCCGTAAGGTCCACCGACTATTACAGGCCCTGAGCATGCCAAATAAACTAAATATAAAGCAGGTGCATAGGCACAAACAACACGTGAAAGGACTAATCCAGGATCTAAAGCAGGATGAAATACCTGTTTCAATTAATGCATTCAAAATAAATGAGGTTCAAGGATTTTCAGTTACAAAATAGGGTCTATGCTCTGCACAAAGTGATAACAAATAAGTTAGAAATGAATATTAAATTCCTTGGAAAATCTTGAGTTGAGCACAATTTCACTGCCTTAAAAAATATTTGCCAATAGGACGAGCACAATGATTTTGTTTTAGAAATAAAAAAAGTTGGTTTGGAATGAGAAAATAGCAAAAGTTCTTGTCTAAACGCTTATATTGGCAAATCATGTTTTAAGTCAGAAAGTAAAAAAAAAAAAAACATACTCAAGCATTCATTCCCTCATATTTTCTATTTTTTTGCAGTGTGGGCAATGGAGGAGGACACCGAGATCATCCTCATCAAAACCTCTATATTGGACTAATGGGTTGACTTCCTGATAGAAGTAGCAAGCAGTAGCATTTCATGCCTTTAAGTCCCTAACCACAGCGGGGAACAGAAATAGATACAAGTTTCTGCAAGGATCACACGCAGCTGGCCCACAGTTTGAGAACCGCTCTTATAGATTGTATATTGAAGCAGCAGGTAGCCGAGGGAGCTGTCCAAGCGGATAACAGCTGTTGAGGCAAGCCAAGCAAAAGAGAGTGAAGGGAAGAAAAACGTACGGGTCAAACAGGGTACGCGCAAACGTGGATCTAAACTGCCAGAATGACTGACAAATACAATTAATTTAAATGTATATACATTTACAGCCTTGGAATTACATTGGGTTAGGTGTGGTAACTTTTGCAGTATACAAGTAGCGTCTGAATAGCATGGGAGTTCACAAGCCTATTAACTTTAAAGAAGCTGTCACTTTAAACAACTTTGTTATTGGTTTTTGAGACTGATTTATTTCCCCTCGCTCTCACACTTCACATTCAAATTAAATTATCCAATATTTGTGCGATAATCCTCCATGTGCCACACTGTGAAGCATAGGTAATGGCTTTGTTTACATGGTGTTAGATGAGATTACAGATTCATAATCCAGACCATATAGATGTGACATGCAGCAAAATGTCTAACTTGATTTTGCAGCGAGCCGTGTTTGTGAAAAATATCTTCTCTCCTAGCTATATTAAGTTAAAAATCCCACCAGGGTGAGGGTAATATAAATGTAAAACCTGACCGGAAAATTGTAGAAAGTAAGATCAAGCTCAAACTGATCTAGTCCAAAAATAAGAAAGCCTTTAACCAAAACAAGCTAGAACCAAACCATGTCTAAACCAGGTCAAAACCCAAATGCACTGTAACATAAGAACTCAGAAGATGCTCATGTACTCCTACTTTCTCCCATTGCTGCAGAATCACTACATTCCTAACTTAAAATACTTACTTGTGTCTTGTCATTGGCTTGTTTGGTGGGTGCAGAGGTGCCAGGCCAGCCTTGTAGAGGTTGTATCTGCTTCCATAGTAAGGATTGGCATGTCCTCCATAATAAGTCCCTTTACTGTGCACTAAAGTTATGGCTGCTCCCAGAAGCAACAGCTGTGAAAGACACATTTTTGGTCAAATGTGTGTGAAAGCCTGGACAGCAGACCCAAATAAAAACTGGAGCAAAGCAGTGGACGTCAAACAGCGTGTGGTGGTCTTCATAGGTCCCACAATGAGATAGGAAGCCCAAACAGACGTCGCATCAGCAGCATCTCCCTCTGCTCAGTGCCCAATCTGGAAGAAAAAAAACGACTGTAGTCCAAAGGCAGGAGGTGGCAGAGGTGCACAGTAAGAAAAAAGGGAGGAGGGTCCAAGGGTAGAGTCTAAACTGGGAGCTCCATGTGTGCGTGGGGAAGTTTGCAGCAGTCTCCCGGAGAGCTGTGAGTGAGTGAGAGCGGCGGGCAGCAGCAGTGAGACTAAAGGGGACGAGCTGAGAGCATTTGCATGGCCCACCCTGAGCTCCAGCCCTCCACGTGCAGGGACAGAGGGGGGGAGAGGCTACTGCACTGGGCTCAGATAGTCAACCTCTCCCCCAAAAGTCAAGTCAAGGCAAGGCAAGTTTATTTCTATAGCATAATTCATACACAAGATAACTAAAAGTGCAAAACAAGATAGAAACAATCACAGAAGGCATTAAAATCATAAATAGTCACAGTACATTCAAAATAAAGATATACATGTAAAAATCCCCAGTTGTATTCCACAGCTAAACATAACTACATTGTCAGAAAAGAGGCCTGCCTCACATTTTCAGGAAGATTTTTCCAGATTTTAGCATGAATCTGAAATGCAGCCGCCCCATGTTTAGTTCTGACTCTGGGCACCAGCAGGAGGCCAGTCCCTGTGCTCCTCAGATGTACAGATGTACTTTGGTGTGAGGCCATGGAGAGACTTGTAACAAGCAGAGCTGCTTAAAAATCTATTCTCTGTGCCACAAGAAGCCAGTGCAGAGACCTGAGAACTGGACTAATCTGATCATACTTCCTGGTTCTAGGCAGGACTCCTAGAACCAGGAAGTACGATCATACTGTATTAGTCCAGTTCTCAGGTCTCTGCACTGGCTTCCTGTGGCTCAGAGAATAGACTCTAAAGCGGCTCTGTTTGTGTTCAAGTCTCTCGTGGCCTCGCACCAAAGGGTTTTGAATAAAGTATTATCTAATCCCCATGTTGTTAAGGTTGAAAATTATGAAAAAGATTAACTTTGAGGCTCGCGTTTAGAAAAAAAATTACAATCAAATCGAATGATGAAACAAATATTGGAAATTGCTTAAATGTGGATGAATTCTAAAGGACTATGATGTAGATGGGGACAGGGTCCAGGTTAAACGGCAGAGGATGGTCCGCTGAAGGGTCAAAGCCAGGGAAAGTGAAGAATATTCATCATAATTCTGCAAAATGACTATAGAAATGCACTGACTTGGAAAATAAGCAGCAATATTGCTTAAAGCTGGCAGATCTAACTTGCTTTGTCACAAATAAAATATGTGGTTTGTCTTGACGGAAAAAAGTCTTGTAAAAAGATTCACTTCTTTGTGATGTGCTGACACGTCCACACAGAGGGATGAATAATGATAAAAAATATGTTTTATCCTTACCATTCAACACTTTGGAAAATGAGCTAATTGGGTTGTCCTTCCTGGTCAAACAATTAACCAGAGAGCAGTTTTTGGTCCAAAAATGTGCAGCTTTTATAGAACAAAACAAATGTACTGTTTGCTGTTGCGGCTGTCTTTTTTCCTTAAAAGCGTTTTAGAGAGAGTTTCTCCTCTGTAATTTATTGAGGGTGGGCTTTAGATGTGGACAAAGGACAAGGGGGACAGAGGAAGTCTCCAGTTCAAGCAGAGGAGGCTCAGACAAAACATTAGTGAAGCAGCATCAGTCTGACTTCTGGTGTCTCCTTACACTCATTACCATAGTCTTTTATCACTGCAACTGACCGGACTGGACTCATTTAAGCAGACAGAGATAGGAGACTTATTTATGACATTTATGGTCACTGGCATTCACAGCGATATATCAGTTTTATTGAATATTTCATGAACGATAAGTCTATTTATGGACACACTGTCCGGGAAGAGAGACTTTTCTTTGAAACATGTGTCCACCAGAACGACAAATCCACTCCAGCCCCAGCGTGTTTCTTTAGTAATTTCTTTGGCAAATTTTAGTAGTTTTCATCTTTTTTTATTTTTGAGATCAAGCTAGTCTTTATTTTCAACCATTTCAGTGCATCACCATTTACAGAACAAAGGGAATGAGGAACTTTTGTGTCATAAAGCTATAAGAATTAGCCATTAAATCTCTGACGTAAGAAAGAAACAAGAATTAGGTATAAAATCCCCATCTTTAGCATAATAAATGAACAAGAATTAAGTCTAAAATCTCGAACTTTTGCATAATAAATGGAAAAGAATTAAGTCTAAAATCTCAAACTATAGCATAAAAAAGAATTAAGTATAACATCTCTGACTTTAGCATTGTGGATACTCTGTCCAAAAAACGACTTTTCTTTGAAACATGTGGGTGCCAGAACGACAAATCCACTCCAGCTCCAGCACAATAATTTTGTCATTTCTTTTGCATTTTTTCGATTTAATTTTCAGCACTTGTGATCTTAGTTATTTAGCCTCTTTTAATACGGCGGTAATGGTATGTTTTTCTTTGAAGCGTTTTCCACAGCTGTCCACCAGAGAGACACGTAGATACTGCTATTTATCTGTGTCCAGAGCTGGATCACTTTCTCTCTGAGCCCTGTATTGAACTAAAAGGCCCATAAGGTTGTCAATGTGGAGCTGGAGCCATGGAATGAGATAAAAGAAGTGTATCCCAAGCTCGCGTCGAGAGTCTCTCCGCTGCCTTTGATGAATGGCACAGTTAGGACTGTAGCTCTACTGCGATGTGCTTCAGATTCCAGGCGGCAGAGTGTTTTGCTTTCACACAGACCTGAAAATGAGGAGTCTGTTGAGGGAGAGTAAACGGAACACTTTTGTCACTCGGGTGAAAAGACTGCAGCTCAAACAAAAGGGTCAGGCCCGGGCACCTGCCTCTGACTCCGGGGCCGGCTCTGGTTTGTCAAGCTGATGGTGATGGAGGATCTTTCTGGAAAACAGAAAGTGCAAATGAGATGACATGAAATAGATGCACACAGTCATTTAACCGTAGATCCACAGGCTGTACAGAGATGGACAAACCTGCAGCTCGTGAGGCCCAATAAATCCCTTGTGCAATCCTCGGGTCAAACTGGTGCACCAAAGTGATTTAAAATACCCTTAATACAAAAATGTTGTGCTGAAATACAATGAATTCCCAAAGCTTGACTAGCCTTGGGTCATTTTGTCCCTTTTTTCCTTGTTCAGTTCACCGCGATATATCTACACATTGACCAAGCTCCAGCGATCAAAGATGGCGGCATATTCAAATTAGTCTTATTTAGTCTACAGTCCTTCAGCATATCCAGATATTATAATACATCCATGACATTGACTCCTCACATGCACCTACTTCACAGCATACACCGCTCATGTTCACATTATTTTGTGTAAATTATACTTTAGAATCTGTTGTTGTTTCCCCTCATTGTTGCCATGCAGAGTAGTAACATCAGACCAATCAGGAGCCTTCTTTAGCTATAACAACTGCAGGAATCTCCAACTCGCGGCTAAGCTTTCATTTCCTTGAGAAAGAACAAAACGTCGGAAAACCTGCCAACTGAATTACAGATGATGGGTGAGCATCCTTCCTTTGTTTGGATGAATCCCTGTACGACTGAGAACTTACACAAACTTAGCTGGAACAGACATCACCAATTTTGCCATATTATTATTAAGCCTCTTTAGCTTTTTCTGACAGAAAAGTGTGAACGAGGGAGCCATCCTCACTCAGCCAATCAGCTCTCAGCCCAAAGTCTCAAATAGTGACTCTTTTTGAGCAAAAGATACACAACATATGGTCAGATGTGGCAAAAAAAAGTCATTTACCCCAGCTTCAAACACCGAGGATATATCTTTGGTTAAATATGGTGCTTTACTGCAGTCAGAGGGACGTTCCTGTGGTGGAAAAATGTGACTTTCCACAAAAGCAACGGGAGGATATGAACTGAAAGAAGCAGGTGTGGGAAAGGCACGGCATTTCAAAACAAAAGCTTATTCAGGTCCAGCGTCCATGTTGTGCTCAGTGTGTGCCAGGTATGCTCCTCTGTTGACCGTCTGCGGCAAATAAAACAGACACACAAAGAGCTACGAGGGACGACAACACACACTCACAATTTATGAAAGGTCATGTTTGGTTTTCCAGAATGAGACAAAGTAAGAATTATTTTATGTGGGTTTGGACACCGGTAATTGCCTTCGGTCAAGGCCACCCAAGCTGATAATGTGTGCTCAAACGATGCACAAACGCTTGACACAGTTCTGGGGTCAATCCGTCACTAATACCACCAGAACTTGGTCAATTTGACGGTTTTTTGAAAGTCTGACTGTGTTAGTTTTTGGTCTGAATGTAGTTTATTTCGATGTCATTATGTTTTTTTGTTTTTGTTTTTTGTATTGATCTATTTGATACGAACACAATCGACACGTGAAAAACACTGTAACATTTACAATGTCAGTCCCTGTTGTATTTATGGAATTATCTTGATCCCAGTCCTGGTCCAAGAATGGTGTCAGCTTGGAGCAAGTGCTAGTTTCCATAGCAACACGCTGTTTACATTCACCAGTGTATGGTGGTGCATGTACTAAAGATGTATTAAAGATGAAAAAGATGATTTTTTAAAGTAGTAGTAGCGGAAACCTAAATCTTTCTTGGGATTAATTTAATTTGGATGGCAGTTGTCATCAGTGACTGCTCTGGGAGTTCTAGAAGTTTCAGAATTTAGGGAGTCCTCGTGTCAAAGGACCACTTTCCACAGAGAATGAAATTGTCAACAGAATATCCATAAAAATGTAGGTAATAATAATTGATTAACCTTATTTTGATGTTGTGTTATTGTGTTCTTGAAATTGAAAAGTAATATTAGGGCTTTTACCATGTGTGCATTTATCTTTAAGTACAACGCTCAAGGTTTTATTCTGAACCAGAGAGAAGAAAATAGGCTCTGCACTGGTGTATACGACAGGGAATCCTGCAATATTCAGGATTTCTCAGTGAACCAGAGCAGAGAAAATAGCCAGCACAATTCAGACCCTGCATAAATCCACCAGAGGAAAGGCTCAGAGGAAGCAGCTCGTTACCAGGAGTGCTCCGGCCGCCGGCGAAAGGAAGAGGCCTCACTGCTACAGGCTCTGAGAGAGGTCTGAGAGAGGTCTGAGAGAGCGGCACGGTGGCTGGGTGGATAGCACTCTCAACTCTCAGCAAGAAGGTCCTGGATTCGAATTCCAGTTGGAACAGGATCTTTCTGAGTGGAATTTGCATGTTTTCCCTTTGTCTATGTAGGTGCTCCGATTTTCTTGCCTTACTCTCGACATACCCTTGTAGTTTGCTGAGCTGCACACAAGGGTCTGGGTCTCCTTTGTAGCTGATGAATTTCAGAAGGCGGGGCCTTGTAAAATAATCCTTGTATGTGATTGGATAATCTTCCAGTGTTCCTTCAACCACTCACATTGAAGCACACGATTCAGCACACGACTCCTCACTGCGTTGCAGGGTTGCCAAATCCCGACAAGATTTTCCAGCCCAAAACCAGGGAGAATAACCCCCCCCCCCCCAAAAAAAGATTTGTTATGGCTAAAAACGTAATGCAATCAAATTGGGTTATCATGATTGTGTTTTTGTCTTTCTGTCTATGTATTACCTACAAGTCGCTTGGAACGAACGTATGAAGGAAACCACCAAACCTGGCAACCCTGCTGCGTAGTGTTGTGATGAGCACAGTACTTAAACCAAACCTATAACTCTTAAAACACACATAAAACAACATAGAACCATGAATATCTCACCTCAAATTGCATTAAAAGTGACATGCGTGTCTCAATTTTTTTGTATAGAAACTTTGTTTTTTATTCACCGACTTTATGTCCGCCATCTTGGTTTGATTTGGCTGAGATGCACAAGAATGCGGTGCAAACGACGTAACACCGGCGATCCTTATTGGCCGATTATCCTGATCCCAGACCCTTGTGTTCAGCGAAATGCCTCTGGTGGAGCATGGCGGAACTACAAGGGTCTGACGAGAGTCAGGCTACCGGTTTCCTTTAGCACTAAAGATATGCTCAATATGTAAAATCCTGCAGCTCCGGTAGTCCTGACTAAGCCAAGCATCAGCTTTTTTCCCACTGGGCTTTTGTAAGTTTTTCCTTGCCGATGCAGGAGGGTCTGTTGGAAAGCTAGTGTGTAACAAAAAGGACTGTGGTGATGATCCAGGACACTTTAACATTCCACAACATGTATGGACATTTATCAACACGTGTTCTATATTCTTCATGAGTTTTAACTGTTGATTCTCTGATCTGTGTTGGTGATTTCAATGGTTTTGTCAAGTCCTCTGAGATTACTATTGTTGATTGATGATTGATTTAGGGCTATACAAGAATAAATTGTATAGAATAAAGCGACCACTGCTCTTAACGTAAGCCATAGTGGCATAAGGATGGGTCAAATGCACAGGACAAATTTCCTTACCGGGACAATAAAGTTCGCATTTACTTTTATTGATTTATATTTGCAGCAACCAGAGCTCTGCCAGTGGTCAGAGAGATATCACCCAGAACTTTCGGACCAACCTGTCCTTCAGAGCTCCACCTCCAAGAGTCTGATCATCATGCCCAAGGACATCCAGCTCCTGATGAACCTTTAGGAAACCCTTTATCTCTGCTGTTGTCAGCTTCTGCACTCCTGATTAGACCTCAATGTTTATAATTGTATGTGCCTGTCTATTATCTGTGTGCTCTGTTACGGCTACTAATAGTCACCCGAAATCCTGAATTGTGGGATGAATAAGGTATCTATTAATATTCTATCCATCCATTCAGTTATCCATCTACTGTGTTTTAGTGTTATATAGTTATTCGTAACAGAAACCGACTGGTTCGAGCAAAAGGACGGTGTTGCAGTGGACACAAGCTTTCTTCCGCCTTCTTCTCTTGTTAAGGAAAATCACTTTGCAAATGTCTCATACTAAACTCTGAACAACCATTTAAAACAGTTTTTTTTACCTCATTATGTGTCTCTTATGTTATCAATAACTGATGAACCCTACAACACACTGGCTCAATCCAGACTCGTCAGACGACTTGGGTGATATGGCTCTCAAAGACTAACATGTATGCATACTGTACATTGCTTTTATAATCACTCCAAGGTGATTATGTCAAGGGAGGGAAGCAATATCTACAGCTATCTAATGACACAGTCTCGGAGGTATGGCTGCCTTTGTGGTCCACCACTAATTACACCACAATTATATGTATAACAACAGAAGAGGCGCCGACCGCAGGATTCCAAACCCCAAAACACTTATTGTGCATCAGTTCCACACCTCATCCTCTACATCATCCATCCCATTCACGCTGTTGCAACGTAAACTCAAAGTAATTGAAAAAATGTCTTTCAATCTGTTAATAAGATCTTGTGTCTGTCTATGGAGAGGTCTCAGGAAATGTCATCATGATTTTTTGTATCCCCATAATAATCAAATGAATATCGTATTTTTCATGGTCACAGAGGTGTGAGTGGCCTAACTTTTAAAATACAAAAAATAGAACTATAATAAAATACCCGTAACTTCTGTGTTTCTATCATTTTTTGCAGGCATGTTTTTGTGGTCGCTGTCACTTTTGCACACTTTCTTACAAGTGAGCAATAGGTTTTCTAAAAAGATAGAGACTGTGTGTTTGTGTAAGCTCTCAGCCGTACAGGGATTATTCAAAACAAAGAACTTTTTCAAAATTTGCAAACTGAAGTACAGATGATGGGTGAGAAACCTTTCTTTGTTTTTCATAAAGACTGAATGCTATGGTCTGATCTGTTCACCTTTTGTCTCTTACAAAAGGCTTTCTGTTGTGTATTACTGTGTTTTTCGCACCATTTTGTGCATTAATTGAAGCTGGTTCACCTGTAAACAAAGGTGTCCCTTTCCCCATCATTTTTTCCTCGATTTTGAAGTGAATATATGTGAATTTATGATGATAAATAATGATGTTGATAGTGAAAGTACCTGATCTCAAGCTCACCAATATCAACACTTAAAACATATAAAATAAGTTACATTTGATAAGTAATTTTTGTCTTAATAAGATAAATAAAGCAAATCTTATCTTATCTTATCTCACAGAGGAGAAATTTACATGTCACATTTGGCATGGATAGAGACACTACACAGATTGTGCAAAAGGAGGAAATGTGCAAACATGTTACATGCAGGATATATATGTACAATGAAAGTTACAATAATTATGTACAACAAAAGTGACAAGTGTCAATTCGAAACAGTGTCAATAGTAGTGCAGATATATATATATAGTCATATAAATATGAGTACATTCTGACTGTCTTAAAACAAGATTTGCCAATGGGACACAGCCATTTAGTCTTCAAAAACAAAGAGGAAAAGTAATAATCCCTAATTATTTTATGTTTCATTATTTTATTGAAAACACAACAGTGGTAGCCTGGTCGTACCACACCAAAGTACAAATTACAATTTGTACGAAGGTCTGGATTTGCTCCATTGAGCTCTGTTAACAGGTGGGAGGGGTTAACCCCTTTTGCAGATTGAAATGATTGGATCCGAGTTTACCACGTATGTAATGCGCCCGAGTGAGTTGTTTACATTTAGCATTTAGCCTAGCCATCTCCTTTGCCACTAACTGAGCCCGTGGGGAGTAGCGCCACAATCTTTGTTGGCGATTACATTTGCTAAACATTCCTCTTGCTCTGGCTTCAATTTCTTGATAAAACCAGACTGGAATACATACTATCGAATTCTTTGCCATTGCCAAACTACAACCAGCCAATTTGGCGCCAACTCTTGACATCAGCCACATCTACCACATCTAGCCACAACACCCGCCTCCCGCGCACGCTGATTGGTCGGATGGATTTCACCCGTTGTAATCACAAACACAGGAACAAACCCAGACAGTATATGCAGGGACATGATGATTGAATTGTACGGATGGCTCAGCCAGGCTACAACAGGGGCGACAGTAGCTCAGTTGGTAGAGCATTGGCCTTTGAGCCAGAGGGTCGTGGGTTTGAGCCCGACCTTCACCATCGACTCCCACTGTCTGCTGTCGTTGTGTCCTTGGCAAGACACTTAACCTCTGGGAACACCAGCCACAGTGGGGTGGCTGCGGCTGTAAAGTGCCAAACTGCCGTTGTGTCCTTATGCAAGACACTTTAGCCCCATTGCCTAGAATGAGTCTGGTGTGTGAGTGAATGGTTGGTGGTGGTCAGAGGGGCCGATGGCACATACTGGTTGCCTCGCTTCTGTCAGTGTGCCCCAGGGCAGCTGTGGCTACAGTAGTAGTTTATCACCACCGTGTTTGGAGTTAAAGAATAATGACATGTAAAGTGTCTTTGAGTGTCCAAAAAAGCGATATATAAAACCGATGCATTATTATTATAGCAGCGCTTTTTGACCGCTCTCGAGTCTTCATCAAGGCATGTCTTTTAGTCTTATTTCCAGGATTGTTACTTTATGTTTTAATTCCAAGGGAGATATTTCTTGTATCTTTTAAAAAAAAAAGATAATTTTGCTTGTCCAATTAGCAAATCTTGTTTTGAGGCAAAAACAAAAGTGCTAAAATTAAGACTTGAGCAATTTTTGACTTATAGCTCATCACTTTTTTGCAGTGTAGCTTTGTGCAAGTAGCTTTGGAGATTCCTGGTACAAAGCATGATCTCACTCCACCAAAAAGTGGAGTCTCTTGCGTTGCCAAATGCAGTGGGTTCAGTGCATAATTCCTCCTCATCTGTAATCAATGCTATCACAGAGAGGCACGCACCCGGCTCCAGTGGGTACGGCCCGCGCTGGCTACAGGACCATATGGTTTTCATCATGGGACCACCATCACCCGACCCACGTGCGCTTCAATCTCTTTCACTTTTATTGTGCCGTCATACTTTGCCAATTTCAGAGCGAGGCACAGAAGCACAATGGTTCACTTCATGCGCCAGAAAAGCAAAAAAAAAACTTGTCGTTGGAATATGTCAAGGTAAAGAAGTGCGTGTGCGTGTGTGTGTGCGTGTGTAGGGTGGGGTTTGCAGTTTGTTTTGGGGTTTTAAAGCTGGGGTACCTAATTTTCAAACCACCAAAAATTTAACTAAAAAATTATTTTGTTCCTGGTTCACAACTGTTTGGCTTTATCACCAATTTTCACATAGCCAAAAAATAGCTGAAAAATAAAAACACAATGATCACCTTTTCTCAGCCCAAAACGTCAGTGGGATTTTTCTTAAAGAAATAAAAGTTATCAAACGATTGATAACAATATGGAGACAGCCTGTTTAAAAGAACACTTAATGAATGGACGCGCTTCAATATTAGGGGGCTGATAAATATAATATTCTTTTGTCTTCCTCTCTGCTCCTCTCCAATCATGAAAATGTGTCATGTATGTAATGAAGCTGATATGTGCAACAGCATTTTCATGAAAAGAATACATAAAAATTAAATTAAATGAAATACTAATCACCGAACGATCTTTTAATGAATATCTATCATGCTGCAATACCATAGCATCAATAGCACATTACTAAACAGACAGCATGTTTCAGTGTAATTTCCAGGATTACCTTGTCAGACATGCTCTGGATTTGTTTATAAATTTATAGGAGAAATAAAGTGGCTTCAATGACCTATACCACTGCACATGCTCAAACATTGGGGATTTAGGCTATATCCACACAAAGACAAAACGCTTATAATTTCAGAAACTTTTTCTGTAAACACGGAGTTAGCTCAGTAAATGTGTGCGTCCATATGAATGTAGTCAATACGCCTAAAAACGCTGTGAAACTATGCCAGACCTGTTGGTGGCGCTGTGACGCAATGACGGGATCAAGCCCAAACTTCCGTGACGGGAACTGGGCATGCGTAGAATTTTGTAAACAGACAACATGGCGAGTGGGCAAGCTGGTACTACATTAGTATGGACGGACGATGAGGTTGAACTGTTGCTTCGGGTCACACTGGATTACAAAACCAACAAGCTACATTGTTGTTGTCATTATTTTCTGAGTGCGGCGCATGCGTGCTTTAACAAGAGGCGGGGCGATGACGCAAGCGTCTCAGATACATTGCGGAGAGGCAGTAACCACGGAGCGGCATATACGGAGTTTTGAAATCTTTCCACTCTGGGACCTACTTTCAAAAATGTTCGTTTACACCCCCCCAAAACGCCGGCCTCGTATGGACGATACACTGGATTGATAAAGTATTTTTGCGTTTAGGCCTGAGCTTGACTTCGTGTGGACAGGGCCTTAGACTGCTATTTAGGGCATAAAACAACTCGGCCTTGCCTTGCCTAAAACAGCTCTGTTTACGTATTATGTCTAAGGTTTTGTCATTGCATACAGACAAGATTTGTCTTTGTTGTTTCATTTGTGGCAGAAGATCCTGGTATTTTTGCAGATGGAGTTAGAAACGACTCTAGGAATTTTGTTTTGGAGGAGGGAACAGTGCTGTCGTTGTAAGATGTCATTATTCAAACGAGACCATTCTGCACATGTGTCCTTTAAAGCTGGGTTTTTCACAATTGACTGTGATTTGTAACACGCTGCGATAAACAGCTCCCACAGTGAAGTGCATATACCGTAAGTCGACGAACAACATTGTTTTTTTCAAGGGGGCTCATGAGCGGAGCTGAGGAGTTCGTAGTCTTCTCATACAGCACAGGACAAGACCAGATTTTATGTGTAGTAAAACAAATATGAAATATGAAATTCAAAGTGCAAGAAAAAACATTAAATCAACTAACGAAGGATGACGGATTTACGTATGGAAATATCTATTAATAATAATAATGCATCGGTTTTATATAGTGCTTTTTTGGACACTCAAAGATACTTTACATGTCATTATTCATTCACTCTAAACACGGTGGTGATAAACTACTACTGTAGCCACAGCTGCCCTGGGGCACACTGACAGAAGCGAGGCAACCAGTATGTGCCATTAGCCCCTCCGACCACCACCAACCATTCACACACACACCAGACTCATTCTAGGCAATGGGGGTGAAGTGTCTTGCCGAAGGATACAACAGCAGTTTGGCACCATGGAACTGGGGATTTTGGGAAGTTCCTTGCTGATGCAGGAGGGTCTAATGACAGTGATGATCCAGGACACTAAAGAACATTGACGGACATTAATGGACATTGGTTATCTTGCTCCCTGTGGACCAATGGCTCCTATGTGTTTGTCATTGTTGTTTGGTAGGTTATTTTTGCATTTCCTGTCCTGCAAAAAATGATAAAATATATGGTAAAAATGCTTGAATCAAATGTTTTTCTCTTAAATTGTAGTACCTTTTGACAGTGTATATAACATCCATCCATTTTCTACCCTTTAATCCATTTCTGGGTCAGGGGGGTGGCAATCAGAGATGCCACCCAAGTCTCATAGCACCAGCCCCTCACTGACCCTCTGCAGGTGGTGAGTCCACAGGAGGATGGCTGCTCTCTGAGTGTGAGCATAGCCTTGATCTTTCAGTGGGGGCTTTGGGCAAAGTGGGGTTAAGTGTCTTGCCCAAGGACACAACGACAGCAGTCATCAGTGGGAGTCGGTGGAGAAGGTGCAGAGGTGGGAATTGAACCCACGACCTTCTGGCCTTAAGGCCAATGCTCTACCAACTGAGCTACTGTCGCTATTGTATATAACAACATTGAATATTGATTAGACTGTATGTCTTTCTGAGTGGAGTTTGTTTGTTCTCCTCGAGTCTGTGTAGATTTCCTCCGGGTGCTCCGGTTTCCCCTACCACTAAAAACATAGGTCTGGCATGTGCCTTTTGTACTGTCATGACCTCACACCCTTCTCTCTGTGCAGTGAGAGACAGAGGCCCACAAGAATTGCAAAGCACTTCGTGACTCTGGTCTGTGAAAGGCGCTATGTAGATATGAATAAAGATTACTTACTATCGCTTATACTCCAGATATATATTCACATAAATACATTTTTTTCATATCCAAAAACACCCACATAAAACTTGCTTAATTCCCTGACACAAAGTATTACATGTACCGTCTGACGCTGGCTTCTGACCTGGGTTGGATCAGGTTGTATTCTCTTACCAATCTTTCAAAGCCACATATTTTCAGAAACAGCTCTTGCTTTTAAACTTCAGAAAACCCGAGCTTAATTGCAATTTGTTTTTGTGAATGCTCGGGTCGGCGGGGGTCTGCTGAAAATATGAGGTGTGCCGAGATGAACATGGTTTAACAATGAGCCCCTTGTTTCCTTCGTAATGTGCAAAGCAATTAAAGACGGTTTACTGGCCAGAACTCTTCTGGAGCCGACGCAGCGGACACAGGCCAGGAGGAGCCTGATTACTGCTGCATTCTGAACCAGGGGCCATTTGGAGACATGGAGACAGGTAACACTTTATTTTTATATATCTTTTTACTGTTATCACGTTAAAACATGCCTTGAGTTGCTTTCAGTTTTGTCTTTCTTGTTTTTTCATGTTTTACCTGTTCTAATCTGTAATTTTTTGTTTTGTTTGTTTTTTACATTTATACGTCTTTTTATTATTTGAGCACCTGGGATTCACAGAGTTGGGCATTGAGGTACTGATCAGCATAGCAAGTAAAGCGAGAGAGAAAATATACTATGTACAAATAGAAATTATGCCCAGTTTAACCTTCTTCTCTACATTTGACCCATCCTTCATTGCCTCTATAGGGCCTCTGTCAGGACCAGTGGGGGCAGGTCCCGGCTCAAAAGTGGCCAAAATGACGTGCGCTGACATGCTTGCAATATCAATCAATCAATCAATCAATCAATCTTTATTTGTAGGGCGCTTTTCCTGCACAGGGCAACACAAAGCGCCTCACAGTCCACACCACACAATGCACAAATCATCACCATTAAAATACAATTAAAAACACATATGTAATTAAAAAGCATTAAAATCACATAAGTAATTTAAAAACATAAGAATCATACAAGTAATTAAAAACAATAAAATAGTTAAAAACACAAAAAGTTACAACAATAAATAACAAGGTGTGTTAAAACGATAAAATTCTCTAGTTGTATGCACAGGAAAAAAGAAAAGTCTTTAACATGGATTTGAACATTGACAGAGAGGCAGCCAGTCTCACATCCTCAGGAAGACTGTTCCAGACTTTAGCTGCATAAATCTGAAAAGCAGCCTCCCCCTGTCTAGTCCTGACTCTGGGCACTAACAGGAGTCCCGTCCCTGCGCTCCTCAGAGTCCGGGCTGGTTCATATGGGACTAGCATATCATGGATGTACTTTGGTGCAAGGCCATGGAGAGACTTGTACACCAGGAGAGCTGCTTTAAAGTCTATCCTCTGGGCCACGGGAAGCCAGTGCAGAGACCTGAGGACCGGACTAATGTGGTCGTACTTCCTGGTTCTAGTCAGGACTCGGGCTGCAGCATTTTGAATATACTGCAGCTGTTTTACTGCATGTTTGGAGATACCTGTGAGCAGGCCATTGCAGTAATCCAGCCTACTGGAAACAAAAGAATGGATAAGAATCTCCAAGTCTGCCCTGGACACAATATTTTTAATTTTGGCAATATTTTTCAGATGATAAAAAGCTGCTGATGTTACCGATCCAATGTGGCTATTGAAGTTTAAGTCAGAGTCCATTATTACTCCCAGATTTCTGACCTTATTTAAAGGCCTTAGGGAGAGAGACTGAAGGTGACAAATGACGGTCTCTCTTTGTTTCTCGGGACCAAAGACAATCATTTCGGTTTTGTCCGCATTTAGCTGGAGAAAATTGCATTGCATCCACTCACTGATCCGCTGGATACAGCGAAGGAGTGAGTCCACCGGTCCATGTTCTCCTGCAGTCAGTGAGACATAGATCTGAGTGTCATCAGCGTAATTGTGGTAGGACACTTTCATACTTTGAATTAACTGACCTAATGGCAGCATGTAAATTTGAACAGGAGAGGTCCCAGAATCGACCCCTGTGGCACTCCGCAGGTCAGGGCCATATTATCTGAGACATAGTCTCCTATCTCCACACAATACTTCCTTTCTTCTAGATAGGACCTAAACCAGCTTAGGGCGGTACCAGCAACACCAACCCAGTCCTCCAGTCTCTGCATGAGAATCTCATGGTCAACGGTGTCGAAAGCGGCACTCAGATCTAACATGACTAAAACAGAGACTTTTCCTGCATCAGTGTTAAGCCGAATATCATTTGTTACCTTGACTAGAGCGGTCTCAGTACTGTGGTGTGGTCTAAAGCCAGACTGAAACATGTCAAATGAGTCATTAGATATTAAAAATTCAGTAAGTTGTTGGTAGGCAACTTTTTCAAGAATTTTTCCCATGAAAGGCAGATTTGAGATGGGACGGTAATTTTCAAGTACCGCAGCATCCAAACTGCTCTTTTTTAGGAGGGGCCTGATGACTGCCTTTTTCAGGGCCATTGGAAATGTTCCAGATAAAAAAGACATGTTTACTATTTGTGTCAATGAGGGTAATAGACTACACATAACAGACTTCAGGAATCTAGGAGGTAGTACATCCAGACTGCAGGTAGAGGAACTAAGACCTGTGATTATCTTTTTAACAGTTTCATCATTGACAGGTGCAAATTGAGCTAGCTCACAAAGCCTCACTGGATGTTGCATTGTTACTTGTGTTGTAGAGGTGATGGTATTTCTGATACCCTGAACCTGAAGAACTGTGCAAACTCATTACACCTGGATTTGGAGTAGTGTTCTAATGGCAACTCAACAGGGGGGTTCGTTAATCTATTGATTGTTGAAAATAGAACACGCAGATTGTTGCTGCAGCCTTCAATCGTTTCAGAAAAGTATAATTCTCTTGTTCTACGTAGTACTCTGTTAAACTCACACAACTTCTCTTTTAAGAGTTTATAATCACCCTGGAGGTTGGACTTTCTCCACTTTCTCTCTGCTCTCCGGCACTCTTGCTTCTGTGCCCTGACCGGGCCTGCTTTTATCCATGGGGCTTTTTGCTTATTTGTGACCATTTTTACCTTCACAGGGGCATAGCGTCCAGAACATTCAACACACTAGAGGTGACAGAGTTAAACAGTTCATCTACAGTAGAACATGATGTGTTCTCAAAATGGATCATTCCCATAAATAGTTCACCCGTGTTTTCATTTAAGTGTCTACTTCTAACAATTTCATATTTAGCGGGTGGTCTGGTAGCAAAACACATGTTAAAAAATACACAGAAATGATCCGACAGAGCAACATCAACTACATTAACTTTTGAAATATTCACCCCTTTCGTGATAAGCAGGTCCAGGGTGTGTCCTCTGCTATGGGTGGGGCCACTCACATGCTGAGTGAGGCCAAAGGATTCAAGTATGGAACTCAGCTCTTTTGCGTATCTGTCATTAACATTATCCACATGAATATTAAAATCGCCTATAATGACTAAACCATCAAAATCTGTGCACACAACTGAAAGCAACTCAGTGAAATGATCAGTGAAACTATGGCATGACTGTGGCGGCTTGTACACAACAATAATAAGAATGGAAGAAGATTTCTTTTGTTCTATTTTAAAAGAAACATACTCAAATGATGAAAATTTCCCAAGAGACACTCTATGGGAGACAATACGATCTTTAAAAACTGCTGCTGTGCCCCCCCCCATTTTATTTTCTCGTGTTTCATATTCAAATTTGAAATTTGGTGGTGAGGCTTCTATTAAAACTGCATCTCCTGTATTATGGTCAAGCCATGTTTCAGTCATAAACATAAAATCAAGATCATACGAACAGATAAAATTATTAATTAAAAATGATTTGTTGCACAGTGATCTGACATTAAGTAGAGCAAGGTTAAAATTAATATCAGTGTCAGTGGGTTTAGTTGATTGATTACAAAGAACTGGAATTAGATTTCCAGAGTTGGACCGTCTAACTGCTGTCCTTCTTTTAAATTTGTGTTTATTCAGGTTAAAACACATTTCTGAGCTGGTGCGAGGAACACACACAGTCTCTATTGGTTTAAAAAGTGAACTCTGTTGTACTTTGTTAAGTTCCAGATGCATAACTGAGTCAGCACAGTTCAGCGGCAGGACTGTCGTTACACTGCCAGACTGACAGGGGTCAGTGTTTGCACCACAGTACTCACCCGGTGCTGGTAAGGAGGAGGAGGGGGGTGGTGGGGGCCGAGAAGCCTCAGATGTAAACAGTCACGCCCCCCTCGGGGAGCACTGAATAACATGGCGTAGGAAGTCCGTCAACAAACTGGTGCCGTATTTGTTCGGGTGCAGACCGTCTGGACGATAGGCCACGTGACGCTTCCAGAACAGGCCAAAGTTGTTCACAAAAATAAAGTTAAAAGTGCTGCATGTAGACTGGAGCCACATGTTGAGCGCCACAACGCGACTGTAGAGGCAGTCACCCCGGTTTACAGTCGGGACTGGACCAGAAATAAAAACGGATAACCCGGAGGACTGGAGGAGGCGGAACAGATCCATAAAGTGCTTCTTTGTGACCTCTGACTGCTGCAGCTTCATATCATTTATACCCACATGCACGATTACCTTGGATATGGTATCGGGCAGGGAGTGAAGCAGAGGAGGGAGACGGATGAGCAGGTCTGGAACAGTGGCTCCGGTAATGCAGTGAGTGACCGCGTTAAAAAAGCGGACGTGCCTCACGATGGAATCTCCAACAATCAGAGTAGTCGGGGCGAAGAGTGGACGCGGCCGCGGAGAGGGCGCTCGGTGTCCATGGCCAGAACCAGCGGGCTCATCCAGGGATGGGTCCGGACCAGGGCGCTGCTGAACACATGGAGAGGAGTGGGGGTGTTGATTCTCAGCTCCGGGCAACTCACGCTGTGTGCACGGAGACGCTGGAGCAGCGAGAGGAGCAGGCTCGGGTCGCTGCTGCTGACCCGGTGGAGGTAAGTGGTGGTGATGCACTGGGGTCAGAGAAGGGGAATGACCACTCTTTCGTCTGAGGACAGCTTCCTTTAAGAGTGTCTTTCTCGCAGTGGACCTGGATCCACGGACAGCAGTAGAGTTTGCTGCAGAGTCCAGGGGTTCTGCTGAGGGGGCTGGAATGTCAGTGGAGAGGGCTGCATAGCGGTTTGAAAGGCTCAGGACATGGGCCACAGCGCTGGATGGCTCCTCGCAGTCCGCAGGCTCTTTATTCCGAACCGGGCACTTAGGTGTAGAACAGGAGGGTCCAGAGCTGACAGATCTCTCCCACACGACAGTGTCACAATATCACCCCGGGCCGACGACGATGGACCCGGAATAAGAATTAGCCAATGCTAACATATAGCATTGGCAGACCTCTCGAAAACGTATTTGCAGGATGGACCAAAAGTTGGCTCTTGGCCCAAAGCTCCGTTCCACATGTGTGTCAATCAGTGGGGGAGGGTCCCAGCTCAAAATTGGCCAAAA
The DNA here is from genome assembly GCA_964034765.1 of Knipowitschia caucasica. Classification (NCBI taxonomy): domain Eukaryota; kingdom Metazoa; phylum Chordata; class Actinopteri; order Gobiiformes; family Gobiidae; genus Knipowitschia; species Knipowitschia caucasica. The sequence goes on along the minus strand of OZ035827.1, from coordinate 12,160,641 downwards.
TGACGTGCACTGACATGCTTGCAATACCACCCCGGGCCGTTGGGGTTGGACCCAGAAGAAGAATTAGCCAATGCTAATATATAGCGTTGGCAGACCTCTCAAAAACGTCTTTACAGGATGGAACAAAAGTTGGCTCTTGGCCCAAAGCTCCGTTCCACATGTGTGTCAATGCTGAGGGGGGTGGATTTTTTTGGACCACTCTAGTTTACTCGCTGTGAATTTTTGAAGTCTCCCGTTCAAATGAATGGAGCTGCGCCGGCTGACGCATGCGCAGATGCGTTTTTTCACAATTTTCTTGTGGGCGGGACCACTCGCGGCCATCTTGGATTGCTCCATGAAAGCACTTTTCATGGCCAACTCCTATGAACGGCGGAGATAGGCGTGACTCTGTCCGTTAATATATACAGTCTATGGTCAGAACCAGTAGTCGCCACCAAGCAGAGTTTGATTCTTGGCTTTGTCAGAAACAGAGATTTTACCTACTTTTACATGTTTTTAGTGGTAGGGGAAACAAGAGTAAACAGGAGCACCAAGAGGAACATGCAAACTCCACTCAGAAAGGCCCTGCCTGGAGGTGGAAGCGAACCCAAGATACTTTTCTCAACGGTGAACAGAAGAGTGATGACTGGACTCATTCATTATTTGCAGAGCTGCCATCTTGGATATTTACGCAAAGCATATTTCACATTCTCAGTTTTGCAATCCATTATTGGACCACATTGCAAAAAGTGATGAAAAATGTGTCAAAACTTGCTCAAATTTAGAAAAATGTTTCTCAGTTGGATCATATTCTGACTGCCTTAAAACAAGATTTGCTAATGGGACAAAGCAAAATGATCTAGTTTTAAAAAGATACAAGAAATGTAACCATCCATCCATCTATCCATCTTCTTCCCCTTAATCCATTTCTGGGTCGGGGGGGTGGCAGTCAGAGATGCCACCCATTACACAGAGCACCAGCCTCTCACTGATCCTCCTGCAGGTGGTGAGTCCACAGGAGCTGAGATCTTTCAGGCAAAGTGGGGTTAAGTGTCTTGCCCAAGGACACAACGACAGCAGTCATCAGTGGGAGTCGTGAAGTAGGTCTCATGGTGGGCTTGAACCCACAACCTTCAGGCCCAAAGGCCAATGCTCTACCAACTGAGCCACTGTCGCAGAAATGTAACAATTCTTGAAAATAAGACTAAATGGCTTTGTCCCATTGGAAAATCTTGTTTTAAGACAATCAGAATGTACTCAGATTAAGATAAAAAAAAACGCTTGAATCAAGCAACTATTTTGTCATATTTTACCTATTTTTGCAGTGCTAATCAGACGCAAAACCAACCTTGTATAAGGACTACAGATGGAAATTAGCATTGTGCTAAATCTGGGGCAGCCATCTTTTTAATGTACCTGTCCGTTGTCCTTTCAAATAAATAACTAAACTAAACTAAACTAAACCTGATCCCAGACCAGTTTTCCTTCTGCATTTGAGCATTAAGATTAGATTAAGATTAGGAGATCCTTTATTTGTCCCACAGTGGGGAAATGTCAGGGTTGCATAATCGGTTACAGAACAGTAGGAATGAGGAGCACACAACACAAGATAAACAATAACTTTACACTAAAATCTCTAACTTATAGCTACAGGACCAAAGTGACTCAGTAAAGTGACACATTCTGACGTGATTTCAAATGTTGTGCGTCAGTAGGCCATGGCTGCTCAGGTTTACAACAGTTTTATGAGTGTCCAAATTTTGCAGTCATCATTTCCCCGTGGTGTATCTTGAAACGTTGTGTCCAGCGCCGGTCACTACGAATGACAACAACACCATGAGAAATGCTCATTAAGACATTTGGGAATAGAGGCTCCAGTCAAACCTCAGTTGTAGAATGAAATGCAAAGGGTGGAGCTCTTCCTGATCAGCCATAACAACCTCTACCCCAGAACTCATAAAAATGTCAAAACACATATTTGGTATATTAGACATTCAGAAAGAAAACGATTATCCGTATAGTGTGTGAGGAGCGTTAAGGGGAATGAACTGCATGTGACGAAGACCACAGAAGTACTAAAACTCAAATTAACTAACGAAAAACCTTGGCAATTGTAATATCTGTAATATCTGATTGTACATTTTAAGTTGTATTACTCAACCTGCTGCTGTATTTGTGGACTGTATCTGATTATTGTACACAAAAATGATATATTTGTTTTCTGAATGTAGTATTACCTGACCTCACATGTTGTGCATCTGTGCAATAACAGATGCAATGTCAGAATGTGCAATTTGTCCACTGTTACTTTACTTTGTCCGATCCTACTTTTGAATGTGCTGGAAACGGCAGGAAGTCCTAAGAAGCTCTGAAACACTTTACAATTGTTATTTTTCTTGCTTTTTTCAGTGTAAGTAAGTAAGTATTGTTTACTTTCTATACCATCATGCTGCTAACATGTGCAGTTCCTTCCTTAGTACTTTATACTTTATCATGCTAAAGAAAGAGATTTTACTTACTTTTCATAATGCGAAAGTCAGAAATTGTGTACTTAATTCTTCATGTCATGTCATTTTCTACCCATTTATTACCCCATTTCTGGGTTGGGGGGGTGGCAATCAGAGCTGCCACCCAAGTCTCAAAGCACCAGTCCCTCGCTGATCCTCCGGCAGGTGGTGGGTCCACGGGATGATGGCTTTTCCGTGATCGAAGACATGGCCTTGGTCTTTCAGCGGGGGCTTCAGGCAATGTGGGGTTAAGTGTCTTGCCCAGGGACACAACGACAGCAGACATCAGTGGGAGCAGGTGACATGGGTCGTGGTGAGCCAGCTCAAAAGTGGCCAAAATGACGTGCGCTGACATGCTTGCAATACCACCCCGGGCCGATGGGGGTGGACCCAGAAGCCAATGCTAACATATAGCGTTGGCAGACCTCTCGAAAACGTCTTTACAGGATGGTCCAAAAGTTGGCAGATGCGTTTTTTCACAATTTTCTTGTGGGCGGGACCACTCGCGGCCATTTTGGATTGCTCCAGTAGAGCACATTTTTTAGCCCATTAGTTAGAACAGCAGTGATAGGTGTGACTCTGTCCGTTAATATATACAGTCTATGGCTCGAACCCATGACCATTAGGTCCAAAGACCAGTGCTCTACCAACTGAGCTACTGTTGCCCTACTTAATTCTTTTTTCTTCATTATGCTAAATTTGCTTCCTTATTATGTTAACGACAGAGATTTTATACTTGCTTCTTTTTAATATGCTAAAGTTAGAGATCATAAAATATGTTACTTTGTATAGAGTTATTGTTCATTTATCTTTTGCTGTGTGAGAATCATTCTTACTGCCTGTAACTTGTGATGCAACACTGAAATTTCCCCACTGTGGCCGTGGGACAAATTAAGTATCTCTAAATAATGTAAGTGGGGTCTGAGGAACCAAACCTGTCTTTTTGGTGCAGTAAATGTTAATTGTTTGTATTTGTATAGTATATGCATTGTGACTCAAATACATTTTTTTTATCTAACAATAACATATTTTTACAGTTTAGTAATGCTTCTAAGAAAACTCTGATTACGTGAAACAAGCTAAGTTCCCATGGACACTATACCAACCTAATAATGACTGTGAATGAGAGGGTCTTATTTGCATTGTATGAAATTACCACCAAATATTCATCATCTCGTCGGTGGTGGTAGCAGGAAAACAAACCGCCACCCTTTATTTCAACAGGAACAGAAGATTTGAATATGTAGGTTTATTTTGAGGTTAAATATTATGGTTGATATTTCTCCGTTATCTGTCTGCTAAAGTGTTATGAGGAGGGGGCCAACCGCAAGAACTGTCATGTACTGTAAGGCGTAGGGGAAAGTAAGTAAGTATTGTTATATGTTGTGAGTAACAGTGGTCAATTGTTAATTTTCCATTATGAGATCAATAACATTTATCTTATTTTATCAATTGCATGTTTTTCTTTGCCAATACACTGTACGGACTATGCTTTTGTACACTTTAGACCAGGCAAGGCAAGTTTATATGTATAGCACAGATCATACACAAGGCAACTCAAAGTGCTGAACTAAACAAGATAGAAAAAAATCACCAAAGGCATAAAAATCATAAAAAATAACAGAAAAATACATAGAGAAACCCAGCAGAGGATGTACTTCCTGCGGCAGCTCAGGAAAGCCAAGCTGCCTCCACAGATGTTGGTGCAGTTCTACACGGCCATCATCGAGTCCATCCTCACCTCCTCCATCACCGTGTGGTTCGCTGGAGCCACAGTCAGGGACAAACAGAGACTACAGCGCATTGTGCGCTCTGCAGAGGAAGTGATCGGCCGCAGCCTTCCATCGCTGCAGGACCTGTACGTCGCCCGAGCTCGAGGCCGGGCTGGTCGTATCACAGCCGACCCCTCTCACCCTGCATATGGACTATTCCAACCACTCCCCTCAGGCAGGAGGCTGCGGTCCATCAGGACTAGAACCCCCCGCCACAAGAACAGTTTCTTCCCCTCTGCTGTTGGACTCTTGAACACTTCTTAACCTGTCCCCCCGCCCTTTATAAAGTCACTTTACTTCACTGTACTGCTGTCACCTTACATTGTGTGCACCATGTGCACTTGTATATTGTAAATAGTAACTGTAACTCTATTTTAAATTTAAATTTATTCTTTAGAAGTGTTTTTTATTCTTATTTTTATTATCTCTTTTTGATTGTTGCACTGAGCCAAAGCAATTTCCAAGTCTGTGACCTCCTGTTACTTACGTGGCAATAAAAATGATTCTGATTCTGATTCTGATTATCTTTTATCTAAACAAAAATGTATCTTCAATGAGAGCTCTGAGTTGGAGCTTGGCTTTGAAAGTGGCTGTTTTAAAATGTATGAAAAGCCTTAACCCTGCATTAAGGCAGAATGAACTGACTGTCTCCTTAAAGACAAATCTCTGGAAAAAAATATGAAATAAATAAATAGATAATTGTGAAAAATGCCAAACAAATAAGGCAATCAAGCAGGAGGAGTCTGCGTCAGGTTAGTGGAGAGGCAAGTCCTCTCACAGACATGTGTGTTATAGATTCAGTGCTAACAAGAACATTAGTGTCACGTGGTGATTTGAATGAGGACCCAAAATGCAGGAATGCCAAAATAAAAGGAATTTAATGATGAAAAAATAAAAGTGCAGGAAAAAACCAACTCAAAATCCAAAAGCACAGGGAACACATAACCAGGAACAGGACAGAACAAATGTTGACAAGACAATGGACCAGCAACAAGAGGAGAGAAGCACAGGGTACATATAGACACAGACACAGGAGAAACACATCAGGGCGGGGCAGACAATCAAGACAGGGGAAAACAGGACAGTCAAACTAAAACCCAACCACAGAGAACAGATATCCAAATAAAACCAAAGTCCAAACTAACAAAATCCACACCATGACAATTAGTCTGTTGGAACTAAACAGTGACGTACAGAACATCAGCTGCATGTGGTACCGCATCTGACAGCTCAAGTTAAAACTCATCAACGTCATATTTATTATGTTTTGACTGGGGATAATCTCGCGGTAACGGCTGCCAAATACATTCCACGTTTGTTATTATCTGTACAGGAAGCACGCTGTACCATTCCTTATCTTTCTCAAAGACCACAGCTCACAATGGCCACTCTCGCTGCAAACAGGAACAGGCCAATTACTCTTACAAGTCAGAATGATGTATTTTGACATTTTCACTCCGCACATACGGGGGTCGCCGACGGTTCATGTAGGGTCATCTGTTTGGGTCAGAAGACTTTCCCTGCTGCACTGCAAAAAGTCATGACAAATAAGTCAAAAATTGCTTGAATTTGATAAAAAATTATATTTATTTTAGAACAATTGTATTGCCTTAAAACAAGTTTTGCCAATGAGACAAGCAAAATTATCTCGTTTTGAAAAGATAAAAGAAATGTCTCCCTTGGAATGAGAAAATGAAGCAACAGTTCTAGAAATAAGACTAAATATTTTTGGAAATATATTATTTTAAGACGCACTTTAAAGGTGCACTTTATTAATCCCCGTAGGGAAATTCGTCCTCTGCATTTGACCCATCCTGATGATCAGATGTTGATGCTCGGCTTGATCAGGACTACCGAAGCTGGTGGATTTAACCTAGTGTGCATGTTTAGTGGTAGGGGAAACCGGAGCACCCTGAGGAAACTTAGGCAGGTACGGGGAGAACATGCAAACTCCACTCAGAAATACCCTTTACCGACTGGGATTTGAAATCAAGACCTTATTGCTAAGAAGCGAAAGTGCTATCCACTCAGCCACCCCATGGGGAAAAAATCGCTTGCATCGAATGGTTTTCTATCTTTAAGACTTTTGACCGTCTTAGAACAAGATTTGCCAATGGGACAAAGCCATTTAGTCTTGTATCAAAAACATATGCTGAATTTTCTCATAGTTTAAAACAAGATCATTTTGTGAGCAGTCAAAATTTACAAAAAGTAAAATACATTTTCCAAAATTTTAGCAATTTTTGACTTTTTTTTAATCCTTTTTGCAGTGTTTTAGCATCACTCAGCATGCTTTTAAGTGGTTTATAGCATTGAGACCAGTGCACAGCCTCTCATCTGCATCAGGGACACTTGTTGCCCTCAGTGTCTCTCATCACCACATTATAACAGTGGAATGCACCTCCTGCTCCTTCTGTGACTCCAGCCTTAAGTGCAGCGACTGGATTCACTGTCAAACATTCAGCTTGGGCCCATGCCATAGGCGCTATTTAGAAATGAAATCGCTGGTGCCAACTGGTCTTTACTCCTGTAAAAGAATGTCCTTTTGTAGTGTCCGTCCAAAGCTGAAAAATATTCTGCTGGAAGAAAAAAAAACAATTCCAATTAGTTTTGGAATGTTATGACATTTAGTCCAGGGGTATCTGAGCAGGATGTACAGCAATTTGGGTAGCTATGTTTTACTTTAGTCCCTCATTTTGAACCAATGTGTATATTTGTAATCTAAGTTGTGCTCTTTTCCATATTATCACAGTTCTGGTCCCTGGTGGGAAAAAGTAATTATGTTTTTGAGTTTTGTGTTTGTCCATGTAGAGCTACCAATCAAATCAAATTTAATGAGAGGTCTGACTTCGAGCTTGGCTTATGGAGAAGTTCCTTAAATATATGAAAATCCCCAACATGAACAAACTTTAGACATTTCTCTGTAAAAAAATAAAATAAAATAAAGAAATAATTGTGAAAAATTCCATAGCTAGTCAAAGTCCAGTGTTAATCCTGTAACATTGGGATCAACAAAATTAATTGTATATATATTTTAAATTAAAAAATGGGAGATATTTTGGAGAGATCCTTTGTTCCTTCGGCTGTCAGACTATACAACAAACCTGGATGAGTCTTCTGCTCCTGGACACCTGAATATCTCCTACGAGGATCAATAAAGTGTCTATCTATCTATCTTTATGGGAATGGGAAATATTTCTATCCCATTTGAAGATATCTGTCTGTAAGTATGGGTATGAATATTATCTGAGCTTCTGTTAGTCACCAAATTTAGTCATTTTAGCAAGTTTTCATTTCATAATATAATCAGCGCTAATAGCATTAGCATCTCTTTGGGGTTTTGGAATGTTGACATTTAGCATATCTAAGCAGGATCAAAAGCAATTTGCGTCACTGTGCTTTGCTTCAGTCTCTCATTTGGAACCATTGTGTATTTTGTAATCTAAGTTGTATTCTTTTCCATGTTACCACATTACTTATTGAGATATAGTGTAACATTCCAATCCACAAAAGTACAGAACAATGTTTACATTCATTAACATTAATTCACAGTGAATCCCCAGAAGAAAGATTGGACGTTTTGATAGCATATAATTGAATCAGGCTTGTCCATAGAAGAGAATCCTGTGAACTTCTTAATTGAATGAACCCCACAGCTGCTCGGACCGTGCTGCCTGCAAGAGGAATGCTAAATATTTGGCTGCGATTCTTCACAAGTGTCCATGATTAAAGCAGAGCCGATGTGTGAACAGCAAATGTTAAGTTATGGTCGTGGTGGGAGGGATTACAGAACAACACAAAAAGAGTCATGAAAGAGTATGAAGGAAAAAGTGTTGAACTGAGACGATAGAATTTAAAATGATCCTGGTTGTGTCTCTGCATTTCTTATGAATGACACAGACATGGACGACTAGGATGCGTCTTACTGACAGAACCTTAGATCCAAATTAGACTCTTAATGGAAAAAGTATCAGTGTAATTAAGTATGGCCACTAAATGAATAATAACTACATTCAAGGCTGGGAACATGTTCGTCCCAAAACCTGCATGATAAGCAGTATGCAAATATACAAAAACATGCAGTTTTAGCCACAAATGAAACTCCAAAGAGATAATGTGACAGGGCAGGTCTCTGAGATTATAGAAAGACCAGAAAGAGACCAGAGAGGATCCAGAGAGAGAGCAGAGAAAGACCAGAAGGAGAGATGACCTGAGAGTGACCAGAGAAAGACCAGAAAGAGACCAGAGAAAGACCAGAAGGAGAGACGACCTGAGAGTGACCAGAGAAAGACCAGAAAGAGAGATTCCAGTTTCTCTGTGGTCCATGTTTCATATTGAGATTTCAAAAGACAAACCTTAAACTAAAATAATATACCATAATTGCTTTCTTTATTTAAAAACACAGCAAGTCATTTTTAAATTGCCCAAATATGAATAATCTATCTTCCACAATCTCTTTAAGAATAATAATAATATCAGTTTCATATAGCGCCTTTTTTGGACCCTCTTCGTTCACCATTGTATGCCATTGGCCCCTCTGACCACCACCAACCATTCATACCTATACTCGTGTGGGTGAAGTGCCTTACCAAAGGACACAATTTGGTACTTTACAGCCAATCACAATGGTCTCCCAACACAGTACTAACCAATCCCTGCCCTGCTTAGTTTCAGAGGTGTGACAGGATCTGGCTTTCACATGCAGATATGGCCACAATATTAAAATAAAACATGACAAAAATACTTGTCATTACATCTATCATGAAAGCCGATCGACAGCAAAAGATCAAACTCTCATGTGGGAAAGAAGAGGCTCCTTTTGAGTTCTAAATGAAAGAATGTTCAGGAATCAGACGATGGAAGAATGTGCGCCTTCAGTAGTTTAAAGCAGTGCACACAACACAACACAAGTGAATAGTAAGTACAGCACAACTCTACAAGTATTGTTTATTCATTGCTTCTGTTCTGTAGCTCTAACGCTGAAATTCCCCACTATGAGACAAATCTCTTCATCTTAATGTTCCAATTTGACAGGTTGCCATAGCAATAATGAGCCATGGGAGTTATATTAAGATAAGATACAATGAACTTTTTGATCTCACAGACAGTAACACTCTTATGTTTTCTTTAAATGAATGGAAAAACGTCTCCCAGTTTTTTGCACACATTCAGAGCACAGTGTATATGGGTCTGTGGAGGACCAAGCGTCGACTTTACGATTTATAAACACCACAGTTCAAAACAGAATCAAGAAAATATTTGGCAGGAGTTGTCATTTGAGCGTGAGATTGATAGAGTGTGCAACATTGGCTGTGCACTTAATGTCTCGCTTTAGGCCTGTATACCAATTATCTGACCACTTCACAATCCCCAAATACACAAAACACACACTGTTTAAGTTTCTCACAGAAGCCAGAGGTTCGAGACTTTTATGAGGCTGCATGAGAAAACTGCTGAGCCCACTTTCCATGCCGCAAATCATCAATTCGGTCAACTCCTCATTGAGTTCACACCAGTCTTTCATCGCTTGTCTCATCCTATGATAGACTTTACTCAGCGATTTAAAACCCAGTTCTGCCAGAGCGAGGTTGTACTTTTCTATGTGTTCACACTATTACTGCATTCACGTGAAAAGATCAAAGTTGGAATGAAGCAAGTAGTTTTATTTTAGGGTGCCCAAACTTCCAGACAAATCCAGATCCAGTCGGACACCTGAAACTAAGCAGGACAGGGCAGATTCACCTACATGAGTCTGGTGTGCGTATGAATGGTTGGTGGTGGTCAGAGGCGCCAATGGTACATACTGCTTGCCTTGCTTCCGTCAGTGTGCCTCAGGGCAGTTGTGGCTACAGTAGTTGTTTATCACCATCTTGTATGGGGTGAAAGAATATTAGCATTTGAATGTGTCGAAGAAAGCGATTTTTTAAAACCAATGCATTATTATTATCATTTTTCTAGGCTGAAGTTCATTTAACCCTCACCCCAACCCTATCAATTATACAATTTCAGAAACATCAAAAATATGTATTTATACTGATGTGAATAACATTTATACTACTTTCTAATTATACCTTTTTTTGATAGTGACACAAAAGTCTGTATATGACGGTAATCAAGGTAATCAAAATCGTGTCAAAACAGTTTTAAAACCAAGCTTTTCGGCCCCTAGAATGGCCCTCATTCTAAAAAGTTTGGACACCTCTGCGTTACTAGGAAACAAATGTTCACGATTAGGTTGAATGTTTCACAGCAGGAGACTGGAGTAAGAACACAAAGGCCAGAGAATATGAAGAAGACCGGAGCGGATTTACCATCAAACATTTTTCATCAGATTCTATAAGCTGTGGTCTTCCTCTGAGGCCAATGCCCACATCACACTGAGGAGCCTGCAGGAAAACAGCTCATGGGGATATGGGGTTTTTGACATGTGCGATGCAGTTGTGAGTGGTCTTTTCTGTGATATCAGCGCTTTTACAAAGACATAGGATTTATAGGAGTATATGGTGCAGTCAGTCATGGGGAGGTTCGCACACACCGATAAAGAGAATCCGGAAAACTGAAAAAACTGGAGCTTTTTTTCTCAATTCTGAGTGATACTTCAGAGCATTGGCCTAATTATTCTTTCAGGTTTTAGTCAAGATTAGCTGGGTAAAATTAATATTACAAAATAGAAACATTTATATTGCATTTAATACAAAATAAAAAATATCTACAAATTATTAGTTATTGTCTGAGTGAAGTCATTTATTTTAAGTTGCATTTAGGGCAAAATGTTGAGGGAGTGTACTACTTTATTTTTAAGTACAGGGTTGTAATACACTTGTTAACTTATTGTGTGTTGTGCACTCCTCATTCTTACTGTAACGTGTGATACAATACTGAGATTTCCCCACTGTGGGCCGAAAAACAGATGTTATTGAACATTCTAACACCTGAAATATGGCGTGACCATATAAGGCCATATGCAATAACGTGGACATTTGAAGACAGCCATTGTTTCCAAATGCCTTTTTAATTTTTATTTTGGTTGAAATTGGAACAAAACCAAGAGAGAAAGACAAAGTCCGATCCATTGTTTCAACCTTTTACATCATGAGGCCCAGCTCTCAAAAAGTCCCTCTGGAGGTATTTAAGTACAAATTCAAGGAAAAAGAAGGATATTAGTTTTAATAATGCATTTGGGCCCACATGCACACCAATTAAAATCATAGTGCACTTGCCTTTTAACTTGAGAGTCCCATAACCCAACCTGCCTCGCACACACCTGACTGCACTGTTCCACATTAACGGCTCGCACGTGTCAAGACCGGTGTTGGCACTTGGTCCAGTCGTTCTCAATTCCCTGGAGCCAACTCTAGTAAAAATGGCCTCTATAAATATGTGGCCAAGTGTTCCCCTCGAACTCATAAATCTCCAAAAAGCTGGATTCCTCCCCCCGTCGTGGCATCTGGCGTCATTTGTCACATATGTGGTGAGCAATTAGGTATAAAAGAAAACCAGGAAACCAAGCAGAGGCCACTCTCGCCGGTGCCAGTGCTGATGGCTATATTAAAACTTCACCGCAGAAAGGGTTTGGGATCCCAGAACTGCTGTGAAAAATGAACCATGATACAAAAGGCACCCGCCATGACATCATTGTTTGAAAAATATATATCATGGGGATTGAGTTTTATGATTTGTCCAAAACATGTTCACAGAAGTCTTGGGCAGAGCAAACGTAAACTTGCTTTAGACACACACACTTTTTCAGTTCTTGTGCTGTTAATACTGAAAACACATTATAAAGGATATGTCTCTGGTTGGATAAAGGACATTAAGGACATTTTGAGTAATAGATTAGAGTTCTGGTATGTCTTATGAGAAAGTCTGCAATGCCAAAGCCTAAAATATGGTGTCTTTGTGCTGCACTTCCTGGCACAGACCTTTTTGTGTCATTATTCAAGCGATAAAAGCCAAATGCTGAAATAGATCTTCCTGTGTTACGCCCTATAACTTCCTGGTGCCAGTCTCTGTGAGTTTCATTTCATGTCCCTTGATTTCTCCACCTCATATTATGTCAGGAAATAGTTTTTCTTCAAACCCTCTTTTGCCAGAATCAAAAAAAAGATACTGTTCTATACCCTCCTATAACCTTAACCAAAGTGACTGTAATTCTGATTAAAAGTAAAAATTAATCTTAAATAGTTGTGTGTTTGTAGCAATGCAAAGTGACCAAGAAGAACTTTTTCTTTTTACCATAGAAAAGGATTGACAGCTGTTTTAACGGTTGGTTTTGTTTCTGCCATTACCAGCACGTACAAAGTGCTGGTGCGTGTGTTGACTTCAGTGCTACCCCTAACCCTAACCCATGATTTTATTCTGCAAATATAAAAGTGGTATTTAAATGCACAAACCTCAAATGAAGTGGTCGGGGAAACGTCAATGTTATTTTGGCCCAAAGTTTGTATGAATCTTCCAGTCACCATCGACTTGAAAATTCCTTCTTTTGTCTAATTGTTGAGCCCCTCAAACTACACATATGTATCATAGTTTTTTTTTCTCACAGCTAACTTAAAGGTATATAGATTTTATATTTCCGGGTGGATCATCAAGACTGTTGGTTCTCCCAATTGTCAATCATTCTGGGTATACGTGCTCGTCAAATAAGACTCGATAATTGGTTTTATATACCACTTTCGACACTCAAAGACACTTCACATGTCATTATTCATTCACTCCATGCATAGTGGTGATAAAATATAGCCACAGCTGCCCTGGAGCACACTGACAGAAGCAATGCAACCAGTCTATGCCATCAGCCCCTGCATCACCAACATACACATCAAACTCATTCTAGGTATTGTGGGTGAAGTGTCTTGCATAAGGACACAACAGTTTGGCACTTCACAGCCGCTCCACTGCGGCAATACAGCACTAACAAGGCCCTGCCCTACTTTGTTTCAGAGATCAGATGGGACTAGGCTTTCACATGCAGGTATGGCCACAATGGCAGCACGGTGGCTGAGTGGGTAGCACTTTCGCTTCTCAGCAAGAAGGTCCTGGGTTCGAATCCCGGTCGGAACAGGGCCTTTCTGAGTGGAGTTTGCATGTTCTCCCTGTGTCTGCGTAGGTTTCCTCTGGGTGCTCCGGTTTCCTCCGGTTTCCCCTACCACTAAAAATGTGCAGAATAGGTATGAATGTAAATGAGAGAGTGAATGGATGGTGTTGACTGGGGGCTGATGCGCCAGTGTGTTTGGCAACTCACTTCCATCATCACCGTGTGTGGAATGATTGGAACAATATCTGAACTCTGAACATTGTAAAGCGCTTTGGGGGACCTTGGTCTGAAAAATGCGCTATATAAATAAACATTACTTACTTACTATGCACAATGCTTGCTTATGGCAGGCCTCAAGCAGATTCATGATGGTGTACAGTATGTGACGGCACTCATCCCCCAGTCTTTTCAATGCTCCCACTATACATACTACTGTATACTATCCCTCTAAGGTCATTTATATCAAACCAAAGTCAACCATGCTGTAATGTCACATTCACCCTGACTCCAGCTCTGCGTAGTCTCTGAGCTAAATCCCAATAGGAGGCTAATTGCTGCAGCTGTTTCCTCTCACTGTTTATCTACAATTAGGTGTTTTAGAGGGGTCACACAGCAGAGCTACTGTCCCGGTCCAAACACCATGACACGGGGGTGACAGAGATGCTGTAAAGGAACTCTCTCAATCTCGTATGGTTAAAACAGGCCGTAGTGTACATTCCACACGGTTAGCTCGGCTTTTTAACTCATTCATCAAAAACTACTCTGGGTTTCCTGGCCTGGTTCTTCAAAGCCGTGGCCCATAGAACTGGCTGGAGCATGCACCTGCAACAATAAAGATTAAAGCAGGTAGAAGCATTCCTCAAATATGACCAACATGTCTTGTAGCAGCGGGCTTGTACAAATTGGTCATAAAATCTGACCTGATCTTAATCTAAATCAAAAGTTATAGGTCTGTCAGAACTACCGGTAATAAGTCTCGAAAAGCTAAAGGTTTCCATATTTGCATTGAGATAATAGGCCAGGGGTGGCCAACCAGTCAGAGACTAAGAGCCAATTTTTTTTACTGTGTTACAGCAAAGAGCCACATCATACAAATGTGCACTACATAAACATCACCCCAACCCTTACACACGCACGCACACGCGCACGTACTGTACGCACACGAGCAGACACGCGCACACACATGCAATCTGTCTGAGCAGAGAGAGGTGTGCTCTGCTCAGACAGATTTATTGTAAATGTCATCAACATGATAATGACAGAAATTGACTCGTACAGTACTAAAGGGCTGGACTCGACTCTCCCCGGTTTGCGGGCGCTTCCACCGCTCGCTTCAACCGCTCCCCGGTACTTTTTATTAATGGTTTGGCCCTGGTTCTAACCGGGCGAGTCGATACCAGAACAATTTCACGTCAGCGAACATCAATTATGATTCCGAAATGAATGCTTTCAATCTCTAACCAAGAAAAAAAAATCAAGTTTCAACCCAGTGTTCAGCAGAAACACAACTGTCTTTATTGAACCATGATTCACTCTGACTGCGTTTAGTAAAAGATATAGATTTGACACATAACACCAACACCACTTGAGCTGATTTAGAACCACAGACACATGTTCAGTATAAGACCAGATACTTTTGCATTTGATTGAAGACAGACACTCACCAGGCAGAGTTGGCTTATCTCCTGGTGTAATGCTAGTTGTTGTTAGCTGGTTTTAGCATGTTAGCCGGTGTTAGCCGATGTCCGTAAATGTAATCCATTTGGTCAAACCACCTCCAGACTTTTCGGGTCTGCCTCTACTTCTGCTGCTGCGATCTTTCATTTCACGGTTGTCACTTTTAAGCTTTTTAACTTTTCTCTGCATTGTCATGTTTGTGGGAATCATTCTGCTCCGTCCTTAGTGCTAGCTCCACAAACACCTTCTGGTTTCTGGTGGAACCATCGAGCTCACGCTGGTGTCCTCTCCTCAAACTGAGGAAGGTGTTGCCCTCATCCAGCGACCAAGGAATTGTTTTCCGTACGGACGTCATGGTTCGAGGCAACGTGTTGTTTGTTATGATATTTAACAGCTGAGGTAGCAGCTGCAGAGTGATTGACAGCGCATCTGACCAACCAGAATTGACGTTCGCCGACGTCAGATTGTTTTGGTGGCCTGGCTAGTGGAGTGAAGTCGGCCTTTACTATTGGTCAGAACTACATATGGAATGAAAGGCAGCGCCACCACCGAGGCGTTTTTGACGCTTGTCGAGTGAAAGCCCGAGAGCCGCACGGAACCAGCCAAAGAGCCGCATGCGGCTCACGAGCCGCGGGTTGGCCACCCCTGTAATAGGCTAACAGTCAAAACACAGCATGGAAAAAAATGTGTATTCCAGCCAGGGCAAGGGTCTCCAAGCTTTTCGAGGAAGCAATGGCAGTGAGATACATTTTGGTGTGCTAGCAAAGCATGAAATAATGAGGGGATTGATTTAATGAGGGGCTTGTATTAATGTTTATTTTAGACTTGTTTTAAGACCGTAAAAATGTTCTAAAACTAGGATAAAAGGAGTCGAAAGTTTAAGCAAATTCTGATGGGATTTTTGACAGTTTTCTTAATTCTAGTAAGTAGAATTCCTCAAGTCTAATGTATTACACACACATGCAGATAAAGCAGGCATTCAACATACTTATCATCTAGGCATGGCAAGTTTATTAGCACTATTCATACACAAGGAAACTCAAAGTGCTGAGCAAAACAAGATAGAAACAATTACACAAGACATTAAGATAATACATAAATAAGACATAAATAATCACTGTACATTAAAAAGAGTAAAAATAAAATCCCTCAGTTGTATGCACAGCTAAATAAAACTATTTTAACCTAGATTTAAACATTGTCAGAGTAGAAGGTCTTACATTTTCAGGAAGACCGTTCTATAATTCTGCCTGTTTCTGCTACATATATTTAGCATTTTTCTGCATTCTAAATCTCTTCGAAAGTGCTGTTGAGCTACTGGTTTCTCCCAATCAAACATTTTGAGACAGCTGCTGCGGTAATGGGATCATCAGGAGACAATCATTTAAAACATCCAAACTGGAGTCCTATCACTGAGACGAGATGCAGGCTGTTGTTTGAGGAATGTTTGTTTGGACGGGGCCGATTGAGTTTTTCATTGACTATTCTCCAGCTGCATTTTCTGATATGAACCATGCTTTTCTCAAGACTGACCCATCGACAGCTTTTGACTTGCATGAAGCTGTAAAGGTGCTACAAAATATTCAGTTTCAATTTATCTGCCATTTTGAGTAAATCCACAAAAGTCTGCAGTGTGCACCGGACAAGTACATATAGTGAAACAAGCTAAAGAGTACAAAAAGCAATTGTCACAGTGAAACAAATGAACCAAAACAGCTTTAGTAACAAGTGCAAGATCAGAGGCTGCTATATCCAGCGAACTATATCTTCTACCAGAGGGAAGAAGCTGGAACACGGCTTTTCCAGGGGTTCTAAGAGTCGTTGATTATTTCATGAGCTCAATTTACCTCCAGAACAGGCAATCAGAGCTGCTACCCAAACCATATAGCACATGACATGGATTGTGGGGGAATCGAACCCACAACCGTTAGGTTCAGAGACAAATGCTTTACCAACTGAGCCTGTCTGCCATATTTCTCCAAGTATTTCCCTTGCACAAGAGACAATGAGACGAATTTAGGATCTGTGTATGGTGATACTTTTACCTGAAGATTCCCCAATGATATACGCCTCAGTTGTTTTATAGGGCAGTAGCATTGTGTTCTCATCTCAAGTGATCCATGTCTTCCACTGGGGGCTCTGGTTTCCCCTCCCACTAAAAACATGCACAATAGGTAAAATCCTCCAGTTCTGGTAGTCCTGACCAAGCAGAGCATCAACATCTGGAGATGGGTTCCTAAGCGCTGTACCACGGATGGATCAAATGCAGAGGACAATGTTCCCTAAAGTGCACCATTACTGTACGTCTTATTTCATGCCTTAAGTAAAACTAGACATAATGTGCTTGTTAGATTATCAAAACTGCCGTCGTTGTTAAATATGTTCAAATATTGTTATGTATTGTGTTACTGCAGTGCAATACAGTATATTACTCTGCAGTGTAATTGTTTAAGATACAGACGTTTAAACATACATTATCTATCATCAACACAAAAATTATGAATGAAAATATAAATAGATTGCACATTTAGCAAAAACCCTGTAGCATTAGTTCACATACTTTTTTCCATCTGTACTTCATGACCTCATTTCCTTCTTTGAACCACTTTCAATAATTTAATCTCACTGGAAACATCGCTCACTGCTCATTTATATATATATTTTTTCTAAATAGCTAAATATTCCCCAATCACTGCAGGTGCCACAGTGACAACAACAGTCTTGCCTTTGTTTTCGTGTACATAACATTACGCTTGATATTCTATTTCAAGGCTCTCAGAATCTGGTATAAATTAAGCAGAGCCCTCCTGAGGCAGCGGTTGGCGTTAGAAGACGGTTTGTCCTTGGCAGCGTATATGGCCGTCTATTTTCACAGCAAACAAAGAACAATGGCTTTGACCTTCACGCCGGGATACGTGTGAAAAGAGGAGCAGGCGATCAGCGAAGCACATCCTCCGATTAGCCCCAAACCCATCACTCTTTAGACACCTGTCCGGAGTCCCATCGGCAGACCCAAGCACTTTCATTCCCCCCTGAGGCCTTCTGTTTACATTAACCACAGAGAGAAAACCTCGCTTTTTCAATTGAAGTTACGGTTGGGTGCAGCGGTAGCATAGAACGAGATCCAATTATAATATGTACAATGGGTTGGACTTTCACAAAACACAGTTGACATTTTTACATAGGGGAATTATGAAAAAAATTCATATTTGACTGTGTAGTGACCCAGTGGGTGTGCCTTTAAGAATGAAAAGTGGGGAATTTTCCATCACATTAGTCTCTAGGTAGGATCAATTTTAATCCATCAATTCCCCCCATCAGAAAACCTATTCATCAATTGATCCTGTATCACATGTAAATTGGAGAAATACGTTTTTGTTTGGCTGAGCTTCTGCACTGCCTCACATCCAATTAAAATAATGGGTTATGTTTTTCTGGCAACAATTATCCATAATTGTTTTGCATAATTGTTTGCCTTAAAGCTCTGAAGTACTTGATTCCACGCTCTCAAAAGAGTTTAGTTCTATCTCTAATTTTCTCATTGATGTATTATTGGACACAAAAGTGAAAAAGAGAGGACCACCCTGACTCAACCAATCAGCTCTCAGCCCAAATAGTGACTCAAAAGGCTCTTTCTCAAAAGCTATGCAAAAGGTCATCTAATTTTTTGGAAAACTTTTACTTATATATGACTCTTTCTCTCGGGACAAGCAACATAGACACCCCAGCTTTAAGTTGCTTCCTCACTTTATATTGCAAACATAGCAATGGTATTGTGTTGCTGTTACTACTGCTCAATAACCTATAATCTTGGGTCAACTCTTCTCTTTCTGAAAAATGTACAAATTACCTGCAAAATGTAGAACAATTGAACAATAGTCTTGGTATTTTGTTTAAGGTAAATTGATATATTTTATCCCTTTAATACAAATGCAGTCACTATAAGGTTATGGGTTTTGGGTTATAAACAGTTACTAAGGTCAAAGTTGGGGATAAGGTAAGGGTTAGTTTGCAGTAGGACAAAATCTCATAGCACTGTCCAGGTAAAACAACATTTGGATTGTCCTAAGCCACAAGCAGACCCACCACCATGTGTAATGCATTTTTATTGCATACTTCTAGTCCTAAATGTCATATTCGCTTGTTAATGCCTCTAGCTCTGACCTCTGATCTTCAGCTATTAGTAGAAGACTGCGACGGCGAGCTCAAACGCAAGCAGCAACATACCTTCTGCATTACCGCATTACTGCAATATGAAGGATTATCTTTCTGTTTAGGCTGTCCTCAAGCATTTTCATGGTAGTTACAGCTTGATGCTTGCTTGCCTTTGGAAATAGAGGACTAGTAAAGCTTCAGGTTTGTGGAGAGAGAGCATAATGCGCTGAAATTAGACCAAAAACACAATGCGGCTTCTGTTGTGACTGTCAAACTCGGCCCGCAGTGTCCCCAATGCGCACAGTCTAAACCATTAGCAGATGTCTAAGGGGCTCCTTTTGACCGCCAATATCACAAACATGCTCGCGCTCGACTTCACAATATTATTCGGTCTCCTCAGTCACCACGTCTGGCCATGATCCATTGCATTTCCTTTCTCCCATCTGCTGCGCTCGCAAGCACGTTGGCCACAGAAACATTCCCTGAGAAAAATACAATACGCAAAGTATAAAAGTAAAAGGTCAACTGAGTGCTTGGACTTCTCTCCACTGGCCGGGAATGAAACGGACGCGGTGCACTCCAAAACTGTCACCATTTAACTGTGGTGAAAAAGCAGGATTTGAAAGGAATGAGAAAGAGGTCCAACACTGGAAAGTCTATAACCTTTATGCAAGTTACAGTAAAATATCAAAAATGACTCTAGGAATTATGTTGAATTCCAAAAAACAACATAGTCTCCAATAGCTGGATTGTTTAATGCCATAATGAGCAAAAATTCAAAAATATTTGGATTTGGAAGGATAAGACATTAGATTAAGTTATTCTCTCTCATATACAAAAAAAAAAATCTATGAATGATAAAAAATTAGTTCCGCATCATCATTTCTCTGCATGTAACGTCTGGGTCTGGTTCCTGTGTTTGCAATTACAATCTGTTGAATTCCATCCAACCAATCAGCGAGCGCGGGAGGCGGGTGCTGTAGTTAGTTGTGGGTGACGTCAAGAGTTTGTGCCAAACGGGAAGGTTGTAGTTTGGCAATGGTGAAGAATGCAATAATAAAGTAGTCTGGTCTGGTTCTATCACGAAATTGAAGCCGGAACAAGAGGAATGTTTAGCAAATGTCATTGCTGGCAAAGATTGTGGCGCTGCTCCACACAGGCTCCGTTAGCGGCAAAGGAGATGGCTAGGCTAAATGCTAACAACAGACTCGGGCGCATTACATACGTCACGGTAAACTCAGATCAAATCATTTCAATCTGCGAAAGGAGTTAACCCCTCCTATCTGTTAACGGAGCTCAATGGAGCACCTCCAGACCTTAGTACCAAATGTAATTTGTACTATGGTGTGGTATGACCAGGCTAGTTCCCAACCACTTTTCAGAAAAAAACAAAAACAAAATGAAAATGGTCTGAGGCAGGAGGCTGAACTTTACATTATAGGAACTGCACTAAACACTATTTTGATATCAATGCAACTGTTTAATACAATTATGGTGCAATCTGAAGACAGACAAAAGTTTATTAGAGCTATATTTATTGGTTGGAAAGCTACTACATGAATCAGGACAGAAGACTCTGAAGGCATGAATTAGATCCTGTACGTGAAATGTTGTTCCGAGCTTAGACCTCGACAGAGCACTGAATGACAAATGCAGAAGGGGACATGAACACAGAGATTATGAGATGTGATACCCTGATGGTGGTAGCTAAGAGAAGGGTTAAAGGGGGCTGTTGATGAGGCAGCGGTGAGGAGGAGGAGGGTTGTTGTACAAAATTAAAGCTTCATGCAGGCCAGGTTACAATTGGCATTGCAGGGCCAAAGTTATTGTATGTTCTGGAATCTGCAGGAAATCTTAAGTTGATTACCAATATCTTATTGTACAGTGGTACTCATTGCATTTTTTGTTTCATACAAACCCAATGAGTTATTGTTTCATACACCAAATTCCTGGAAACAGATAAGTATGTGGACATCCAAATGTTTGTTTATTTGTACACACCATCTATAAGTAATTTCCCTTGAGGATCAACAAAGTTTGCTTAAGTATGTGGCAGGTCCCATACAGCTGATTGTGAGTGTAAAGTCATGTATTTTTGGACTCACCCTCAGAACTTTTTAACAGTAGCAAAACTAGTGAGGCGAGATCACACATTATGTTTTCACTTTGAACGTGAATTCAAAAGGACTTGTCAGCGGTCACTGCACTCACAAAGCCATCCATGTGGTCCACGTAAGATCAGAGCAATACAGACAGATCAAAGACTGTAGGAGTGGACAATGCCAACGAGAGAGCTGCCGGGTGCCATATAAGAAGTCATATGGTTGCCAGTTAAAATCATAGACTGTATATTATGAGTAGACTAGCTGAGTGCTAACCGATTTGAAATTTGAGCCAATCTGTTTATGAGACCTATGGGCATTTATTTCTGATCGGGTTGGCTGTGTGCTAAGAGGGGCTGATGACATCTGGAAGCATCTGATTGGTCTATCTCTAAGGCTCATAACTGGATTCACAAAGACAATATCAAAATAATAAACACCAGCATCATAAGAGTGTTAATGCACGGATTTGTGAGGCCCAACATTGTGAGTGTGAGATGGAGATTGAGTTTAGTTTTCAATGTAAGTCAATAGAAGCCCTAGTTAGTTTAAGAAAGACTTTGTCCAGGAGTACTTTTCAATTGGTTTTATTGAGCTAGCGGGTTGGAACTGTTCATCTATATGCTGCCTATGATTAAAATGTCTCTGCTGCTGACTCTTCATACTGGTTTTAGTTTTCTACTTGAGCTCTACATTTTTCACAGCATTGTCTTACGAAATCAAGATCAGTCAAAAACAGACAATTCATGTCCCGTAGCTGTAGCTTCTATCAGCTAATGGATTTGATCAACAGTGTGGGCACCATATTGGTCAATCAATGAAAGCTGATTACAAAACAAACCAACCCATCATTAGAGACTAATTATCTGCTATAGATCATCATTATTATCATCAGCTTTAGTCTGTTCATTGCTATTCACCCACTGTCCCACTTTCATGGGGTGATGATGGGACCCTTGAATCCCAACTCCTCAGTCCTACACCATACAACCGCAGCCCTCATTTTACAGCCTGAGTCTCAGATCTATAGCCTGTCCATCCATGGGAGCAGATCCCTCTCTCATTGTGATTCTACCTCACGGTTTTCACTTTAATCCCATTTTGTCTTTTTTTCTTTTTTGTCGTTGCAGAAGTTTTAAAGGACAGTGATGATCTGGGACGTTGAAGAACATTTATGGACTTTAATTAACATTTGAGAACATTCCCGCTCCCTATGCACCAATGGCTACTACATGTATGGGTTTTCATTATTATTGCATGCGCTGTGTTTTAGCTCTTTAATTTGCTGATCTGTTGCTGGTTATTTGACAACTTCGAAAGTTCTCCGAGACGACTGCTGTTTTGATTTAGAGCCATGCAAATATAAATTGAATTGAATTAAACACTAGCGACAGACTGTGTTCATGCAGCATTCCTCCATACAGTGACCTTCCATGCGCGAATACATATACTCCAAATCTCAACGTGATGTTGTCTACGCACATAAACGTGATTTACTGTACATGTGGTGATATTGTTCTGAACTTGTCTGTTCCTAATCATAACACTTCACTGGAGGAATTTACAACCGAGTACACCACCACAACCATTGTAGCCTCCATCAGCTGTATAGCCATGTAATTAACACCTCATAATTAGTCCTCTGCGTTTCACAAGCCAAGCTCGGATTTTTAAAGGTGCTCTGCGTGAGCCAAATCCTCGCGGCCGTTAAAGTGAGAGCAGGCAGACCACGAGGTTTCGGCTGCGGAGGGAAAACTGGACCGGGTCCCGCAGAGAGACGAAACACAGGAATGCACAGAGGGCCTAAAGAGCAGCCAATGAGAAGAGGGTCGCACAAGCATGGGAAATTATCGTCGCTAATACAGTAATCATGGACGCTTGGTTTTACCGGATTAGCATGTAAAAGATGAATAGGTGACGAGACGATAGGCAAGGCAGGGCCAGTTTATTTGTATAGCAAGGTTCAAACACAAGGGATCTCAAAGTGCGTAAAAAAAACTATTTAGAAACAATCACACAAGGCATTCAAATCATAAATGTTCACAGTATATTAAAATGAGTGAGGATACAATACTTCAGTTTGTGGATTGGAAAATTGTCAGAGTAGAAGCCTGTCTCACATTTTCAGGAATACTGTAACATATTAAGCTAAATTAAACGGCTAAGAATTCAGATTTTGAGTAGTAAAATCATTATGTTTTATTATGTTTTCTATCACACAACAATGGACTGAAGTCACCCCCATCACAAAACCTGCACAGTCCATCTTCTTTAGTCAAACTTTAACTGCCAGTATTGCACTTCACATGTTCTGGTTTTTTTTTGTTCCACTTAGTCTTTGTTTTGTACTTCTTTTTGTCTGTTGTCTGACTGTTTTTACTGTTTTATGGTGACTGTGCAGAGCTTTGTGCTATACAGTTCTATACAAATAAAGATGTATTATTATTAATTGTTTTATTATTTATATTAGTATCATCATTATTAGTATTATTACTATTATTGTTTGTGAATTTTCACTTTAAAGCTGCAAAACGTAATTTGCAAACCACACAAATTGTACTATTTAAATAAGTTCCATCCATCCATCCTTCAAATAGTGTCTCACTGGATCCTTTTTTACAGGTATACAACATAATAAAAGACAAGATCATATCAGAGAACCGTATATTTGTCCCACTGTGGAGACACCTTTAAATAATCTTGCAGGTGTTTATTGCAAAGTTTATTTCTGGTGTTAAATACAATATCTTAAGATACTGCATGGCTTTTTTTTGGCTGCTACGACAAAATCAGTATGTGCAGTAAATAAATAAAATAAGATAAGAGAACAATGTTGCAGCTTAATGCAGGACAAAATATATAATCGCTGATTTTTTTTCTTTGCTAGCTATAGATGCTTTAATATCATATAGGACTCCTTCCATCCATTTTCTTCCCCAGAATCCATTTCTGGGTTGGGGGGTGGCTGTCATATCTGCACCCCTCCATCAGTGGGAGTTGATGGAGAAGGTCTCGTGATGGGATTGAACCAATGCTCTACCAACTGAGCCACTGTCGCTCACATAAAAAAAGACATACCAAATAGCACATTAAAAGGACTTTTCCAGTTTGATTTGTTCATGACTAAGGTGAATATACTGAAATATTTAGAGGCAATGAAAAAAAGAGTTGTAGTTTTTTTTTGCTTTGTGTTGTGAGCAGCCGTCTTTAATTAAATGCCCTGTGGTTTTCCGGGGTTTCCAAGTAAAGTGATAATATCTATTAGGATTTACTGGATTAGTGTCTGTTTCAGGGGAAAGTGGAATGTCGGAAGAGTGTGGTTACTCTCTCAATCAGTGCAAATCCTGCTGGTATTGGCCAAGGACCACAGAGTCGAGAGGCATGTGGTCCGGTCCGGTCTCTGAGATCTGCTAATCCTGCCAGGGATCAGTACGTCTCAATGTGCGGTGAAGGCACAGACCAATTCTTATGATCACCAAGGTAAAAAAGCTAGAAGGAAATGTTGTTTACACTTTAAAGACCGATATGATTGAATAGTTGTGTTACGTTTTGGCCCTTGAACATGATGTGGACAGTATTTACTTTTATGTCATGTGAAATACTCTCTTAAAGCTGGGGTACCTGACTTTAAAACCACAAATATAATGCAGCTATACAGTGAAATCCTACCTAACCATTATAACAGTTTGGTTTTATTTCCAGTTTCCCTATCCTTGTTTGGGCTCAACCTCAGTCCTGGCTCTATAACCTAACCATGTGTGGGAGCAGTTCGCTTTCTCAGTATGGGCCTCCCCCGAATTTCTCACTTTTATCCCAGTTTTTTTTTTTTGAGTTGTTCCTTTTGGATGCAGGAGGGTCAAAGTATATCCGGAATATGTATGGACATTGCTCATCTGCTCCCTATGGACCAAAGGCTCTTATGTGTTTGATATTATTGTACTTCCTGTGTTAAAAACTGTTACGGCCTACATATTGCTCCCTGTTTTTGTATTTTGTGTGTGTGTGTGTGGAAACCTCTCCTGTCTGAAGATCCCTGGCCTGTCATTGGACAATCACTGCCCCTCCCGCCTCCCGGAGGTTGTGACTCGGGTGCTGATTGGAGGAGCGGCGGTGCACCTGGCCGGTCCAGCTCCCCCACCTGGAGTCAGTCTCCACTTAAGGCCACACTCCACACCTGTTCGAGGCTGCCAGCCTGTGTGTGTGGCTGGTATGCCATTGTGCTTCTGTCCTTATGAAAGTGTCTGTCAGTGTCACAGTGGTGGCACTGACTTTTAGACAGTCCTTATGGTCCTTATAGCTTTTAGTTGGTTTGTCTCTCTTTATTTGTCACTTCGAGGTTTTGTTTTTGTGACACTTCGCTTTTGTTGAGACAGCAGTAGGTTTAGTGTTAAGTTCTAGGTGGCTTAGTGTTAAGTGTTTAGTGTAGGTTTATTTTGGTAACGTTGAGTTACCCCCTTATGTCCTGTGGTGTCCTTTTGATTTGTTTCCTTATCATTTACTTGCCTTTTATTAAATACTTGCTTTTCCATTTAACATCTTGGTTTTAATTTGTTACCTCCCTCACCCTAGCTGAGCTGGGTCGTAACAAAAACGTTTGCTAAAATTTGGAACAGTCTGAGTAAAAATGTGAGACAGGCGTAAAAACAATTAAATCTGGAGAGACTCATGAGACAAAAATGCAATTTGAAGTATTTTATTAAAGAATATTTGGCACCCTAGGCCCCGGCGCGACACTGTTAAGCGAGGTTCCTGTTTGTGTGCGCATGAGATCCCCCGGGACCTAGGTACTGGTGGTGGCAATTGAGCAGCAGAAAAAGCGCGCGCTCGAAGAAGGGTAAGAAGGAGGAGGAGGGGAGGCAGTGGTAGCGAGGCTTGAGAAAGCCGAGAAGTTTTAAGTTGCTGGCCTGGCGGGCATTGGTTGACGGGAGATGGGCGTTGCTGTGCGATAGGCCGAGGATGCGAGGCAGGCCTGGAGGAGATGGGCGGCAGCAGATCAGCCTTCCAGAATGAATTTCTGCAGGCTGCATCTCTGTTTGTCTGTGCATACGACTGAGGGATTTTATCTTTACTCTTTTTAATGTACAGTTATTCTTTATGATTTGAACACGTTGAGTGACTGTCTCTATCTATTTGGTTCAGCACTTTGAGTTGCCTTGTGTATGAATTGCGCTATACAAATAAACTTGCCTTGCGATCGACAACTTTGACAGTCCACCGAGACTACTGCTTTGTGATATAGGGCTGTACAAAAATACAAAAAATACCTTTGTATTTTTCTAGAATCCTCTAAATTGCTTAAATATGGAAGCCCAATTCCGCCATGTAAAAAAAAAAAAAAAAGCTTACAGAAACTCGAAATTTTGAGTTTAAAAGTCGTAATTATGAGTTTAAAACTGTGCATGTGCAGGTGCTGCCCCGTATGTGTTGTTGTCTGGAACGGTTTCTGGACATCCTTTACCTGCAGGTTATGTGAAGATATGTTGTGGCACAATATTAAACCTTTTTGAATTGCGATCAGTGCATTGAGGAGTATGTGAGTGTGTGCGTGCACGCGGCCGAAACGTGAGCGCGCTCTGGAGTGAGTCAATGCACTGATCGCAATTCCAAAGGTTTATTATTGTCACGGCCCACGACTGTGGTTCTCCTGCCCCTGTCTGCGGTTCTCCTGCCTCTGTCTGCGGACCTCCCTCACTGTCCTGTCATCGCGAACGGTCTCTGTCAGTCACAATAATATTCAGTGCATTTCTGGTGCATCCATCGATAGCCACCAGTTGATGCTCAATGATTGCGACCACTTCAGCGTTCAGCCGCATGTGTTCTATTATTTAGCTTCCACAGTCCGTTCAGGATAAATTAAATAGAGGCTCCTTGAGCAGATTCTAATTATAAACGGAGAGACGTTCGCATTTTAACGCGATTACTGCCACAACATTATGGTCACTGTATCTTCAACATAACCTGCAGGTAAAGGATGTCCAGACACCGTTCTAGACAACAACACATACGGGGCAGCAACTGCACATGCGCAGTTTAAACTCATAATTACGACTTTTAAACTCAAAATTATGACTTTCTGTATGTAACAACTGGTTATTAATGTTTAATAGAATAATAGAGTTGACTTTTAAGTATAGACTAGTGGGATCAGAAGAGTAGGTACGCTACTGGAGGATAGGAACAGTGAAAAACCAACCAGGAACCAAAAGGTAAGTTTAAAGTAAGTGTATTTTACAAAATATATAAAAGTGAACAATAACCAAATATTTACTGTGCAGGAAAATAATACCGGTAACAACGGAAAGTCCAACTAATCAAAAGAACTACAGTCTTTATCCAACCGGTATTCCAGGGTTTTTGAGCGGTACAGTACTGCCCACACGGTGGCGGACCACGGAATGTCCAGTGATTGTTATTGGCAGAAAATGACGTATGGCCAAGCGCGGTTGTATTGCAGAGTTTGAATATGGAGTGGTGTAAACCCACGACGGGTGGAAGAAGGAGACAGGCTGAGCCTCCTACCAGACCAGTAGTGTTGACCAATGATATGATGGACTGTTCCAGGCACTTCTCTCTAGCTCGCCATCACCTGACCCGGAGTTGGGTCACCTGGCCAGTTCAGTTCAGTTCAAATCCCTGCCCATGAACAGAAACCAATCCACAAACAATGGACACTATGGACTCTGCAGCTGCTGTCTCCTGGCTTCTCTCCCACCACAGTGAACAGAGAGGAGCCAGGGCAGCTTTTAGCTCTGTCTAATTAGCGCTCACTCACTTCAGGTGTGTGGACAGGAGCATGTCATGCAGCCTGCAGAGAAAACCAGGAATGAACCAGGAGTGTAGGGGAAAACCTGGACTGGATTTTAACCCTGGGTTACATGTAGGCATTTTTTTTTTTTTTACATGGCAGAAACGGGCTTCCATACTTAAGAGAAAATTGTGCCTGTAATTTTGTCGATAGAATCTTGAGTCTCCTTTTGTGATGTCAAAAAACTGCTTTCATTCCCGGCAGTTTAACATATTTACTGCTGATTTTGTGCAAAACTATTACATCTGCTGACACCCAGTACTTTCCCACCAAATAGAGTTAAAATTAGAAAACCGTAAAAATCCTGTCACGCACACGTCATGTTTTTGCAGTCCTGTTTCTCATTTATTCACGATTTATGAATTGTCGCCCGTGTTTTGTTTTAATCTGTTTTACATTTGCTTCTGGATTAAACTCCCGAAAAGTCAAATATCTGCTGAGATGGTAAAAAAAAAAGCTTTAAAATCACTAGCTCATAACCACAATCTGGCGTGGTTATCTGGCATGTTTATATGGGAGAGCGCTCATACAGACCAAGCTATGGGCTATTAACCATTATGGCAGCTGCGATGGTGCTAGAGAAACCCCACATTCATCACATGTGCACTCGGTCCTGGGAGACTCTTTGGCAGAAACGTGAGGTCAAGTACAAACCCCACGCACTGAATGAAAAGAGGGAAGAAAACTGGAAAACTGACATTAGAACCAAAGAGACTAAACAGAAAAAAAAAACGTCTTCAAAGAATATGGTTAGCAGGATTTACTGTACAAAAGACTTCTGAATGGAGTGTGGTTTGATGCTAATGCTGGCTGTGCACTTTTGTATGTGTAATCTACAATTATCCGTCACCGCACTGGTTTCTCGGTTCCACAAGGAAAAGCAGAGCGATTAGAAAGATTGTAAGTTTCTATCTTCACCAAGTAAAAGGGTTACAATATGGTCACAACAATATGGCCTTCATAACCTTTCCACATATAGTAGCTCTATTTCTTCCCTCTATCTGCTCTTTGGTTGTGCTTGAAGTCAGACACATCGGCAGAAATGTTTATATTTTTTGGGGAATATTTAGAGGATAATCGTGAAGACTTATTCCTCTTTAACATCAATGACAGTTTGAAGTATTTTATGGCATTTTTTATTATTTTTATGGATGAGGTTTTTTATCCTTTATATAGTCCTGCTTATTCTTCTCTGCAAAAACAAATGAAGTTGGGTCTTAAAACAAGATTAATGTAAACAAAAACATGCACATTTCCACACTGTGGGACGGATAAAGGGTAATCGTATTTTATCTTATCTAAAATTCCAAATGATTTTACTTTCGGTTATATTTATCCCTAAATTAAGCTGTAATTTAGAAATAGAAAACAGGTTTGTTTGACAATGTATGGCTTCACGCAGCCACAAATTATATAAAAAAAATATCAAATATCTGTATAAACTTTTATTTGTTTTTCTGGGTCCACTTCATTGTTGTCAATGTAAGTCTTGTAGTGCAGCTCGGTATGATCAAAAAAAATGTGTATATTGTTTAATTTACAGATGTTTTTGTTGCCAGCAGAAGCCAAGTTACATGTCTTGCTTATCTACAATGTAGTTAATTCCTATTTATTTTTTTTAAATCAGCAGTCGTCTTGCAGGACATTGCAAAGTTGTTGATTCCTCAGCAATATATCAGAGAAACATTTTCGTAAGGCTTAGTTATATAATTTTTGATTTGGGACAAAAATCCTGGATAATTCTCTCTAATCACCCATATACAACATAATAACGTAATAATCTAACATTATCAGTTGTAAATGCACAAGATGTATGATGATGGATGAGAAGCAACGACCCATTACCAACACTGTAGCTTTTACTTCCATCTTGTTTGTGTGGCATCCGGGTGCTGTTTACCATTAGCGTGTGAGGGCAACATTTGGAGCATGGATGTCAGACTTTCTCAGGGTTGGAGTAGACTTCTAACAAAAGCAGGAGTCAGCCAGTCTGCAAAGAGCGAGAGGCCCCTGGCAATGCCCAAACAGGGGCCCAGGGTCACTGCATGTATGCCCTCTGCCCATGTGTGACCACCGAGGCCAAACTAGGACAGAAAGTGCCCTGATCGCTACTATCAGCGACAAATACTGTAGTACAAAGCTGGTGAGGGAGAAACAACAGAGACTGGTGTTAAAAATAATAATCGTTATATATTGCACTTTTTTGGACACTCCTGGACACTTCTATCATTATTCTTTCACAGTGGTGATAAACTTCTGTAGCCACAATGACTTGCACTTCACCCACAATGACTGTAACAAGCCTGGCTCAAATGCCTGCTACAACACAAAATACTGGGTGGGGAAGATATCACAAATAGGTCGGGCCATTTAAGATGATTTATTTTAACAAACAATAACAAACAAATGTACAAAATACAAAAGGTGTGCATCAGTAGTGATGTGCTGAGCGGACCGAGTCTTCGAAGCGTGGACCGAGTAATCTGGGGGCGTTTCTTGTGAAGTGTGGGTCGAGGCGTGTATTGGTCACGTGTGTGGTGACGTTCGAAGCCTCGCGTAGCGGCCGCACCACGTGACGGTTCATATAGTGCTTCATATAGTTCGGAGAGTGCATTGCTTTGACAGGTGCTTTGTGATCCGCGGCTGTACCATAGACTGTATGGCTGTCCCCGTCTGCCTCTGTGTGCGTACGTGTGTGTGCGTGATGTGGAGCAGTCCTGTACTACTTCATATGAAATACAATTAAAAACGTTTCACTTTAGTAAAACCTCATATATCAAGGCTTCAAGTTATTAGTAATAATACGCTGGATAATACATTTCACAACAGCTGTGTGGCGCAGTCGGTATATGACGGACTCCGAAGCAGAAGATATAGCGTTCGAATCCCGGTCTACCCATAATAAATTTTGTGTTGCAAAGTAAATGTATTTATTTATTGGGAATAAATGGTTTGTTGTGTTTAATTAATCCACCTCTTGGTAGTTTTTCCTCCATTAATCACTTTCTGTAGAACTGTATTACTTTGGATGTGTTTGTTGTATCAACACAATTGACTGAAAGACTCAAATAGTTCATAGTTCATGAAGCATCATTTCAAACACAACACGTTAGACCATAGATTGTAAATATACATTTTAACATTAGATCTCACCATTCATTGTAAGCACTTAAGAGTGTTATGTATTTCTTTGTCCACATGATGGCGTAGTGGAGCATGATTCACCTCGAGCCTTCGACTCATGGGCCGAGTAATAGGCTGCTATCCCTCAAGGCTTCATGGGGCTTCATATTGCCATCACTATGCATCAGTGTAAGAGTCAGTGGTGTGTGCGGTGTATGAATGCGAGGGCGAAGGTGGTGTGTGTACAAAACAAATGTAAGTAGAACCAAAGGGATTACCTGGGGAGGAGAGCAGAGAAAGACATTAGTATGAGCAGACCTTTTAACACCTACTCAGGTGCCTTCCATCAGACGGCCCCACCCCTGCCTGCCGTGAGGAGCCTCCCACAACAGGCAGGGGAGGGCCGTGACAATGACACAATGACAATTTAGCACTTTACAGCTGCAGTCACCCCACTGTGATAACTGGTGTTCCCATCACAAGCTAACCAGGCCCTGTCTTGCTTAGCTTGACAGGATCTGGCTTTCACATAGGTATTTTGGTATGTGAAACCTGCATATGAAACCTGCAACCTGAAGTGCAGACTAACATTTCGTCCACAGGTGAGAAGCTACCCTCGCATCCTTGTAATGGTAGGAATATATAGTTTCACAAAGGTACGTGCACATCTAAAGGAGCTGGGCTACTGCTGTGAACGGTCACACTTTAGTTTAGTCTTCACTAATTAAGAGCTAATTAAGGCTTTAAAGTTCACTTTGAGATTCTCACATTAAATACATTACATGCAATACATTTATTTTCCTAAGATGTCGGAGCATTTTTCTTTCTTTTTTTTACCCCCTAGATCTTTAATTAGGCCTCTATAAAATGTTTGAGATGCAGTTGGATGGTAAAAGTGCCCGAAACCAAGTGATAGCGATACCCCAATGAGGTAGATTTTGTTCCAAGCTTCAAGTAGTTTTAGGGGTTCAAAAGTGATCCACCAAATGGTCGAGCAAATCATTAAAGGGTCCTTATTCAATATCTTAATAACTACGAACTGGCACTTCCCCATGTGGATTAGGTCTAGGGTTGGGGTCTACTAATAAGCTGCTAATTAGTGACGTCTAATCTAAAGTGTTACCTTTCCATGTGTCACATAATGTCTGCTCACTTATTGTTGATCGCATCAGTGGAGGAAAACGTTTGGTAGGAATCTATAGATCACAAGCCTGGATACTCCTAAAAACTGCATTGGATCTTCCTCAGGTACTGCTCTGCAAAAAGTGATGGAACATAAGTTAAATTGCTCAAGTTTGGCAAAGATTTAACATGTCATTTGAGCACATTCTGACTGCCCTAAAACAAGATTTGCCAATGGGACAAGCAGAAGGATCTTGCTTTAAAAAGATACAAGAAATGTCTCCCTTGGCATAAAGCAAGGGAGACAATAATGCAACAGTTAATTAAGATAAAGAATTACCTTGTGTTTGTTAGGTTTTCCATGAGTCACTCCCCTTTAAAATGTCTGCTCACTGATTGGTTGATTGTCCAACAGTGATTTGGAAAGGAGGGACAAATAAATCAAGATACAGTACATATAGTTTAGCATTCATCTAAACACATCTTCTTTCTTGTGTAGCCACCGAAAGTTCAAAGACAGATGGCGAGTTGGCAGCCCTGCCTCCTGTCTGTGAGCCAAACTTATCCTGATGCATAAAGGACATTTTCTCATGCAGAGAGCTTCCCTGATTTGAATGGGTGTTTAAGATGATGAAAGGACTTTCCTGTCCCTGATTTACTGAGATCAACACTGCTTCAAACCATATCTACTGAAGACGTCAATGCCAAAAGTATCTCAACATCGGATACCAACAAGAGAGCCATAATGACAGGTACACAGGAGGTATACAAATCAGCAATGTATCCAAACTACTTACTCGCTTAAGAAAGTGGTTGGAAAAGTCTGGGATTTGGGAAGTGAGTTCGGAAAACGTCTGTTTCATGTCCAAATATTAAACAACAATTTGGAAGCTGCCGGAGAACTTGGGAGAGATTACCGTAGAACTTTGAGTTGTTGGTCTTGATGGGCTGCTGATGAAAGTGAGTAGGTTGTTGTATAATCCAGGGTGGCCAAAGCCTCTGCAGCTGTCCCGTTTTGGATCATGCCAGTTGGACACACTGAGAACGAAGGAGCCATTCAGACCACAAAGACCCGGGCCAAACGCTGAAGATGGATTTACTGGTATGAGCCGAGTGGTATGAAAAGCAGAGAGTTTTACTTGGCCCTGGATTGGGCTTATGTGGACAAACAATGATCTCTGGAAATGAGGCACAATTATCTAAATATTCACACAAGAGAGACCCTCCTGCTATCGCAATCGTGATCTATCTCTATACACAAGATTTTCTACTCGAGTCCAGGGAATTTTTATCATAATAATAGCAGCAAAACAGCAACTTTGGATCCATTGTATTTTCTTTGCATCATCGCATCGTTCTTTTAAAGCGAGGGTGTCCAAACTTAGGGCCACTTTAGTTCACCTGACATGACCTGGGGCCGACAACAAGGATTAAAAAAAATTGGATTCTAGCTGGATTGACCGGATTCATACGTCCTTATTGATTCACACCACAGCTGCATTTTATTTGGAATGTTTTGACAATAAAACCAACGACTGGATTCAAGAGGGTCTGAGATGTACAACTGTCAAAGTGCCTCAATGGAAACTTTGTGTTAGCAGCAGAGGGCCACATTAAATGGCACAGAGGGCGGTAATTGGCCCGCGGGCCTGATTTTGGACATGCCTGTTTTAAAGGTACATCAGAGGAAACATACACTTGCTGGATTAATTTAAGGCTGGTGACATTTTTTGGGCTTGTGTTTTGCTGCCAAACATGTCATGGTACAGTACTTCCTGGACCATTAAAGAAGATAGTCCTTTTTTTTGTCCCACAGTTAAGGGAAACTTCAGTTATTTCCCTTAACTTCCTCAAACCGTCTCTCTGTGCACTGTTCACATAAGCACACCGAAGCAGGAATGTGTGCTTAGTCATCAGCTTGGAGCTCTATAGCTGGAAATATATCCTCAAAATTATTATTGATCTGAAGGCGTTGTCTGGGAACTGGAATTTTGGAAAGCTTTGGCCCTACCAAGTCCTTTTAACCTGTTGTACTCCTCCCTGCCCTGATATTGGCTCGATCTATTGTTCAAATCCGAGGTTGATTGTGGCCTGCTTGTCCTCATTATGAGTCACATTCAGTGCATTTTTCATCCTTGTTAGCACACAGAGTAAATAATCCACCTGGATGAATGAGAGATTATACTCCTTTGTCTTCTTTATTGTTATAAATGAGAGCTCAGGCCTTGAACAAAACAAAAAACAACTGGAAGATGGATATATTGTGGTGAATAGCCACATGTGCGTCGCAGATACAAGTAAGCATGCGGTGAGCGTCAGAGCAGGCAGCAGACACGTTTACATTTCCTGATAGAATTACAGAAACAGATACTGAAAGTGAAAGTGAGGGAAGGTTTATGTTGCTCTGTGAGAGTGCAACATTCTGCAAACAAACAGTGAAATACCATTGCACAAAGATCGTAAACTAAACTAGAAATAAATCCTTGAAGCATTTTTTTCATTTAAAAGAAGTCCAATGATTCCACAAACGTACTTATAGAGCTCTTTGACATCTGAACAATTTTTGACAATCTTATGTAAAAATCTGATATTATAGGCCAGGGCTTATCAACTTCATTTCAGCAAGGGTTGATGTTTTTGGATGGCCGTGTGCTCTGGGCTGCATAACTGTACAACATGGACTGAGGGCCAGAGTAAATCTTTCGGAGGGCCAGATTTGCAAATTGAATGCTATGGGCCATATTTACAGACCCATTATCAAACTGTGCCCTTCTGTTCATTATCCTGATTATTGTCTTGCCTTTTTGAGTGAAAAAGTTTGAAATTTACGACTATCCTAGTAAGTCAGTAATTAAGTAATCTTTAATTATCCAATGCATTTCACACAAAGCGCAAATGTTTTGCATTTAGTCCT
This sequence comes from Knipowitschia caucasica, assembly GCA_964034765.1. Lineage (NCBI taxonomy): Eukaryota > Metazoa > Chordata > Actinopteri > Gobiiformes > Gobiidae > Knipowitschia > Knipowitschia caucasica. The sequence continues at coordinate 12,125,448 of OZ035827.1, read as the reverse complement.
TCAGTTAAACGCAGACAAAACTGAAATGATTGTCTTTGGTCCCCAGAAACAAAGAGAGAGCGTCATCTGTCACCTACAGTCTCTCTCCCTAAAACCTTCAAACAAGGTCAGAAATCTAGGGGTAATACTGGACTCAGACTTAAATTTTAATAGCCACATCAAATCAGTAACATCAGCAGCTTTTTACCATCTAAAAAACATTGCCAGGATCAAAAACATAGTGTCTAAAGCAGACCTGGAGATTCTTATCCATGCATTTGTCTCCAGTAGGTTAGACTACTGCAATGGCCTGCTCACAGGTCTGTCCAAACAGGCTGTAAAACAGCTGCAGTACATTCAAAATGCAGCAGCTCGAGTCCTGACAAGAACCAGGAAGTACGACCACATTAGTCCAGTCCTCAGGTCTCTGCACTGGCTTCCTGTGGCTCAGAGAATAGACTTTAAAACAGCTCTGCTTGTGTACAAGTCTCTCCATGGCCTCGCACCAAAATATATTAGTGACATGTTAGTCCCATATGAACCAGCCCGGACTCTGAGGAGCACAGGGACTGGACTCCTGTTAGTGCCAGTCAGAACTAAACATGGAGAGGCTGCTTTTCAGATTCATGCTGCTAAAATCTGGAACAGTCTTCCTGAAGATGTGAGACAGGCCTCCTCTCTGACAATGTTTAAAACCAGGTTAAAAACAGTTCTGTTTAACTGTGCATACAACTGAGGGATTTTATATTTGTATCTTTCTTTTTAATGTTCTGTGATTATTTATGATTTTAATGCTTTCTTGTTTTGTTCAGCACTTTGAATTGCCTTGTGTATGAATTGTGCTATATAAATAAACTTGCCTTGCCTTGCCTTGTTTTAGTGAGTGAGTTTTTGAGTATTTTTCCATTTTCTCCCCAGCGGATCCCCTGATCATACCAACACCATCCATTCACATAACATTCAGACCTAGTGTACTTGTTTGTAGTGGTAGGGGTAAACCGGAGCACCTGGAGGAAACTTACACAGATACAAGGAGAACATGCAATACCCACTCAGAAAGGCCTGGAGGTGGATCCGAACCCAGGACATTCTCGCCCTGAAGCACAAGACCTGCTGCACCACCATGACTTACTGTAATACGATGCAATTTTCAGTCTAACCTTGAATATATCTGAGATTGTTCAACTCTTATTATAGATTAATGAGTAGTCTGGTATAAGGGATTAAACTTAAAACTTTGGAAATGAATGGCAAAGACAATCAGTCCATAGTCAAATTTGCAACTGGAACCAAAACGTATTGTATTTACATGTATGTTTTTGGAGGCAAGGCAAGCTTATTTGTATAGCCCAATCCATACACAAGGAATGAACAAAACAAGATAGAGACAGTCACACAAGGCATTCAAATCATAAATAATCACAGTACATTAAAAATCCCTCAGTTGTATGCACATCTAAACGGAACTGTTTTTAAACCTGGGTTTCAACATTGACAGAGAGTTAATTTTCCCATCATTGATTTCCCCTTGAGTTTCCACTCCTCCGCCTCCAGTAACAAAAACACAGTTAAAAGTTCATTGTGTCCAGTTGATCATAAAAACAGTAAGGTCTGGTTAGCGGGAATACAAAATGGTTAGAGGCACGATCCATGAACCGACAGCTGAAAAAAACAACAGTGGAGCAAAATCCAGAGAAAGGAGCCAATGCTATTTGACCTTTTCTTCTCTTAACAAAACAGTCGGTTGGAAAGTCAGCGGAGAGAAAATACAAACAGTGACACGTGCAGAAGGAGCCGCGTGCAAAGTACTATAGTGTTTCTCACCGTGCGGCTGTAATCAAGCTGCAGGATCGGTCTGCAGGATCGGTCTGCATCCGCGACGATAACTTATGACCTCTCAGCATCCAAGGCCTGTATCCTACTGGTGTGAAACTGTCGGACTTTGAAACCACCGAACAAAACTATAAGATCTATGTAACTAGTTCCTTGCGTTAGCTTGATCAACAAAAAACTGAAAAAAAACAGACAGACACCTAAAGACAAGACTCACATTAACATATATACATACACACATACTGTCAAGCATATTCTGTACAAGAAAGCTATACCAGTGCTTTCATTACAGAAACCGGGTTCTGGGTATTCTAAAAATCTGGTTTCTAACTGGAACTTTGATGTCACATATTTTCAATTTCCCATGATTTGCAATTAGGTCTTTGCTAACGAGCTTTTCTCCTGGGTCTGAACATGTGGCCTCTCTTTACTGCTCTCACATACGCGCCACAGTCCAGCGCTCTGGTATGTAGACGCACAAACACAAACACCTAAGTGAAAGTGGGCGTCCGCATGCAGCCACTTCACTCTTGTTTGTTTTCTTTTTTGCGGATGGCTCGAGTCCAATGGGTGGACTTTTCAAAGCCGTCTCTAATCCATTTGATTATCTGAACTCAAGAACCTGGGCCCTGGACAAAGAGCTCTTTCACACATGTAGTCACTGCTTACAGCTACATGTGATCTCAGGAATCCTTCCATCACAAAACATTCCACTGCATTCTTTCTCCTCCTCCTTTTCCTCCTCCCTCCCTCACCCCTCAGCTGATAACACACTGATATCGATGTAATGTATGACACTTAGTAGCTCTGTTATTCTTTCAATGAACCTCAATGAAAACACATGAAGATGGTGATAATAGGGATGTAGATCTAGAATATGATTTTTATATTAACAGTGGACACGTACGATACACTCATTAATCAAAAACATTACAATGCATTTGATTAGTGAGTGTGTGTTTCCTTTGGGAACTTCCACATGGGAACTTTCCTGCATCTCAAAATAACCCCAAAATGCCAACCGTTAAACTGATCAAAAATCTGTGGCAAACTGTTGTTACTACATGTGGAGTAATTTGATATTACATCTACTCCACTCAATTGATTTGAATGTAATTTCAAAACATTCTACCGGTCATTATTTCCCAATAACCGACCTCTCAAAACAATAATGGCCTCTGCCCATGGCAACGCAATCTCTACTTGTAATTCAGGTGCGGCCACCTCGTCACAACGGGCTTCGTCACTTCTACTGTCTCTGCAGAGAGAAGCTATCGGAGCTAGCCACACTCAATAAAGGCAAATAACAATCAATCAACAACATGTTTATCGGAGAGTAAATTATATATACATTCTTAATACACATGCACGGAGGTTTTCAGAATGATCTATAAACGTTTTCATGACAAAAATACTGTTTTAATGCGACAAAAAGCGATCGCGGTAAACCTGGAAGTAACCATTTATATGAAAAAGATATTTTAGAACGCAATTGCAGAGGATCTGGTTATGGATTTCAAATTCTAGAGTGGCAGTTTCGGATGTGGGAGTGAGTTCCCCCAGAGAGTGGGGGCAGCTGCGATGACGGTTCGGTCCCCCAAAGTTCCCTATTTAGTCCTGAGGGAGTGACGAGGTCTGAGTCTGTGGATCTGAGGGAGTGAGGAGGTCTGAGTCTGTGGATCTGAGGGAGAGAGGAGGTCTGAGTCTGTGGATCTGAGGGAGAGAGGAGGTCTGAGTCTGTGGATCTGAGGGAGAGAGGAGGTCTGAGTCTGTGGATCTGAGGGAGTGAGGAGGTCTGAGTCTGTGGATCTGAGGGAGAGAGGAGGTCTGAGTCTGTGGATCTGAGGGAGAGAGGAGGTCTGAGTCTGTGGATCTGAGGGAGTGACGAGGTCTGAGTCTGTGGATCTGAGGGAGTGAGGAGGTCTGAATCTGTGGATCTGAGGGAGAGAGGAGGTCTGAGTCTGTGGATCTGAGGGAGAGAGGAGGTCTGAATCTGTGGATCTGAGGGAGAGAGGAGGTCTGAGTCTGTGGATCTGAGGGAGAGAGGAGGTCTGAGTCTGTGGATCTGAGGGAGAGAGGAGGTCTGAGTCTGTGGATCTGAGGGAGTGAGGAGGTCTGAATCTGTGGATCTGAGGGAGAGAGGAGGTCTGAGTCTGTGGATCTGAGGGAGAGAGGAGGTCTGAGTCTGTGGATCTGAGGGAGAGAGGAGGTCTGAGTCTGTGGATCTGAGGGAGTGAGGAGGTCTGAGTCTGTGGATCTGAGGGAGTGAGGAGGTCTGAGTCTGTGGATCTGAGGGAGTGAGGAGGTCTGAGTCTGTGGACCTGAGGGAGTGAGGAGGTCTGTCTGTGGATCTGAGGGAGTGAGGAGGTCTGAGTCTGTGGATCTGAGGGAGTGAGGAGGTCTGAGTCTGTGGATCTGAGGGAGTGAGGAGGTCTGAGTCTGTGGATCTGAGGGAGTGAGGAGGTCTGTCTGTGGATCTGAGGGAGTGAGGAGGTCTGAGTCTGTGGATCTGAGGGAGTGAGGAGGTCTGAGTCTGTGGATCTGAGGGAGTGAGGAGGTCTGTCTGTGGATCTGAGGGAGTGAGGAGGTCTGAGTCTGTGGACCTGAGGGAGTGAGGAGGTCTGAGTCTGTGGATCTGAGGGAGTGAGGAGGTCTGTCTGTGGATCTGAGGGAGTGAGGAGGTCTGTCTGTGGATCTGAGGGAGTGAGGAGGTCTGAGTCTGTGGATCTGAGGGAGTGAGGAGGTCTGAGTCTGTGGATCTGAGGGAGTGAGGAGGTCTGTCTGTGGATCTGAGGGAGTGAGGAGGTCTGAGTCTGTGGACCTGAGGGAGTGAGGAGGTCTGAGTCTGTGGATCTGAGGGAGTGAGGAGGTCTGTCTGTGGATCTGAGGGAGTGAGGAGGTCTGAGTCTGTGGATCTGAGGGAGTGAGGAGGTCTGAGTCTGTGGATCTGAGGGAGTGAGGAGGTCTGAGTCTGTGGATCTGAGGGAGTGAGGAGGTCTGAGTCTGTGGATCTGAGGGAGTGAGGAGGTCTGAGTCTGTGGATCTGAGGGAGTGAGGAGGTCTGAGTCCGTGGATCTGAGGGAGTGAGGAAGTCTGAGTCTGTGGATCTGAGGCGGTGAAACCATGATTTATAACGGTCAATGATTCAGGGGAAGCTTCTAGGCATTCATACATTTGCTTTGAACATTCTGTATTTTTCAACAATTAAAACAAATGCAGCAGTCAGAGTTTTTCTATCATAATCAAACATCTACAAGTTTGTGTCTGAGTCTTCTTCAGCTCTGATGCATGCTCTCATCTCCGGGAACGTGTCGCGCTCGTCAATCACCTCGACATCATGAGGTGATTCCCCCCCCCCCCCCCCCCCCCTCCCCCATAGGACCCCATTCAATTCCCTGGGCACTACACTGGGCAGGATTTATCAATGTTTGGGGAGCGCTATAGGGCTTGGGGTCACAAACTCAGGGCGTGACTTATGACAGTTACGATAAGTAATCCTGGGGAAAGCTCTGTTACCCCAACACTGAAATGTCTAATGTCTAACTTTACTATTTCACATCTACAAAACTCTATTGTCCAGCATGTCAGCAAAAAACAAACAAAAAACAGATTGAAAAACATTGATATTTCTTTATGCAACATTGTGGCTTTGTAAATACCCGAGGATGATTACAGAAACAAACACCACAAACGTTATTCACAAGAAATACTTATCAGACTTTTTCATTCCCATCACTCCTTTCCCATGTAACCGAAGTTGTCCGAAATAAACAAATCTGGCCTCGATATGAAACAGAAGCGCATTCCTCCTCATTACACCTCATGTCAACATTTCATTAGCAGGAGGGCCCCACATGCTCCGTAGCCAGTGTCCCGCACGGCCCCTGGCTTTGGCGAAGTAATGGACGGACCATCTGGTTAAAGAGGGCCCCTGTATTCTGATGTGGATATCTCATGGTGAAACACAGGGAGGAGCCGGGACTCACACGCACGCCTCGGACCAGTCAAAGCCCAAACATCTGACCCAACCAGGGAAGCACGCACGGCAGTAAAATGCTGGTGATCACAGAGACCCAGAGGAGCCTCAAAACGTGGTGTGAATAAATGGAAGCAAGTTCAGGCCTTTCTGTGAATGTGGATCAAAGTTCAGACAGATCCCTCAACATTATGACAATGTTTGGACATGTATGTTTTTTTTTAAAGTCCTGGTTCTGATTGTTACTGTTTTGAAACTGAGGACAGGAAGTAAGGTTTGACCCCTTTTTGAACCATTTACTTGTTGTTTGTCTGTTGTATTGAAATATGTGACGATATATGTAATGCGTTTGCAAAGTGTTTTAAACAGGTTTATCACTGCTAAAAACAGCGGTCAAACTCCAGTCTCATGTTTTTTAATAAAGTAAGTATGTAATCCTTATTTATATAGTACCTTCCACAGACCAGAGTCATAAAGCGCTTTACAATTGTTATGGGCATTTGTCTCTCACTCGACACAGAGAAGGGCGTGAGGTCCCCATACAGGAGGCATATGCCAGACCTATTGTACATGTCTTTAGTGGTAGGGGAAACCAGTGCACCCGGAGGAAACCTACGCAGACACAGGGAGAACATCAGGTGGCACGGTGGTTGAGTCGATAGCACTCCACTCAGAAAGACCCTGTTCCGACTGAGATTTGAACCCAGGAGCTTCTTGCTGAAAAGTGAGAATGCTATCCACTCAGCCACTGTTCCCCTTGGAAGCTTAGTGATAATAATTTAATGTAAAAGTTGCTTTTTCAACATACCTGTCATCATGAGTTCAAGCCAGAGTCATTAGATCATTATGCACTTTTAACAAAGAAAGGTTTCTTGATGTCTTGGTTACAGAAAAAGCTCTTTCAAAGTGGTTCTCTGGATTTTCCACCGTGAGCTCCTGAACCACTGACCCCACACTGGACTATAAACATGCAATTTGCACACTTTTATTTTCAGTTGGATATTTGTGCATATGTTTATTTGGATGGGACAGTGTGCATTAATAAATACTTGGTGTAATTACTGTACCATGGGCTATTTTCCATCTGTTGTCGTGCAGCTGCACTCACAAACACACACACATTCACTCTGAACTATTGCACATGTTTTAGTGGTAGAGAAAGCTGGAGCACCTGGAGGGAAGCTTTGCAGACACTGGGAGAACATGCAAACTCCCCAAAGGGCCCATGGGAATAAAATCTTCGGCACCTTGGGCGGCATGGCGGCTTTGTCGGCCCTACCACTAAAACATGCACAATAGATTAAATCCTCCGGCTCTGGTCCTGATCAAGCAGATCATCAATGTCTGGAGATGAGTTCCTGGATGCTGTACTACAACAACCACTGTTCCTGACAGACGCCAGAGTGGCATCAGGATGGGCCAAATACAGAGGACAAAGATCCCTACGGGGATAAATAAAGTCCACATTCACCGTCTCGCTGTGAGAGAGGCCCGAGTTCTCACCGCTGTGCTGTGACGGCTGCAGGAATTCCTTCTTCCATCGCTGATATCTTGAGGTGTAAAATAAGAGCCACCATGTGTCTTGCAACATCTGTAACTGTTCACCGCACCAATATAAAGAGTGTGAATCTGACTTTTTAAAATCATTGGTCCTGACACCACACACCCCACAATGCATTGCACACGCAGACATCTGCCCGATCCAATGGAAGAAGACGTCAAACGAACGCTTTCACATGATGGCGGCCATAAATAAAACAACAGCATGTCAAAAGAGTTAATGAAAAGTGCATTAGATGTCATTCCCCAAAGGCCTATTGCGGGTCTTTATAGGCCGCTCCAGACCAGCACTCACAGCCCGATATGAGGCCTGATGGCTGCATACTTCACTGAGGCAACTGTAAATTTGTAGGATCTGCTGGACATGAGGGAAGGTCATGTATGTGCTAAAGTATCCGTTGGACAAAGACAGTAAAAACTGACAATGGCAATGTGGTTTCAATTGCTCTTTCAGATGCATTGAGAAAAAAGAGAATGCAGAATTTATGTAAAAATAGCCTGATCGTACCACACCATAGTACGAATTACATTTCGTATCAAGGTGCTCCATTGAGCTTCGTTAACAGGTGGGAGGGGTTAACTCCTTTTGTAGATTGAAACGATTGGATATGAGTTTACCGTGACATATGCAATGCGCCCGAGTGTGTAGTTTGCATTTAGCATTTAGCCTAGCCATCTCCTTTGCTGCTAACGGAGCCCGTGGGGAGTAGCGCCACAATCTCTGCCAGCCATGACATTCGCTAAACATTCCTCTTGCTCCGGCTTCAAGTTCTTGATAGAACCAGAACGAATTACTTTACTATTGCATTCTTTGCGATTGCCAAACTACAACCTGCCCCTTTGTTCCAGACTTTGTTCTTGACGTCACCCACAACTAACTACAACACCCGCCTCCCGCGCTTGCTGATTGGTCAGATGGAATTCAACCAATGTAATTGCAGACACTGGGACTAGACCCAGACGTTTCATGCAGGGAATGGTGGTTGACCGCAGTGTACGGATGGCAAAGGCCAGGCTAATGTAAAAGCAACCTTGGATGTGTTCGCAATAAGGTTTTTGTCTCAATTCCACCTCCAGGGGATTTCTGTGTGGAGTTGGCATGTTCCCTTCATGTCTGTGTAGGCTTATTATATTACAACTATTTAATTTATACCACCAGGGGAAATTCTTTTGAGCAGCATAGGGCATAAAAAACCCACACAAAATGGAACCCAGGACCTTCTTGTTGTGAAGTGTTGTTTTTTTTTTTTAGGCAGAGAGGTCTCTGATGGTGCTCTTGCAGTGTCTATTTCGGACTGTTTACTATTTTAAATTGACAAGGGTGGGGCTGACAATCAACAGAATAGGAAGTCAAACTGAATTTATAAAATAAAAAACAAAATATCCAAATACTCAAATACACACTGTGACATTATATACGTCACAGTTTGTGTGATATTATATAAAATACAAAATATCTTTTCATTTACTCACACCAACTCCCTTCTTCAAGTACAATATGCCCAATATCTTAAAGCAGGGCTATGTGACCCCCATACATGCATGCATTTTTTTACTAGTTTATTCACTTTGTATTTACCTTGGTCTTTAAATCTACAGACAGAAACAACATGGTTCAACATGTGTTTTCTATCATATAAAACAGAAATACACATAATACATACTGTAGAAGCAGCTATCACGATGACTTTGGCCTGCTGTTATGTGTCTGCAGCTCAAAATACACACAATTTTCCCAAGAACCAGGAAGAAGAGTTTTAAAAATCCATCACCTTCATTTTGTGCAAAGACAATTCTGACACAGAGCACAAAACAACAGCATAATGAAGACCAGAAGATGACGGTCAAAGTGGAAATATAACTTTTGTTTTGGTCCTGAACCTACAAAGCTTCCTGTACGGCAACAAGCTTGACCAATCACATTTCAAACAAACACCTTGAGGCTACATTGCAGACATTTTTGAACTCATAATATAACTAAGCAAAGATATTGAGAGGGGGCATTGACGAGCACGTACAGTTCTGGCAGGTTCAGTGGCAGATGTGAGTGTGAGAAGCCGGGCAAGCAACATATGGGATGCATTGGACCCATGAGAGAGAAGAGAAGGAGTCAGCTGCTGCAAATTAAGCCCCGGACATCGGCCAACCTGCTGTTTTTGAGACTATTGGACCTGTCCACAGCACTAATCTCCCTCACAGGGCAAGAGATAAAAGGCATGAAGATGGTATGGTAGATAGAGGGAGAATATGGGAGGTTTCCAATGAATGGCGCATAGAGAGAGCAAAATACGGCAATTGTGTTTGTAAATGTGCAAATGCATGAGCCACATACAGCTGTCTCAGGGGTGGGCAGTTATTTACAACATAACATTTCACACAATTATTTCCTCTTGTGTAAGATTCTCCCCACACTTTCTGTTATTTCTCCCTTTAAAAGTAAGACGACTCAAAAGCTAAGTGCAATTATATCAGTATTTGTAATATTACTTTATTATACATGTTTATTTAGTGGTAGGGGAAACCTACAAACCCAGGACACAATAGTGCTAACCACTCAGCCAAAAAGTTGCCAATATGGGAGTTTTACACAAGGAACAGCAGGTCTGAGGATCTGAGAAAGCAGACTGGGTCATAGGTAGAAGTCTATGGGGTCTTATATTTACAATAGGACTCCCAGAATTCCATAAACATAATTACAGTGAAAGAAACATCAAATAAAAACAGAAAAAAGTCAAGTTATGATGACCAAAAACGTACATAAACGGAGAGAATCATAAAAAGCAGTCAAATTGACTGCTTTGGGAGTCCATCCATCATCCATTTATCCATTGCTGGGTCGCTGGGACAGCAGGTCCAGCAGACTCGCCTCGACTTCCCTATCCACACAGACTTTCTCCAGCTCATCCGAGGGGACCACAAGGTGTTCCTTGGCTGAGAGACATAGCACCTCCAACCAAGTCCTGGCTCTTCCTTTGGTCTCCTCCCGGTGGGACATGCCCACCTCTGCAGGAAGGCGTCCAGGAGGCATACGGAGCCACCTCAAGTGGTTCCTCTCAACGTGGGGAAGCAACGCCTCTACTCCGAGCTCCTTCCGCGTGACTGAGCTCCCTATCTGTAAGGGCCCAGCCACTCTGCGGAGAAAGCTAATTTCAACCCCTTGTAATCGCGATCTCATCCTTTTGGTCATTGCCCAAAGCTCATGACCATAGGTGAGAGAGGTAACGAAGATCGACTGGTAAATTGAGAACTTTGATTTTTGGCGGCGCCGCGTTCATCGTGACTTCGCTTTTTGATCCTTCGATGTCGGCTTTTCCTATCACCATCAAGTAAAATTCACCAATCATTGGATTGTTCACCCACTAATAGGGAACATGAGCTGGGAGAGACAGGTTACTTTTACCCTACTGATGAGAGTGTTGTTGCAGTAGTAATCCTGCTCTACCTCTGTCCAGGTATTTTGTCGCAGTAGCACCATGATATTAAACTTGGACTACACAATCACATTTTTTAAAGTCCACTTTTCATCATCAGCTTATTTTGGTCAAAGTTGAGAGTGGACAGGTTAAGCCCGGTGTGTGTTTGGGCCTGGAGCCGAGGGTTAGATTTGGATTTTAATGCAGGGGGACAGTTGTGTTCAGTGGGTGGGGGTGACTCTAAGCTGCCCTGACAAGTACAGCCTGCAGTGGTGATGAGGATATTTGGACGTGCCAGTAGCCGCTAATCCTCTGGTATATTCTGAGGGGTGGAAATTAGAGAGGGAGGCGGCGTTAAAAGGCCACCTCTTGATTTTTTTGTCAAATGTTTGCCTGTGGGAAAATGTCAGATGAGGAAATACACACCTGCCTCCAACACCTGCCGGGCTCTGGCTCTGGCTCAACACTGACGGCGAAAGTCAAGTGGTCATAAACAAGCAGCTCAGCAGTGCAGGGCAATTGATGAGTGCACATACAGTAGGCCTGTCTTTCCATCATATACAAACAGTTAAGAATACTGTTATATTTCTGAGATAAATATACAACCATAGACTGTAAATATTATTGGACGTAGTCACATCTATCTCCGTCGTTGAACATAATGTGCCACCACTTTTACTTTCTGTACGGGCTTTTTCAAAATGGTCACTGTGCAGGATAATGTGAAAAAACGTGTTTGTGCATGTGTTGGCTGGCATGAGCCCCATTTATTTAACAAGTGCATTCAAAAATCCACAGCGGCTAAACTGGCAGTTCCAATAAAAATACTCCCCTCAGCATTGACACGCATCTGGAACATAGCGTTTGGTGAAGAGCCGACTTTTGGACCATCCTGTTAAGCCGTTTTCGAGGGGTAAGAAGGCGATATACAACAGCAGTGGGTAATTCTCTTTCCGGGTACACCCCCACCGGCAAGGAGTGAGATTGCAAACGTGTCAACGCACAAACTCATGCGATAACCTAGTGAAATGACTAACCTTGACCTTGGTTGATTAACTGTATGCTAATCTAAAGCTAATACGTATTTATCTACCAATGTTCTTTGTATCATATGTATGCTTGTCTTGGAATGTGTGTGTAATTGAAAGCCAAAGAGGAGACAATAAAGATGTTCTATTCTAGGCAATCATCATTCAAGCAAAAACAATGTTGTAAAATAACTAGCATATGTCCATCCATCCTCCAGCTGGCAATTTGCATACAGTGATATTTAATAGTAGTATTCCAGTCCACATTGAACACAGCTCGGGGTAACATTTCTAAGATCAAAGATGAGCTGTAAGAATTAGCCCCAACAAGAAAAATCTTCTTTCAAAGATCTGACCCCAAACCCATCTTGAGGATATTATATATTGGGTAAGTTTGAATCTATATAAGTGCCATATAAAACCTCTTTTTCCTGAATCTAAAGGCTCAAGTGGTCACTTCTTGAATCGTGTGGACACCAGAACAAAGGCGATGATTAGTGGGCAATGGGACACACTGGTGTTGTTTTACAGTCTATAGAGAAAACATTCATCTTCGCTGCCAAGAAATCAGGATCCACCCAAAAGAGACAACACAAAACACTCAAGAACTCATTTTTGTGTCAGAGGACGCTTACAGCTCTTGTCAAGTATTGAAAATGTGGTTTGTTACATGGAGAGGCATTGTTCTGTCGTCCAATAGTTAAGACTGGGGTGAAATATGAGAGAGTGAATCTACCAAAAAATGTGTTTGAACCGAACCAATCCATCCTCTGAATTTACTGCAGAGGTTTTCACATTTCATTCCTCACATATTTGCCTTTTATGTCCAGCCAACACGGCTCCATATGTGTGATAAGTAAGTGACCACAGGAGAAATGACCACAGGGCTTGAACACACTTTTATTCGTGTTTTAAAAGTTGCTTCTTTTCATGCGACTTTTGTTAAGATTATGAGATCGTCTTTTTGTCCCACAATGCGGAAATTTCAGTGTTGCATCACAGGTTACAGAACAGTGGGAATGAAGAGCACACAGCACAAGATAAATGAATAATGCTTAAAACAAATTAAGATCTCTAACACTAAAAGGAAGCAGTATAAAATCTCTATCTTTAGCATGATGAAGAAGCAAGAATTAAGTACAAACACCCATGACCCTCGCAAAATAAAGAGTATTAGTAATAAGTATGTGTATTTCTTTGACTACTATTGTTTCCATTGCTACTGTAACTTGTAGCTGGAATATAAGGCCTCAGTCTAACATATTCTCCAACAAATGCTTGAGTAGTATAGTAGTAAAAATATTCGCAATGTTCACAATGGTTTTTTCTCTATGAATGCAAAATGATCAGTTTGGTGCTTCCGAAGATGTTGGGAATGCAAATATTCATGTGCATTCAGATGAGTGTGTTGGTGGTATAGGCCTTTTTCAGGTTCTTGAGTTAATCTTTGAGTCAATGTCAACGTCAGCTTTGTACAGCACATTTACAGAAAAACACTTCCCAAAGTGCTTCACATGCACAAAAGAAAACAGAAATCAGCAGGAAATACACACAAATATATGTAAAATATACGACAGTGGAACTCATTTGGTATTAAAAGTCAAATCACCAATGTGTCTATGGGTAAACAAACCCACAGTTTGGGAGCAGCAACAGCAAAGGCCTGGTTTCCACAAGTTTTGAGACGGGACCTGGCCATGTTCAACCAAAGCTGGTTTTCTGACCTCTTTGATCAGACAGGAGCGTACAACGATAATGCACATAATCAGACTAGGATAGGCCACGAATTTACAAGTCCAAAACACTTGTAATTTGTCTTTAAGCTATTACTGTACATCTTAACAATATGCAAACATAACCACACTGTTGACAATAATCAAATCATAGTATCGTAGTAGTTGCCATATCCATAAAACTGCAGGATCTCAGCTTTCAGTGTAATTCCCAGAGGTTCTGTGTGGGGTCCATAATCATGGAATTTTAAATAGTTTCCTGTCCGGGTGACACCAGTAACACCAGTCCTTCCTTCCTCCAGTCTCATCTTTCTTGAAAGAAAACACAGGGTATGTTTTTCCTAGCTATCTCTCCGGCTCCATCTCTGCAGAACAATGTGGTTATGTGCAGTTCGTCCTGCTGGGGGGCTGAGGGCCTCTCTCTCTCAGAATCCATTCACTCATAAATAACTCGTGACCTGTCTCACCATCTAATTTTCACCTGCCGCTCGCCTTTGCTCAACAATTCTACACGTGTTCAGCTTGTTTTCCTAATTATTTGCTAATGAGGTCCAAAGGTTGAGATGATTTCACAGAACGGGGCCCCATAAGACCCATTACGGCCCCCAATATGAACTTGGACCTAAGGGTCAACTGTCAGTTTAACCGTTCAATTACAGCCTGAAGAGACAACAGCCTATACAGAGAAAATAGATCAGGTTTTCAACAATTCTCTCATTCTATCTTTTCCTGATAAGTCTTCTCGTCCATGTACTGTATGTTCTTCCGTTGCACGTCTATAATTCAATTAAATAAATCTATGGATATTTATTATTATTTATGGACATTGGTCATCTGCCTCTTGTGGACCAATAGCTCTATGTTATTTTTTTATATATATATATATCATTGTTTTTCTTGTGTTTGAACTGTTTGATTCTCTGAACGGTTTGGTTAAGTCCTCCAAGATAACTTCTGTTTTTATTTAACGGCAGTAGCTTATATTGCTATACAAAACATTTTTTAATTGAATTGTATAAATCACAGGACAAAGTTGTCAATTCACCAACAACCGATCAGAGAATCAAACCATGCACACTCAGGAAATGCAATAATAACAAACGCATAGGAGCCTTTAATCCAGGAAACGGGATGACCAATGTCCATAAATGTTAAAAAATGTCCATAAAGTCTATAAAACTAAAACTCAAAAACAGGGAATGTGGCCTGTGCCTGCTTCACACCCTACCATCAGTGATACTTCTTAGAAATGTTGTAGTAATGTAGTAGAAATGTAGTAGAGATGACTTTGTTGTTGGCCGGAGTGGAATTGTCATTAAAAAAAAAATCTATCAGAGTGACAGATTGAAGTGGATGAGTTCCCATCATGCTTTATGCAAAATACGTGTGTGTGTGGCTCTCATGCACGTGCACAGGGGGCTCTGCAGCGTTTTTCTGGGTGGCCCACATGAATTTAATCTGCAGTCTCGTGGGCGCCCCCTGTGCCCCTTAGTGGGACAGCTATAAGCTAGTAATGCCCTATCCTGATATTATCATAGATCCATGATTTTGACCCTGTCCTCCTGTTGTCGGTGCATTGTTGTTTTTTACCCCTGTCTTATCCATAGTTTTAAGTTTTGGATTTAATTTCTTGTGCCATTTATTCAATACTATTATATATATTTTGCATATATTTTACTCTGCTTTTGGATGCTTCCTTGTTCATTCGTGACATATATGTTCATAAATTTTTTTTAAATAAATGTCTATAACAATCTGTTGTCCTGAATCCTCAGCTTTCTGGTTCAGCATTTCTCACGAGTTTTGCTGATGGACGAAAGCGTGCCACTCCTCTGTTATGTTCTCAAACGCTCCAACAGTTGCTATGACGCTGCATAAAACAGCTGGGTCAAAATGGCTCTCTGCCTTTTCTGATTACAGTTTACAGATATCCCCTTTGACAAAGGCGGGGACAGTAAACGACAGCATAAGAAATCACTTAAGCATCTCCCATAGAGGAATTTGTAATATCCCAACTGGTATTCGTTCCTCCCGATTTCCAGAATCCAGGCCATGGAGCAGAGCGGTGGTGTATGTCTGTCACTGTCTTGTCGTAGTAGTTAGTAATCTTTATTTATACAGCGCCCTTCACAGATTAGAGTCACAAAGCGCTTGACAATTGAGATTTTAGACTTGCTTCCCTAAATGCAACAGCTAGGAATTTTATACTTGCTTCTTCATCATGTAAAAGTTAGAGATAGAGCTATTGTTAATGTGTCTTGTGTTGTGTGCTCCTCATTCCTACTGTCCTTTCACCGGTGATGCAACACTGGCATTTCCCCTTTGTGGGACGAATAAAGGTTCTCTTAATCTTAATACCGGTCAAATAAATAAAGAAACAATAACTTGAAAACTATAGCACGTCATAGGAGTATTTCTTGACAGGCTGCGTTGAAATGTACTTAATACTAAGCTGTTTCAAGACAACATTGATATTATGACATTTCTTATTTATGTCCAACAAACTATTGCCAATAAAGCTGTGTGTAGAAAAGCAGTTTATTATCCTTGCGACAGAAGCGGTCGAAGGTCAGCGTATACATCATGTGAGGCTGTCGTTGAGGCTGCACTGGGACGGATTGTTAAGATGAAAAATATTGCACACGAGATACAAAACAATGTCCACTTTGTGACGTTCAAGAGAGACTATTGTGTGTGTGTGTGTGTGTGTGTGTATTATGTATGGTTGATTGATTTGACATTTGTTAGCGTTTATATTTTCATTTGTTAAAAGAGGATTTGGCAGCGTTTAGTTGACGTGTGAGGGCATTGTATCGGTAAATAACTTTTGAAAGGTAAGCCAAAGTTCTACCGTTTTATACCATGTGAGAAATTACACTTAAAACTATTTCTAAACAAATCCATTTTATGTTTGAATGCTTGAAATTGGTCTAGGATTTAGGTAAGTTTGTGTTTGCTTTTAGTACAGGTGAGATCATTATGAAGACAACTTACTCTGTGAATGGTCACTTAGTGACACATATCAAGTGACACATTTCAAATCTCTATTAGTGAAAATGTTGATAATTGGCTCACATCTATGAAAAACTACAAGGATCTATACAACAAAACAAATTGAAATGTGTAGGAAACACATAACATGATGTCACAGTTGAACCTCGATCACCTCCCAGTTCACACGAGGGAAATACCAATTTGAGCAGCTTTCCAAGTTTTTTTTTGTTTTTTTATTTCCAATTGGGAGGTTGAATATCTCCCAGATGCCTGGAACGCACCATTACTCCACCACTCGGAGTAAGTTCAACCAGATTCTAACAATAGGCCTCAGGAGTGGTCAATAAAAAAGATTCCACCTTTTTGGAGCAAGGTCCTCCAATAGTTGAGTAATTACAATACCAATAGGAATAGATTGCACAAGACGATCCCTCACCTCCATTGCATGTGCTTGAGATCATGAGACCTTGTTTTTATCTGCTTTGCACTGGCAGATTCTCCATAATTATTGATACAGCTGCTTGTTTATTGGGACGATAGAGATCCAGGAATACACACTGTCTCCGCTGGTCAAACAGGGTCCAGATGCAAACCTTATTTCCCACCAGCTCGTAATATTTATTAACCTTACTCAGGGTAAATGCCAAGGGTTTCCAGAAAAAAAAAACCTTTACCTCTCATTTGTGTGTTCTCTGAGGTTTGCTTTCCTGCCAAGACGTCATTTGAAGCAGCAGGCATATCTTTTGTAGATAAAAGCAGAGCGAAATAAATCTTGCCTCTGAATGACAAGTCCAAATGGTGTTAGAGTCAGGCCCCATTAGCCTCTACACGTGCAGCACAGTGTAAGTGACCGCTTCCAAGGACACTGTTGATACTGCTGATGTGAACCTCTGGCCACAAGGTTACATAAGCCCTGGATCAAGATTAAAAACACAAATTGGGAATGAAAATCCTCCAGTGTTCAGACAGAACTCTGCGGCTCCTCCTACATGCAACAAGCCAAGCGGCCCTGCACAAACTCCAGCTTTATGACTTCCATATGTAGTAATGGACAGCCACAAATCAACAACTGATGAGGAAATATGTGCTGGAGATTGCCGACTAATTGAGGAGATACAACAGGGTTTGTGTTGATGCAAATGGGCCAGAGAATGTTTCCAACTCAAATAGAATAATTGCAATTTTAATGATTGCTTCATTTACCACTGTTATTATTCCTATTGCAAGAATAAACTCAGGGAAGAACACATGTTTTGTGTTGATAATATCCTCGGCCCATTGCACAACATAAACATGCATCCCCAATGAGGGATCAGTTATAGAATACATCAACATCATGGTCGTTATCGGTATATTTTATGACAAATACTGTATGTGAGTGTTTTCTGAAGCATAGCACCACAAATAGATATGTTCAATACAAAGCTACAAGTGTTACCACAATGAGAGAGTGTGTGTGTGTGTGTGTGTGTGTATACACTGTGTATATGTGTGTTTTTGTATGTATGTCTTGTATGTACATGTATGTGTATTCTGTATGTGTGGGTGCGCGTGTGTGTGTTTGTACAATATGTATGTATTTTGTATGTTTATGTGTGTATGTATAAATCATATGACGATGCAGGAATACAGAAAAGAACGGTAATGCGATTCTTATGTTTAGTAGTTTTTTCATGATACAAACATTTGAAGTCAAATGTTTTGTTACTAACAAACAGTTCATACTCAGTACCAATTTGATATAAATAATTATTTAACATCAATATAGATAGAAGATATTTCATTAAAAAATCCCCATAAATGTGCTCACATTTCTGCAAGAATTTGCAATTGCTGAAATCCCAGAGAGAAGCATTTCAGTAGTTCAGACGTAAAGCTATAAAAGTAAAACTAAAGTAAGTAAATACCATAGATTAACTTTAAACAAAAGTGATAAAAGTTTAAATCACTGTCCTGATCTGATTGGCTGATTCTTGTATATAACAAAGAAAAGATATCTGTAGCTTCCACGGTTTGGCTTCTATAGAAAAAGTCAACCAACATTTGCTCTGAGGGAACGAACGGAGTTGATCAATCATTTGAAGGACCTCCTCAGCTCTCGCGAACATACAATTTTCAAAATTATAATTATAAATCACATACACTCCATTATTGTTGTGGTCTGTTTATTGCTTTAACATGGTCACAGTGGCTTGTTGTGTATGTTTAACCTCTTTGCCTCATTACTTCTCAGTCCACGTAATTGTCCTTAATTATAAGGAGAACACTGGACACAATGTTCACATGATCAGGATAAATGCGTTCATGAATTCTCATTTCTTTTGTGCCAAACGGCGTCTCGTTAACATCGTAACATTAATAGACGTGATTTACAAGCATTGGTTTGTACACAGCATACCACAGCAAACCAAAGCCATACTACTGTATTATGGGAAAGCCAGAGTCCTAATACTCTGTAGCTCCATTGGACACATTTCAAGACTATGTTTACCATGAGCTACTAACTGCTCTATTAGTTTTTGCAATGAAAACATAAAATTAGTAATTAGTAATACAGTGTGGGATAAGTGCGCCGGAGCCAAATGTTTAACCACAAACAGATGGATCGTAATTTGTTGGATTTAATTGATGTAAGAATGGAAATAATGTTAGTCTTCAGCCAATCAGAACTAACAAGCATGTACTAATGACACTGCCCCATAACGCTGTTTATTCATTGTTTGGCACCCTAGGTCCCGGCAGCGGCACTTTGTCGGTGATGATCATTCCTTGTGTGCCGCTCATAATCTCCCGGGACCTAGGTACTGGTGGTGGCATGAGGTCTAGGTACTGAAGGTAGCATAGGGTGAAGTTGAGAGGAGAGCGGGGCTAGAAGATAGAGGAGGAGGCAGGGAGGTGGTGGTTGCGAGGCGTGAGAAGATGAAATTGACTCCTCCAGAACAACTTGGGCTTGGGAAAATGGGGTTAGATGTTGAAAAGTGTCCACTTTTAATCAGCTGGCTTAATTCGGGCGTTCTGCTCTCCCAAAATTCCATCCACTGAGCGGCGCTGTGATCAAAAAATGACACCGTTTGTTGCCCAGTTCACTTCCGGTTGATTTCATACAATGGCGAATATGGCTCACGAAAACAACAAGCGATTGACAGTGCCTGAATTGCGTGAAAGGTTGAAGCGAAAGGGTATTTGCAGTGTGGGAAAACGAAAGGAGGAATTGTTGTTGCTAGTTCAACGAGCGGAGGGTGTTTATGAAGATTTAGAAGAAGATGACAGCGAGCAGAGTGAACGAAAACGGCTGTGTGTGCGAGTGACAGATGGTAACAATGAGAATGAAGTTCAGCTAAGAGGGAAGAATGTGAATTGGACGGATGATTTGCGCGATATGCCACTAGTTAGAGACGGGAATGTATTTGCATATCTGATGCATCAGTGTAAATGGGGATGGGAGAGAGTGAACAATTTCGAAAAAGATGATGGATACATGATGTTCAAAGATGTGCATGTAGAGAAGATGAGGCTTGGGACCATAACTGGACACACACACCATGTAAAAGTTGAAGGGAGTGTGCGACCGGAGCAGCGACAGACTGACAGTAGATATGCTACATGGGTTTTGTTGTCAACAGAAGCCAAAGTTATTTCTGGAGGATGCCAGTGTGTTGCTGCGTAAGTTTTCATATCACCCGATGTGTAGATTATGCATGTGATGTCATAACATAACAGCATGGTAGATGGCATTCCATTATGGCAACAGAGAAACGAGTGAAAAGTCTGCAATGGAAAATTCAGGATTCCATTTAGAATGAAAGTCACATGTCTGCCTACCCTGTAGCTCAGTAGCATACACATATGATATACACAGCTCATTATTATACAATAACATTTATCTTAAAATTATTATTTTTCTTTTCAGAGATGATGGGTCGTGTAAACATGTGGTCTGTCTCTTATTCACCATCAGTGACTTTTGCCAACAAAAACGAGACAGGAATCCTGAGGTGTGTACTGACATACCTATGACATGGAACAAGCCAAGAAAGGAATCCAACCCTGTCAGAGTAATTGACCTAGACTTGAGACAAGATAAGTCACTAGACAGAAAATCAAGACCACTCCCACAACAGTTTCAGCCAGCGAAGACCATCACAGATGAAGATATTAACAGAATCAGTACTGAACTGTATGATCTTTGCAGACTCAAAAAGAAAGGTATAAATTAACTATGAGACACAAAATGTAAACATGCACTTTATTTTACATTCACGCACAGCACTAAAACTATGCATTATTCATACAGTTCCTACTAGTAACTTTACATTTTCACTGTAATATAGAACTAATATTGGAAGTTGTATTCCAAACAGACGCCCTGGTACTGACACTGGTGGATGACCCTCCAACAAACATGAAAATACCTACCATTCCTGAAATCATGAAAATGTTTAAGGAGCAGCCAACCAGAACAGACTTTATTGAATACTTGAGGGAGGTCATTACACCAACACATCTAAAACATTTGCAGGTATGGCGTTCATATTTTGAATAAGTAAGTATTGATTAAATAGGGGGGGGATCTGTTTCAATTTCAAAGATATATTATTTTTATATTACAGAATTTATCTCAAGGACACTCTGAATGGAATGAAGCCAGGATAGGCCGCATTACAGCTAGTATTGCTGGTGAGGTCAGGTCTTTCAAAAGCAGCATCACACTCATTCAGAAAATCTTAGGAAGGGTGGCACCATTTACAAGTCCTGCTGTAGGTGAGAAGCATACCCGGTTGTCAGACAAATACATTTACCTAAATAATAACTTATTGTATATAGTATTATTCATATATTTTGCTTTTATAGAACATGGCAAGGCATATGAAAATGTGGCCCGCGTACAGTACTTGAAGCAAGAAAAACAACATCATAAAAACTTAGTTGTCGAAGACAGTGGTTTATTTGTATCACCTGAATTACCCTTCCTTGGTGCTTCCCCAGATGGAGTGGTGACATGCAGCTGCCATCCCCCAAGACTGCTAGAGATTAAGAGCACGTACAAGTTCCAAAATGTGACTGCACATGACATTCCAAAGGAAGACCGAAACTATCACTTAGAACTTATTGATGGTAGCCTTAAGTTAAAGAGAGCATCTAGCTGGTTCCTGCAAATTCAGTTTCAGATGGGTGTTGCAGGTTACATATCATGTGATTTTGTCTTCCACACACTTAAAGGTATTTCCGTGCTTCCTGTTGAATTTGACGTGGACTGTTGGGAGATGTTGAAAAGTAGAAGTACTTCAATTTTTAAAAATTACATTGTACCCCAACTTTTAGATAACTGAAGTGGTAATTCTAGTGTAGGGGAAGTACTGTATATTGTAGTATTTGTTGAATGTGTTGATATAAAAAGGCACTTTTTTCGTGGAAGCATTAAGATCGATTGCAAATCAACACGTTACAAGTTCAAAATTAAATTTTGTTGCAGTCTGTTACGGATAAAAAATGTAAATATTGAGAACACCTTGTGATGTACTTATGCACATGAAGGTGCATAACATTTTATTTGTTCTTAAAAAAATACTATGTATAAACAATACATACAATAATTTCTCTTCTCATTTTCTTACTTCCTAGATATAGAGCATATAACCAACACATTTCATTTTACAAACATAACGACAACAAACTTAACTGTTGTTTTTTTTTAGATTGAACAAAGTATTTGGGGAATCACAATTTTTGATTAAAGAGCAACATTACAAATTCACAGACTACAATGCAAAGAAATCTTTCTTTACAGCTAAGCACCCAAGATATTTATATAGTCAATAGGAGGGAGCTTCATGTGAGCAACTACTTCTTTTTCATTGCCTTTCTCTTATTTTTGAGACTATTGCGAACCCGAGTTTCACCTTTACCATAAAATAGTGGACCTTTCAAATTGCATAGTGCGGCAATGACCTTAACTATCATTGTAGATGTATTCTGAAGTGATGAGGGCATCTGATGCTTCAGCATTCGCCAGGTCTTCATTCTCTAAAAATAGCAAAACAATATACATCGATGGTAACATCTTTACATATGTACTATTTTTTTTTTTTTGAAATAGAGGGTATGCAGACATGTGACTTCAGTTATAAATTGAACCCTTAATTTTCCAGTTTCCGTGTCAAATCAAAAATAAAATGGCTGACTTCTCACTGTTGCTATGCCGTTGCCATGACGGAATATTATTTGCCATGCTATTACTATGCTATGCTTTGACATCGTGCATGCATAACCTCTATGCTCTATACCATTATTGTTATTACTCAATTTTTAAAATTGACTGTACATGTCAAATCTGCACTCAACTGTCATTTACCTGTATGGCCCTTTCCACATGAATACGAAGCCTTGCGATCATCCTGGTCTTGTGAATCTCCTTAACATTAAGCCTTCTCTTCTTGCCTTTGCCTGCAGACCACTGTCTAGTAAAGGGTGGAGCAATCAACACAGCTTCACTATGCAAAAGTAACTCCTCAATCCTGAATCCTCTGTCAGCCATAATATGGTCACCTTTCTCTATAAGATCAAGAAACCCACTTTTTTCTGTAATGAATTTGTCAGACACATTGCCACTCCATAAGTCACTTATAAAAGTAAAAGCTCCATTGGGATTTACTGCCACCAAGCATTTGTAAGTATTATGACTTTTATAGCTTGAATATGTTTGATATTGTTCAGTCTTATTGGCAGGTTTGTCAACATAAAATTCTGTACAGTCAATTACGGCTCTAGTTTGGGGGAAATATTTACGGAACTCCTTAGGCAATCTGGCTCTAACTTGGGCTTGAGATGGCCAAGTCAGAAGAGCAGGTACCAGAGTTTGATGTAAGTAGCAAATCCATGTTGTGGTGATTTCTGATACTTTAGAAGTGCTAACATGAAACAAGTCAGCCAGTAACAGAAGAGGTAAGTTCAACCTGAGCCTAACAAGAGTCATAATGAACTCAAAGAATGTTGACATCTTCCTTTTTCTGCCAGGCCTTGTTCCTCCTTCCCATTTCCTTTCTGCACTACTGCTGGTATTTCTCCAGTACTTCATATTCTTGGCACCTTCACTGACTGAGTTGAAAACCCCTGTTTGGAAAAAAGTACACTTTATGAAATAAAGTGCTTTGACATATAAAACACAAGAACAAATTATTGTCAGATTTTAAGACATTTTATTACTCTTTTTCTTGTGGGGGAGATTAAAACATGATTGAAAGATATTTGGACCAATGTCCAGTGTATTCCATACTTTTATATCAACTTAATATATATTTTTTTTAACAATATTTACAGATAAATGTTTTTTTCTTTCATTATTATACTTACCATTCAACAAGTCAGATGATTCAAGACCAGTGTAAAAATTTACTCTTTCATCAGTGTCTGTGACCATCTCAACAAAATCTTTTCCTGGTGTGGAAGTTGTTTCTGCCTTCTGAATCGATGCCTTAGCCAGTAGATCTTCAATGTCGTCTGATGTCAGGCTTGTCTGTGTGAAACTATTTACAAGTGTTGGAGCAGATGTCTGAAGGTAATCATGATCAGCAGGTTGACATATTTGATGGGTATTCTTGAGCTCATTCAACTCTGAAATAAAATGTTTAAAAATATATATTAGATCAAGATATTTTGCATGTACAAAAAACATTACAACATTTCTCATGATCATCAAATAAATTAACCTGTCCTTAAATGGTAATGTGAAAACAGGTTTAAAATGTCAAAGTGATTTAAGTATTAGAGTATTTGTACATGTATTATCTTTACTGCAAGTTGTAAACAACTAATATCACTATGTGTCTGAATGGAAAATGTTGTATAAAGCATGCATATCTAGGATGAACATCTTGACATAATTAATTCTAAAGTCTGTATAGTGTTTATTTTTTTAAATTATTTTATGCTATAGATTTTGGGGTTTTTTTTGGGGGGGGGAGTAGTTAGTATCTGATAACTTGAATGCATCTCCTACACTAGAACAGCATAATACATCAAATAATGATTATAGTTAGATTTTAGACACTTACTTCCTACATAGTCTTCCCTTTGACTTGGTACAGGATTAACAATTTCAGCCCCAACTTCAGGTAGATCATCACTGCTTTCCACAGTCTCCGGCTGGTTGTCATTCTCATCCATCATTGCACATGTCCTTCTGCTGCTTCTTGGATTTAAGGGCTGACCCCAGTTATTCCAAGCAAAATATTTTGGATCAGAGGTTGACGTTTTATCAGCTCTAATGGAGTCCTGATCAAAATGTCTTGAACACAAGCGGGTTAATCTGTTAACATTAAAAACATCTACGTAGCCAGTAGAGTCCCTTCCACCCCTCCTTACGAGGCGCTTCCACCTGCTGATGTCTCTGGGGTTTTTCGGCCACTTGACCCACCGCACGCTTGACATCCACGGATACCGACTCAGTTTTTTATTGCTGTTAGAATTACAATTAGCGGCGGCACACTTGAAGCCCATGACGAAAACACTCAACCAACTCAAGGAGAAAATGCGCCGGGCAGAGAGAACCGGAAGTTGCGAAGGCAACTGTTACCCATAATGCAACGCAAAATTCAGTCGCTCCCCCGCCCATCGGATGGAATTTTGGGAGAGCAGAACGCCCGAATTGGCATATGTTGGCAGCGATGCGTGATTGGCCGAATGGGAGAAGCTCGGAGTAGAGCCGCTGCATCTCCACATTGCGAGAAGCCAGTTGAGGTGACCCGAGCATCTGTATGCCTTCTGGATGTCTCCGTGGGATAATGTTTCAGGCATGCCCGAGCACCCGGTGATCCAAGATGGCAGCCTATTCAAATCAATGGCTTGTGCTCAATTACGCATGGGACCTCTATGGGCACCAAAAGATTAGCGGAACTTGCTTATATTTGGGAATCCTCTGGTCCTCCCGGTTCTGCGCAATGGATCAGCTCCCATGATGCTTTTCTCTAAATATGCATTTGTGGCCCCAGTGTTGTGCCAGTTCACAGCTTTTCTGAACTAGTTCAAGTTCAGTTCATACATGCTCAAAGTGAACAGTTCACGTTCAAAGTTCACAATTTTAATTCTGAACTAGTTCAAAGTTCAGTTCATTTTACTTTTTCGTGAGATACTTAAATACATATTTTTTTCACACTACAAGCTATAAATATATATATATATATATATCTCTCCTGTACACCCACAGGAGGAGAGCCTTTTGACTACAAAACAGACCAGATTTACATGGTTTTCAATGGGAGCAAAACGGAGTGGTCCCATCTCTGCTCATAAACTACAGACAGTAATGCACTGCAGTGCGTGTGTCTATACTTTATGTCAAGGAGTCAGGGTGCGTTCACAGATGGTGGAAACCGTAGGAATTTTTAGATTTCGGCGGAAAAAGTGCGAGAATACAGGAGGGAGGAACTTTCTCTCGTTGCGTTTCAAAAGAGAAAACAGATTCCAACGTTCATAGTGATGTCTGCCGTTCATGACACACAAAATGAACTAATTCACGTTCAAGTTCTTTTTTTGCACGTGCACAGAGGATCATGGCATCGTTCTGACCAATCAGCTGCTGGTGATCAGAGTGGCGCTACAGCGGAGTTAGGGCGGAGTCAGTGCAGGAGCCAAACCTTTCTGAAAGCTGAGGTCAAGCTGATTTAGTTTACATTGAGTTCTGTGGGCCTGGGTAGCCCGCGTAAATATAATCTGCAGTACCGTGGGTGCTCCCCATGCCGATAAGTGGGACAGCAAAAAGCTAGTAATACCCTATCCAGTTATTATTATAGATAAATGGGCATTCCCCATCGGGAGGAGGTCGGGTGAAGAACTCGGGATTCCCCCGAATGAGCTGGAGGAAATGTGTGTGGAGAAGGAAGTCTGGGCGTCTCGGCATAGACTGCTGTCAGACGGCAAGGGAAGAAAACAGATGGATGGAGGTAGAATCTTACCGCTAAAAATGCACGCCCTATGATTATTATGCCCCTTCGCGACTACTTCTCACTGTTGATGTAGTATGTATTGTGGCATCTGATGGAATGTTACTATAAATTAATAAATAATACACATCCATATTAAATATACATTGTGAGCTTGAAAAGAAAAAGACAAAAATGCAAGATTGACTCTGTCTGAACTTGACAGCGGATAGTAAACGTCATTTCTGTACCAAAGTGGTCAAAGGCTGCCAACCCACTTTAAATCTTGGATTATATTTTCTTAACCACTTTGTGCTTTCAGTGAATGGGGGAAAGTTGGAGTTGGTCTGCTGCTGATGCGGAGGAAAGAGAGGAAAAAATGGCTTTCTGGTTAGAGTCTTGACGGTTCTGTTAATAACATTGGAATGGACTCCACAACAGTAAACAGGAGAAGCCTGCAATCAATCTACTCGCAAAGGGCTAAACACTGCAAATTGCCACTGGAGTTTGGCGGAGATTGCAGAGAAAGAGTAATCGCTTTATCATTTGTACCAAACAAACAATAAATACCCGAAAACACAAAATGGTACGTTGTGGATAATGTTGATGATTGTACAATGCAATCTTGTGGCTAAATATGGACCTGTTTTAAATATTACATCCCCAGGAAGAAGGTTCAATGGGTTTAAGAATGTTTCCTAAAAGAATAAGGTAGTTATTATTATAATCCCATGGCCACAGAGGTCTGCTGTGTACAATGGGGGAGAGAGAGGGCCAATGCAGAGTCTTGGGACCAGACCAGGGTAAAATATGTTTCTTCTGTTGTTAATTTGTCACAGTTGCCACATACAGTTGTATGGGTTATAGTGGGTTTCAGAAATGATTACAATGCAAAGGAATAAATGGCGCTAATGTCAGAGAAATGTTAGACAAATACATGAGCAGCTTGCAGTATTTTGAATGGTATTTCTTAAACTATAGCAGCAGTCTGATATGTCGACTTTCAGCTCATCCAGGGGAATCAAGGTGACCGCCATAGTCCCTGAGTGATCACCTGAGCCTCCTTTTGATGGTACATTCCCGGAGGTATGTGGAGGAGCAATGGCTGAAAATTGAGCTCCTCCCGTATGACTGAGCTGAACTCACTCTATCTCTGAGAAAGGGCCCAGCCACTTTGCCGAGGAAACTCATTTGACGACTTTTATCTGTGGTCTTGTCCTATCAACTGATACCCAAAGCTCAGGTGTATGAGTGTGGAAGAGAAAATCGAGCAGTAAAATATAAACAATGTATTTTAAAAAGAGAGAAGCACAAACTCTACAAGGCTGTGCTCTGTCTCCCCTCCTCTTTTACCTGTAAGCAAGTAACGATCGCAGACAACACGACCCGCTCACCTCAGCCATAAGACAATTCCGTATGCAAGGACTCTATAGCACTGATTAAGTTAGCAATCAGTAGTTTTTTTTTTTCAATCGGAAAATGAAGATAAGATAAAGATCAATGTAAGAATAGAGGGTGTGGTGTGTTGTGGTGGTGGTCTAAAAAGCCATGATAGACCAATCTTGACTTCAGGAAATGACCATGGAACTACTAAAACACACATAAGCTACACTGTAAAAAAAAATCTGTTGTTTTTACAGAAAAAATCTGGCAGCTGGGGTTACCAGAACATTTCTGTAAAAAATACAGCTGTACTGTAAATCAATTTACAGGAGGGAACTGTAAATCAATTTACAGTATTTTAACTTACAGATAAAATCACATTAAAAAAGTAAAGTCTACGAAACTTTTATGAAAATATAACCATAATAGTCTTGTATTAAAAGCAACTTTTTTCAGTACGTTTCACTTGTATTCAAGGTTTGATGTGCATGAAAAAATGTTAAATTTTACAGATTATTATTCAACAAAAACACAAATGTTGTCTGTAAAAGTCACAGCAAAAGCTGGTGATTTAAAATATTTAATTCTGTATATTATAAACTTGTGATAAAATTATTGTATATTCATGTTTTTATGACAAAGACTCCACAAAGTAAACTTGCAAATGAATAAGCATTGCACTGTAATGTTCATATATATTATTACATACATGAATGTTTATATGTAATAACTTATTTCAAAAAAGCCTATTCCAAGACTTAAATCCTACATTAAAGAGCCTTTCACCTGTACCAAAGTTTACTCATGCCTGTAAACAAAATATGGAAAATCATTTTGTATTTTCACATATTCAAAGATGACAGATCAAAATGTATTTAAATGATTTATTAACAT
This sequence comes from Knipowitschia caucasica, assembly GCA_964034765.1. Classification (NCBI taxonomy): domain Eukaryota; kingdom Metazoa; phylum Chordata; class Actinopteri; order Gobiiformes; family Gobiidae; genus Knipowitschia; species Knipowitschia caucasica. The sequence goes on along the minus strand of OZ035827.1, from coordinate 12,096,738 downwards.
TTTGAACAGTTGTACACATTGTATGTACATACTCTATAATGGCTTTTTTAAATTATCAAACTGTACCAGTATGATGTATTAATGGGATCAAACAAGCAACAAAGCACAACTATGCTTACATTTGAACTGTTTAAAGGTGAGACATTTCCAGGGGTCTTTTAAGATAAAAGGAAAGTAAATTCAGCAATATTACTTTACCTTTGTATTATCAATAAATATGTATTGTTATTTTTTGGTTATTGTATGTTTCTTATAAAGATAAAATGCAAAAATACCCATAATGGCTGACATTTTCAGTAACAAAATCTAAATAAGACAATCAAAAAAATGCAACCATAAATCTGACTTAAGTTTGTGTAAGCCCTCAGTCGTACAGGGATTAGTCAAAGCAAAGGAAGGTTTCTCACCCATCATCTGTACTTCTTAGCAAGTTTTCCCAACGTTTCGTCCTCAACCTGGGGACTTCTTCAGGGAAGAAGTCCCCAGGTTGAGGACGAAACGTTGGGAAAACTTGCTAAGAAGTACAGATGATGGGTGAGAAACCTTCCTTTGCTATAAATCTGACTTGTTAGATTTGTTCAGAGGGGATTTAGGAGGTATTTAATAATCCCATTATTGGTGAATACTTCTGTAAAAAAAATAGAATATCAAAACTATGCCTTCACCAGCAATGTCTAACCTAAACCAATGATCAAAAAGAATTTCAGAAGAGTGTGGATAACAACTTCAATAGAAAATGGTGGTATACCATCCTTTTTTCTCAACCATAAGTCTGAACCAAGAAGTTTTCAAAGTGAAGTTTTTAAAGTGTCTTGTACATCTTATAAAATAGCTGCAGAACATGCAGAATAAATCCTCCAGTCTTTTTTAATGGACAAATTCAAAAAACAGTGCTGGATACTAATGCAAAAAGCAACCTTTAAATTTGAAGTAAAAACACAGAAATCAACAACTTTCTTAAAAAACCTATGTTTTCTGCATCAAAACTTACAACTTCTTTGAACAAGTGGTCACAGCTTAGATTTTGTTCAGTCCAGTTCAGGAGTCACGCCATTCGTGATCTGAGAGTTCTTGAATCAAAGTGAGGACTCGAGGATTCACTGTGAGACGTCTGGGATTCTTCTCCACTTTAGTTCCTCTCTCAGGGTTGATTGAGAAAAAACATCTGGAAAAAAGCAGAACACCTGTTATTAGAAAACTAGAACATTAAACTCACGACTCTGATACAGATGAGGTCCCACTAGAGCAGCAATGCAGGGCTCGAGATTAACATAGTCCCGTCATACCGGGGACAACGCAAAAAAGGCGGGGGCAATCAGGGATTTTTTCCGGGACGATCCGCCCCCTCAATCACAGTTAATCACAAGAGAGTGAAAGAGCAGGTTCTAAAAACTAATAATCATGACAGCAGTTAATAGTTTCATGTTGCTCCTGTTCTCTGCTGATGCTGTAGAAAGTGTTCATCTGTCGCTTCTGTGCACGTGTGCCTCCTGCACTCTCTAGTGTTCTTTGCCGCTGCTCAGGCTTTTGCTCACATTTCTGCTGGAGGCAGCCTTCTGCAGCGGAAGTTAGTGAGATGTCCTCTTTCGAGGAGATTTTCACGTCTTTGCCACTTTTTAGCCCTGATATTTGCGGAGAAAAGTGTGATTGTCCTATAAGCATTTTAAGATGAGACGTGGACATTGTGACATACTGTATCTCAGTATGGAAAAACGGTGGCATGTTCCTTTTACGGTGCATACTCACCTTTGAAGGAACTCAAGACTTGAAGCCAGCGCCATTGGATAGTGGATGTTGAAGAGATAATAGCTTCCAAACATCATGCACAGCACAGAAATGAAGGAGGAGATGTTGGGGTGGACGATTGTCTTGTCCAAACACAGCATGTATCTCCTGGCAGAATAGCAGGACCGTCCTATGAAGAATTTACATAGCCATTATTGTATAGTCACATTCCAGAAAGGGCCGTGCGGCTTCAAGTTTTTCTTCCAACCAAGCAGAAGAGCAGACTCCACCCATTTCCTCAAGTGAGTTCAGTCTTAACCTAAAGATTATTTTTTCCTTTTATTCAATAATAATAATAAAAATATGCATCAGTTTTACACAGCGCTTTTTTGGACACTCAAGGACGATTTACATGTGTCATTATTCTTTAACTCCATACACAGTGGTGATTAACTGTGCCCACAGCTGCCCTGGGACACACTGACAGAAGCGAGGCAACCAGTCTGTGCCATTGCCCCCTCCGATCACCACCAACCATTCACACAAACACGCACACACCAGACTCATTCTAGGCAATGGGGGTGAAGTGTCTTGCCTAAGGACACAACGGCAGTTCGGCACTTTACAGCCGCAGCCGCCCCACTGTGGCTGGTGTTCCCAGAGGTTAGTGTCTTGCCAAGGACACAACGACGAGTATCCATGCATGGCCCATTTCCTCTTTCGTTTTATCCCCTTTCCCTGTTTATTCCCGACTAAATGTGGTTTGCATTCAAATTAGAATTATGCTTACTATAAATTTCAATGTTGTGCGAGGTATATGTTTTTGTTTGTATTTTTAAAACCTGAAGATAAGGAAATGGGTGGAGTCAGCTATGCTTCTGCTTGGTTGGATGGAAAACCTGCAGCCACACGGCCCCTTCTTCAATGAAATTGACACATTTGATCTATATCCTGTAAACTTACCACACACAATCACAGTTGGCGTCAGAGGCACCTCCTCCAGCTGGACCTCTTCTGCCAGGCATGTGTCCTCCACATAGAAGAACATGGACGACTCCTTCTCATCAAAATAACAGAGCAGAAGGAGGACCATCTCCTTTAGGTCTTCTGAAGCGCCACTCTGCTCTCCTCGGATCATCTGAAGTCTTGTGTAAGTCTGAAAAAATGTCTTGCTCTTGTTAACACAGACTGAAGTCATGTAGTTAAGGAGGCGCTTTCCCTTCAGATCCAAGTTTCGAATGAAATTCTCTTTGAGACTAATGCCAGTGAGCTCTTTGAAGTGGACCGTCATTCCAAATTCATTAAAACAAAATGGCCACTCCTCTTTGAGATGTTTGATACTTTTGCCTTGGTTTATATCTTTTCTCTGTGTGTAAAAAGTTGACTTCATTAATTGTCTGACTTCTTCTGAATCACCATCAGAATGTTGAGACATTGACTTGAGCTTCTCTTTTTTTTCCTGCTGGCTCTCTGGGGTTTCTCCAAGAGGCAGAAATTTCACATCCCATTTAATGCATCCATAGGTGTCTCGCACGGCTGCTCTCTTTTCTAGTGGGACCTCATCTGTATCAGAGTCGTCAGTTTGATGTTTCCGTTTTCTAATAACAGGTGTCGAATTTCGCTTCACATTATCAACTCTGTTTTGAAGTTGCTTTACCACAGAATCATAGCCAGTTCCAACAATGTCTCCTTCGATAACATCTTGCAGTGAAAGAGGATATTTAGCAACCATTTTTTTCCCGACCTCGATTGAATGTTTCTTTCCTACCCGGGAGCATTTGGTAGTCATCTCTCGAACAACAATGCGGACCATCTCCTTTCTTAGGCGAGGGCTTGGTCTCTTTCCCCTCTCGAGGCACTGCATAAGTTCCTCCGGAAATTTACTCCATGGAATTTCAAAGTTGTCCATCCACTGTGCAGCAGATCTTGGGCTGCTAGAAGAGGTAGATGAGGAACTTCGGGGTGACACAGAGAGCAATGACAATGATGGGGATGGTGAAGGTGATGGTGAGGGTGAGGCTGCAATTGAGGATTGAGAGCTGTTCTCTGGAGTCTGACCTGCAAATCATTTAGGGCATAATTATTAGTAAAAAAAATTAACACTAATAAAAAGCATTTATGCCTAGGCCTGTCGCGATAGTCAATAAATCAATTAATCGCACGATAAATAAAATTTGCTCAATAACTTTTCTGGCCGCGATAAATCCCATTTGCTTGTTTGTTTACCCCGTCTCTCTCGGGTCAGAGAGCCGCAAAGTGGTCACGGGAACATTAGCGGTCTAGCAAGCAGACGGAAATTACTCAAAAATACAAAATACAGCCAAAACAGGACCTAAACCAGGACTTAACCAGGATTGACAATGGGGGACACAGTAGTTGTGAACATATGCTGGCAGCTGAGTTCTCATTCAGGCTTGATTAGTGACTATACTAGCGCAGATAGCGTTAGCGTGTTCGCCGATGCAGAAGTACCGTACCGTACCAATAAAATAAACTTATGGCGCACCTCCGTGAACACATACTGCTGTTATATAAAGTCTCTAGAAGGTCTCTGAACACAGAGATGCTGCAGACTTGCATTCTTGGAGTAGAACTTTACACAAAAAACCCGCTAGCTTAGCTGTTAGCATCAAAGCCCGCCCCGCTACTTCCGGTGGGCGCTACCGCAGCAGGACTTCTGTACATGTCAGTCACTTGTCATTCGCCTGGTGTGTGGGGAGGTGGGACTACTCCTGAGAGATCTTGTCTTAAGTCACACAAAGTCAACATGTTGGCATTTCTTTCTCGTAATCTGCCATAAAGTCTGAGAAATTATTGACATTTGAGGCATCTGTTTCATATTTTCTTTACAAAGGTCCTGGCAGTTTTATTCCTGGTCATTTTTTGTTAAGAGACTGAGTATTTTATTTATTGTTTTTGGTTGTTTGTTAATTTATTGTGTTCTAGCGTTAAATATTTGTTAAAAATAAAAGTTTATTTCTCTTTGAAAAAGTGTACCTGCATTATCATTGTAATCGATGCAAATGATCTCAGAACGACAATATAATCGCTTATCGCAATAATTTCTGAGACAATTAATCGTCCAGCAAAATTTGTTATCGTGACAGGCCTATTTATGCCCATGTCTGGCCTTAATATGCATACAGTACAAGTCTAGTATTCAACTTACATTTCAGTTTCCAAGCAGCAAGTAGCTTTCGAGCTTGTACAGGTCTCAGAGCAGTCAGCAAATCAGACTCTTCTACAAACTGAAAGTCATCATAGCACTGTACTCCAATTGACTGCAAGTGCTCTTCGAGGATGTCTTTAGATGCTGTTGGTAGGTCAGGTAGGACTTCTCCTATGGCATCTTTTAAGAATGTTTGCTCCGAGTCCATCATTCTTGCATTGAAGGTTAGTTATGCCTACAATTTGGAAAGAAAAAAAAGCATGGAGAAGGGTAACATTGCAGGCAAAACATTTTTACAGCAGCTTTAATGCAAGAGAATTATAATAAATGAAACTGAAAATGAATTTAACCCAGATGTGGTTTTAAGATGAAAAGATAAATTTGATTTGATTGCTTCAAATGGACTATTCACGTTTGTTCCATAATGCTGTGTTTCAGTGGAATGACTTGATGCCCAGCTAGAATGTATGATACCAAAGGATAGAAGTCTGCCAGGTCATTAGCGTCAACACACTTTAGCCCAACACCGTCTTTTGTCACAGAATACAGATGGTACTCCGAGTGAAAGTTGCCTTTTCGGATATCCATCAAAAAATACACCGCTGTGTCATTGTGTATAAGGATCAGGAGAAGTTCTCCAAACTCCATATGCTCCTCATTTCTGTAAACAAGAAATTGTCCTTTTTTATACGTAGTGCCTTTGTATTGTACATCTGTAGAAACAGTGGTATTCTCATTAGAAAAGTGAAATTCCTTCACAGCATCTTTAATAGCATCTGCGTAAAGGCTAGGATAAAACACAGAGCTGTCTTTCATTTGCAGTATTTGACTGCATCCATGCCCAGCTAAAAGGTATGCCTGATACATCTGATGACGTTCAGCTAATGTCTGACAAATGTTTTTGAAGTTCTTTAAGTTTCTGGCACACCTTTTAAAATAGCTGTGTTTGCTTTCGAAGCGCATCGTCCACAATCTTATCAATGGACCAAATTTCAGGAAAAGTGCTGGATAATGCCGCAAAAAGTGGTGTTTAGGTTTGAGTTGAACCTCTGGAAACAACAACTTTCTTGATTCCAAATACTCTTGGATCAAAATCTCAAGATATGCTATCTGGGACAAAGAAATCTTTTGAGCACAGGTCAGATCTACAATGTCCTTCAATTGGAGCGCCAACTGCCAAACTTCATCATCTGGATTTTGCACTTTATCACCAACTAATACAGGTAGCAACCTCAGTAAATTCCAATTTTGAATGGCCTGGCCTGAAAGCCTGGACGCATCTGGATTGACAGCACATGGCTTGGTGAGGGCATCAGATCCTTTGTACTTGAACTGTTTAATGCGCCTCTTTAAGATAGTATAAGTGAACCATTTTTTCTTTTTTACCATGTACTTGAGGTACAGAGCAAGATCATAGGACAAGACCCCTTCGAACAAGTCATGACCCAAACAAGGCGGCAGGCCAGGCTGGGCAACATGAAAAGATTCAAGTGAATTAAATACAGAGTTTATCTTTATACCCCTGATGTCTGGAGCGTTTTCAGCCTGAAGCTCAGCAATTGCTGAGTCGTAAGTCTCTGGAGTACGCACTCGTCCACAGGCATTTGGATCTGCCACAAACTCTGTTCTTTTAACCTCACAGTACCTGCAAAAGTAATGGGAGCGGCTGAAATTCTCAGTAAATCCGCCAATACCATGAGAGCCCAAGTTATCACCAGCAATGCAGTACAGAGCTCCTTTCAATGATTCCCCATCAACTGTTATTCCTTCTGTCTCTAAAGATTTCAGATCTTCCATCAACTCTGAGAACACTTTGGATATTCCAAACCGCTTAAAATCATTCTCAAGGCACAACAAGACGAGAAACATGTGATCAGTGTTTGAACGTACATGGATAGGTAAAATTTGCTACAGACACACTGCAAGAATCTTGTGCGTTTTTTTTGCAGACCCCAAGGGATTTACTATTTCAAACGCATCTTGGTATAAAACTAGTTTGAGGCATTTCGGGTTGTTGGTAAAGAACTGGTTGCGTTTGACATTTTGTCCATCACATATATCTGTAAAAAAGTCAGTGTTTGCCTCTCCTGGCTCTGGTGACATGGTAGAGTTTGTCCATAAATCTGACTGTAAAAGGCTTTTCAACGTTTTTGCCACTGGTATATAGTAAGCATATTTTTGAATCATGTGTTCATCAAATCCCAATGACACTTTTTGGGGTTCAGTGTACTTAAACATTTCAGTGAAAGTCTGCCCTCTTGAGTATGTTGTTCTCAGAGGTCCCTGATGACACGCTAAGAACAGATCTGATTCTTTTATGCAGTCACTGATTTTAAGTATAACATCATCTGCAAGCCTCATGTCATTTTTTAACAAGGATGTTACTTTGGCAATTGTGTGGTTCAGCCCTAACTCATGCACATTTTGCATTTCCTCCACAATAGTCTGTACAGTACTGGCCGGAACAAGAAGTTGCCCTTGCAGTTTTAGGTAAAAGAGACTCACATTTTTGAGATAGGACTCGCTATCGATCTCTGGTAAATCAATGGTTTTGGAAGCTGTCGGTATAGCTTCATTTGTGGGTTCTGAAATATTCAAACCACCAATGACACTGAAAGAATATGGTTAGCTTCTTTAACGATAAAAAGTGCAACTGCACATTTTAAATCAGATACAATAGCCAAAGCGGCCGCATGGGGTGCGGCTGTACTGTGATTGCGATAAAAATGCCCCTTAAATCCAGAGTAAGTAGTAAATGTTCGACAACATTTATCCCCAACACATTTAAATACACAGCGAGGCTCGTTTCTGTGCACTTTACAGTGTAATACATAACCCTTTAGTGTGTGTAATTTCTTCTGACAAAAGGCACAGGTAATCATTTTCAGTCTCATAAACCAAGAACTTCTTTTGTCATATTTTTTGCTATAATTTTAGTTATAATTGTTTTTAATGATGGTTAAATTATTATTATACATATATTGTATGCAAATATACCTAATAGTCTGTTATAAACACTTTTTGTTCTCTTGTAAGGCCTCATTCTCATATTGACCCCCTTATACCGTGGGTATATGAGGTCTCCAACACAATTGTGTATGGTCTTTTTTTTTTTTCAATTTTCATACACAATTCACGCCAGATCTTTCACAAATTGTTGGGCCGCCAAAAGTTGACACAAATTACCCGCGTAGTAAGTCGCACTAGGAGCGGCATCCTATACGTACTACGTGCTCCCGGAAAAATCCATCACCCCACTGCACCTGATCTCCAGCACAGACATGATACACGAGAAGAAACAATATATAGATTTAACGTGAGATCCTCAATTAGTATTATAGGTAAGGGCTTAATACTTGTATTTGTATTAGAATGGTAAACTATTATGAGTGTATGGCTGTTCACTTAGTTGTCAGAATTTTCAAGTTATCAGGGAATATGTATCTTTTGCGGTGTGATGGGCTGCCTATTGAAAAGCTCATTGGCTAAATATTTTAGCATTTGTTTCTTGTTTAATTTAACAGCTAGATTAAACGGTTAACGCTGAATTGGCCACAGCACATGATATTTATCTGATCATTATAAGGCTTAAGAAGAATAGATAACAGTCATGCAGATGAACATTATGTTGAGTTCATAGACACTTAGTTTAAACTAATATCTCTTCTTAAACTAGCCTGTCTGTTGCTATTTCATGTTGGAACCAACATGAAGCGCGAAAGTCTGGGTTGATCATTTTCGCTGTTTAATGGAACCTGCCACGTGCACGATTTGTTCAAAGTAACATAATGACATAGTATTTTTCAGTTTTTAAAGTAGATCGGGTGTGTTGCACGTTAGGGAGAAGCTTTTATGGAACACGTTCACCACGCTTTGTGCAAAGCGCATTGCATTATGTCACCAGATGCTGCTGTTTAAGTCCGACTGTTTTGGTGCACGTGAATCAGTTCACAATAAAGGAAAAACGCGTTCACTAATGATCATGCTCATTCATTTTTCGTGAACGTTGAAACTGAAGGCAACACACATTCGTTTAAATAACTAACTTGATCACGTGATTTTCTGTTTTCACTATTTGTTTGTGTGACACGAGATCTCAATCGGCTGATTTTTACTGTAAACAGAAAAGTTGGATTTTTTTTTCCATAGAAAACTGAGTGCATCTGTTTCTTTTTGAAACACAAACGTGAGAAAAAGTTATACTCCTCTTGTATTACGCCGCCTTGCGTCACGGCCGAAAACTAACTCCACAATTCCAACAGTTTCACTCAGTCTGTGAAAGACATACCAGGACCTACAGTAAGTTGAAGAGTGCCAGCTTAACGGAATGTTGTGCTTTTTTAGTTCTTGTTGGTTCACCGCGCACTGCCCGAGATCTTGATGAAACATAAAAAGGGTGAGTTAGCGAACCACCAGAGCCTAACCAACGTTTAATTTGGATCTATTAAGACCCAAGTAATGCAGTTTGTTGTACTTATGAGCTGATGATGGGACAACTCTTTGTTTATAGCACTCCACATTGAAAATCCACATGTTATATCTTGTCCTTTTTGGAGTCAATAGGCTCTCTGTACAGGAGATATACTATATATAGATCTATGCTTTCAAAATCAGAAGCAGCACAAAACAGAGCTAGATTTGGAGCCTGACCATGGAGCACGATAGTGAAGATATTCTGTGCGAGACAACGACGAAGCCTACACTCATTCTTTAAACATGAGTTTTTCGTGTGTGGGATACATCATGTGTGTTTATTTGGCTATTGTGTACATGTTTGTACATACTCAGGGGACTTCTTCATTTTTGCTATCTATGGGCTACTTGTGTATGAGGTTAAATTGTCATCAACATTTGTAACAAATTATTGTGTTTTGTGGATTCAGACGATCTCAAGTATGGCCTAGTTTTGAATGGAGATTCCAGTCCTTATATTGATTGTAAATATATAGGTTTATTGATTTATATTAAAAAAGCCAGCATGCGTTGTAATTGTTGCAGATGGCCTCCAAGGAGGCGAGGATGACTCCTATGGAACGAGGCCCATTGACTTGCAAGAAAGGGACTGGAACAAAACGCCACACAGCTTGAGGGGGAAAATATGTATCAGCTCATTCATAAGCAGGTTATTGAAGAAAATTGAACAATTGTGTCTTGCGACAGCAGATACTTGAAGACTCAATTGACATTTTCTTCAAATCACCTTTGAATGTGCTGCCCAATCCATTTTTCCTCAGCTGTGGCAGTGTTGTCCAGTCCTTGCTGCAAACACGTCATTAGGCATCGTTCATTAAGGTTTCATCCTCTGCCTCCTTGGATTGATCCGATCTTGCAACAATTACAATCGCATGCTGCTGAATTTTAATCTGATTATAACCATATATTTACAATCATTTAATGGATCAGGAATCACTTCCAGTACTACGGCCATATCCTTGATCGGCAGAACCACATCAAAATCAATTTATTTTTCAAGGTTAGCACATTTTACCTCTGGCAGCACATAGTTGCCCATATTTGCCAAAATATAAAACATGTCACCGAAGTACTGTACAAACTGTACGATAAACAATACATTTAAAATCTTCAATTGATGTCACACACTCATAGATACATCATGTTTAAAGAAAAAAGAGTTCGTACGCTCGGTTCTGTCTCGAATGATAGACTCTCCAATCTGCCCCTGTCACAATATTTTTAAATTTTAGCAATTATTGTTTCAGATGATAAAAAGCTTGCTGATGTTACACGATCCAATAGTGCGTATTCGAATTTAAGTCAGAGTCCATTATTCACTCCCAGATTCGTAACCTTATTTAAGCCATTAGGAGAAGAACTGAAGGTGACAAAATACGTCTCTCTTCGTTTCTCTGGACCAAGACAATAAACATTTTCTTTTGGTCCCCAATTAGCTGAGAAAATTGCATTGGCATCCACATCCACGGCTTCCCGATACATATTACCTCCCAACAGGGGTGGGGGGGTGTTTGAATATATATTATCTTGGTCTTTCTCTGATTTTATCCCCTGTGGATTGCACATGACGTCCCAAGAGTTGTCCCCCAAACAGATGTTTTAGCCACCTCCAACTGGTGGCCGATCTCAACTAGATCCGCTCTACATTGAGCTTCTCGCCAGTGCATGACAGACGCAATATGAGGAGGACTTGATCAAATGACCATGAAATTGAGACTTTGCCTCTCCTTAGCTCCCTCTTTACCAGAAAAATAGGACGCAGTGCAATCGCATAGCGCCCAATTTGAGAGCTATTCCCTACCGACAATGCAAACCACCACTCAGTAATGAAACTATCCCCCCTACATCCTGGTCTCTGCTCTTGGTCTACTTGTCACACCAGCCCCCCACCCCCAACCACTTAAGTGCAGTCCTGGTTAGACATCAATAACATTCCCACATTCCAATGTCAATGTCTTTTAGATCCATAGCCCTCTTGTTTGAATAACCCTGTATCGCATTCACCAAGTAGCTCACGTATACACGTTGACGGCGTGCGGAAAGGTGTATTGTAAATTTGAGTAGCAGTTACTTGTTCTATGCAGATTCAGACGCACTAGACCAATTAAAATTCTGCGCTGGTCCAAGGACTGAGCAAAAGTGGGCTCTGTGGCTTAGGTCCATTGATTATCTTGGTCTCTTTGTAATCTTCTGTTTGTTAAAGACGTGAAGCGAGACCGATTTGAAGTAGCTAGTAACCCATTCACAATGTCAATTGTCTATATTGATTAGATAATAGTGTACATAACGAAAGCATGCAGAAGCCATCTGTGGAGTCCGCTGATTAGGCGTCGGGGCAGGCACCAACACACACATCACACACACACTCACACACACACACCACAACGACTCTTTTCTCTCCTTTTGTTGGTCCGGAACTTTCACCCCACCTTAAATAAGATAATTGAAAGTTGCCATCAAATATGTCTCTGTATACAATAAACTAACTTATACCAATGAAATTCCACATTGCCATTCCTCTCCTCCCGCCCTTCTATACTCCTCCTGAATCGATAACACATACACGGGACCCCACCAGTACCTCCCTTTTTTAGAGCTCACCTTATCCATAAAGCAAATTTCCTATTCCCTCGACAATAAAGTTTAATCTTTATCTTACCTTTCTTTAGGCTTTATTTTGCCGCAACCCCCACAACATCAAACAGACCAGAAACAACACCAAGTAAAGGCGTTTCACTTTTCATCCATTCATAAAGAAACAACTTTTGTGGAATTTAAATTCGCCGCAGATAGGAAACGCTGACAAGCTCTATCAACAAACCTATCATGTTATTTTCTCATTCCCAGTCTATTAGACGAGGTTAAACCCAATACACTTCTCTAGAAGATCAAAAAACAACACATGAATTTATCATTAACTCGACATGCATATACCGAACGGTGGGGTGTTACCAACCATAATTCCACATTATGAATCTGATCATCCCTTAGAGCGTTTTTCTTTAACTCTAACAAAAGCTCGCGCTGAGCTGATTCTCTTCCAGTGAAATCACTGATGACCACTAAAGCCTCTGTCCATCTCTTAGTGATGGGGAAAACCCAACAACCTGGAGAAACATACCCACACCTGAAGACAAATACATTAAAAACTGTAATCAAGACAGACCTCAGTTGCACAGCTCAAATCATCTCTTACCATAGTCTCGGATTTCAATAAAAACATCTCCTCCATACTTTATGCTAATGCGCCATAATATGCGTGTGTAGCATCTCATCTCATGTGCACAGAGGAACAGAGGCAGCGTTCTGACCCAATCAACTCTGTCTGATCATAGTCCGATCAAGCTAGACTGTATACCAAACGTATCAGAGTGATGATAACAAAGTGATGGACACTTAAGGATTTAACAAGAAAAGAAGTTCCAGACGACATGGACACTAGAAAATCTCCCCACAAAATCCGACCAAAATCCGGCTTCATCTAGTCCAGCTGTTTGTATTTTACAGTTGATTTCTATGGGAAGAAATTTCTGGTTATACCCTTGTGAATTATATCATGCATAGCCGCTTCACCCCCTTGTGCCCTTTGGTGCCACAGTTTATAAACTATAATAACCCTATCCCTTATTATTACATCGATGCCTTTATACCGTTAGAAAACTACCCTTGTCTAACCTTTTGCCTGCCCTAAAGTGCTTTATACCTTACACTTTATTACACTATTCCCCCACAAACATCATGCTGTATCCAAGTAAAAAGCATTGACCGACATCTGAAGTGACACCATCCTATTTCTTTTACCTCATAAGTTTTAAAGGACCGCGATCAGACGAGAGAACAGATGAGGCACAACGCTGAACATGGAACAGAGCTGGGACTAAAACCCCAGTTTTGCAGATAATTAGTATACATCTCTTATTGATTGGTTTGTACCGCCAAATCTGGTCCCCTGCTGCTTCAACACGTCATTTAGTTATGAAAGCAGAGACAGAAATATCTTTTCTACCTCATATCATAGCTCAGTCAAAGAAAGACAAACAAAATCACACACTTGTACCAACACGAAATGATTAACACCATAAAAAGTTTTCTTCTTTTTATATTTTGTTAAAAAGCAGAAGTAAATTCCAAGTAAAATGCGATAACTAATTATATTTCCACGCGAACTGTGCTATAAATTTGGTGATATATATGTTATATCTAATGATAAATCGATAATAGGCCATATTTGAAATCCTACAAACCCTCTTGATAAATGGGTTTAAACTGAGTTCCTTTTTTTCCACATTTTGCGTCAGAACCTTTCCTCATCAATTATGAATTAAGGTTAAGTAGCAATTTATATTCATCTAGCATTGTCAATGTACATTAATGTAAGGCGCTTAAAGGAATTTATAACAGAGATAGTATCAGCGACATTGTTCTCTCAAAAAACACCCTGAATTTTTGTTTTTGGATGCAATTGCAAACGATATTGTCGGATGGGCACTTCTATCACCAAACATGACACGCCACAGCAACATGGCTGTCAACAAGCTCCTCCTTTCATCTTGCTATTCTGCCCAAACATGGAAAATATCTGCTTAAATCTTCCAACTTCAGGGGGTCAAAATAGAACGTCATGTGACATGACACGACACACCACCACCAGACACACACCACAGCCACCGGACCACACACAGAAAAACCATACACACATCAGCCCACAGCAACAGAAGCACCGTCCCTAGAACACAAAAATAACCAGTAAAGATGTTGTATTTTCTCGGACAACAACCCACCTCTCAGTTTGATTCCAATTCTTTTATCCAATTTCAATCCTACACTGTCCACAGAACCACAAAGCAGGCCCCGTAACCCCACCCTAGTTTTCATGTTTCATTTTTTCCTGCATTAAAAAAGGTTAATGAATTCCCATTTTTTCATTCTTGAAGTCATATTAAAACCACTACCACTACACAATTAGCTCAAATGTCTGCCTTCAAACCACAATGTTGTCTCGGTTTATTTTTTTATATGTAATATATTGTTCTTATTAGAATGTTTTTTAACGACCAGGCGAACCAGAGACCCTCCAGGGTCCCCCCGCATGCAAAAGACAGGCCCACACTCTCCCCACCAACACCTCGGTAGCGGAACACACAGCGATCAGAAATCTTTTTTTCCATCGGATGTCCCCAGGCCGTGTAGATAAAAAACCCATTCAAGATACAGCACAATATATTAACATAACAAAAATACAACACAGAGACAACATTTTGGTTTGAAGGCAGACACTTTGAGCATAATGTCGTAGTGGTAAAATGACTTCATGAATGAAAAATGGGAATTAACCATTTTTAAGCCAGAAAAATTGAACACTGAAACTAGGGTGGGGTTACTGGGCCCCTGCTTTGCGTCTCTGTGACACGTGTCAGATTGAAATTGGATAAAATAATTGAATCAAACTGAGAGGGGGTGTGTAAGACCGAAAATAAAACCATATACTGTATCTTTTTTGTTTCTAGGGATCGCTGTTTTGTTGCTGTTGCCGCTGCATGTGTGTATGCGTTTCTCTCTGTGTGTGAGTGCGTGTGTGTCTGTGTGTGTGTCCAGTGTCACCAGCTCCACATGAACGTTCTTATTTTGTGAAGTTGGAAGATTTAAGCAGATATTTCCATGTTTGCAGAATAGCAGCATGACACAGGAGCTTGTAGACAGCCCAGTTGTGTGGCTGTCATGTTTGTGATAGAAGTGCCTGATATATCTGTTTGAATAGATCCAAAAACAATTCAGGGCTGTTTTTGAAAGAACAATGTCGTATAATCTCTGTATAATCTCCTTTAAGCGCATACATACTGTACATTGACAATGCAAATGAATATAAATTGTACTAAACCTTAATTCATACATTGATGAGGAAAAGTTCTGAGCCAAAATGTGCAAAAAGGAACTCAGTCTTAACCCCACTTCTATCAAGAGGAGTTTGTCAGGATAACACAATAATGTATTATAGATTATATCATTAGAATAACACATATATATCACCCAACATTTATAGCACAGTTCGAGTGGAAATAAAATTTAGTCTAAGCACTTTTACCTTGAATACTTCTGCCTTTAAAAAATAAAAAAAGAAGAAAACTTTTTATGTCCGTTAATCATTCTCCTGTTTGTACATGTGTGATTTTTTTCTTCTTCTTTGACTGATCTTGACCCTGAGGCTAGAAAAGCATATTTCTGTCTCTGCTCTCACATAATAAACTGCACAGTGAAGCAGCAGGGACCCAGATCTTGGCGTCCACACAACCATCAATAAGACGACTGTATACAATTTATCTGCAAAATGGGTTTTAGCTCCCCAGCTCTGTACATGTTCAGCGTCTGCCTCACAATATCAATTTTCTTCTCTTCAAAACAATAAGAGTAAAAGAAAAGGATGGATAACTTCAGATGTGTCACATGCTTTTTACCTTGGAACACACTGATGTTTGTGGGGATAGTGTAATATAAGTGTAAGGTATAAATCCCACTTTAGGGCAAAAGGTTAGACAAGGTAGTTTAACGGTATAAAGGCATAGATCTATAATAATAGGATAGGGTATTACTAGTTTATAACTGTGGCACCAAAGGGCACAAGGGGCGTCCGCGGTACTGCAGAATATATTCACAAGGGCTAACCAGAAATTTTTCCCATAGAACTCAATGTAAATTAAAACAGCTGGACCTCAGATGACAGATTTGGTCAGATTTTGTGGGGATTTTAGTGTCCCTTGTCGTCCTGAACTTTTTTACTTGTTAAATCCTTCAGTTTCCACACTTTAATACAAACTCTGCTCGTTTGTCTCCAGCTCTAGCTCTGCTCTGATCAGCAGCGTCTGATTGGTCAGAACGCTGCCTTGTTCCTCTGTGCACAAGCATGAGAGCTACACACGCATATTTTGGCGCATAGCATAAAGTATGGAGGAGATGATTGAATAGAGATTATGAAAGAGACTGATTTGCAGCTGTGCCAACCTGGGTCTGTCTTGATACAGTTTTTCATGTTTCTCTGTCTTTCATGTGTGGGTATGTTTCCTCCAGGTCCTGTGGTTTCCCCATCACTCAAGAGATCGGACCCCAGAGGCTTTAGTGTCATCAGTGATTTCAATGAAGAAGAAATCCAAAATGTGTTTCTGTAGAGTAAAGAAAACGATCTCCGGCTGAACAGATCTAAAACATGTGAAATTATCTCTGTAACAGTTCGGTAACATGCCTGTCGTTATTGATAACTCTCATGTGTAGATTTTAGAGCAAGTTTATTGGTTTAACTCCGTCTAATGACTTGGAATGAGACAAAAACACTGATCAGGTTGTTGATAGAGCTTGTCAGCCGTTTCGTCTTCCTGCGGGAACTTTAATTCCCACAAAGTCCTGCTTTCTTTATGAATGCTGAAAAGTGAAAGTTTACTTGTTGTTTCTGTGACTGTGTGGTTCGGCAACATCAAAGCCAAAGAAAGGTAAGATAAGATAAACTTTATTGTCCCGAGGGAAATTTGCTTTAGGATACAGGTGAGCTCTAAACAAGGGAGGACTGTGATATGTGATATCTGAATCCGGATGAGTATAGAAGGGAGGGAGAGCAATGGCAATGTGCAAATCATTGGCTATACAGTTAGTTTATTTTATACAGGACAATATTTGAGGCAACTTTAAATCTTCCATTTAAGTGGGTTGAAAGTTCCCGGCACCAAAAAGGAGAGCAAACAGACGTGTGTGTGTGTGTGTGTGTGTGTGTGTGTGTGTGTGTGTGCGTGCGCTTATGGAAAGATGGCTCTGCATGCTCCATCACGTTATGTAACCTACTTACCTCTAATCAATATACGACACTGACATGTGAATGGCTCTAGCTACTTCCAAATTTAGAAAACGCTTTAACAAACAGATTACAAAGAGACAAGATAAATCAATGACCCTTAGCCACAGAGCCCACTTTCTGCTCCAGCCTTGACCAGAGCAGTATAATTCGGTATAGTGGTCTGACATCTCTAATACAATACAATACAATATAGAGAGCAACTCTGGTCGACATGGATAAGGGTTCATTAACAAGAGGTATGGCATCTAAAAGACACTTGACATTGAATGTGGAATGTTATTGATGTCTACCCCAGGACTGCCACCTTAACGTGGTGGGGGTGGGGGCTGGGTGACAAGTCAGACCAAGAGCAGAGACCAAGGATGTTGGGGCGGATAGTTCCATCTCCCTGAGTGGTGGTCCCTCTGCATTCGCTGGTAGAATCAGCTCCTCCAAATCTGAGGCCATGGTGCACTGTCGTGGTAAAGAGGGAGCTAAGCCGAGAGGCAAAGCTCTCATTTCACTGGTCAATTTTCAGTCCCTCCCTCACCTATGGTCATGCTCATTCACATGGGAGAAGCTCAAAGTAGAGCCGCTTCTCCACGTTGAGAGGCACCAGTTGAGGTGGCTCAAACATCTGTTCTGGACACCTCTTGGACGCCTCCCTGGCACATCCCACCAGGGGAAAATCCAGAGAAAGACCCAAGACACGTTGGAGGAACTATGTCTCGGGAACGCCTTGAGTGGATGCAATGCAATTTTCTCCAGCTAAATGCGGACAAAACCGAAATGATTGTCTTTGGTCCCGAGAAACAAAGAGAGACCGTCATTTGTCACCTTCAGTCTCTCTCCCTAAGGCCTTTAAATAAGGTCAGAAATCTGGGAGTAATAATGGACTCTGACTTAAACTTCAATAGCCACATTGGATCGGTAACATCAGCAGCTTTTTATCATCTGAAAAATATTGCCAAAATTAAAAATATTGTGTCCAGGGCAGACTTGGAGATTCTTATCCATTCTTTTGTTTCCAGTAGGCTGGATTACTGCAATGGCCTGCTCACAGGTATCTCCAAACATGCAGTAAAACAGCTGCAGTATATTCAAAATGCTGCAGCCCGAGTCCTGACTAGAACCAGGAAGTACGACCACATTAGTCCGGTCCTCAGGTCTCTGCACTGGCTTCCCGTGGCCCAGAGGATAGACTTTAAAGCAGCTCTCCTGGTGTACAAGTCTCTCCATGGCCTTGCACCAAAGTACATCCATGATATGCTAGTCCCATATGAACCAGCCCGGACTCTGAGGAGCGCAGGGACGGGACTCCTGTTAGTGCCCAGAGTCAGGACTAGACAGGGGGAGGCTGCTTTTCAGATTTATGCAGCTAAAGTCTGGAACAGTCTTCCTGAGGATGTGAGACTGGCTGCCTCTCTGTCAATGTTCAAATCCATGTTAAAGACTTTTCTTTTTTCCTGTGCATACAACTAGAGAATTTTATCTTTTTAACACACCTTGTTATTTATTGTTGTAACTTTTTGTGTTTTTAACTATTTTATTGTTTTTAATTACTTGTGTGATTCTTATGTTTTTAAATTACTTATGTGATTTTAATGCTTTTTAATTACATATGTGTTTTTAATTGTATTTTAATGGTGATGATTTGTGCATTGTGTGGTGTGGACTGTGAGGCGCTTTGTGTTGCCCTGTGCAGGAAAAGCGCCCTATAAATAAAGATTGATTGATTGATTGATTGATTGATGTCCCCCCAGATGAGTTCGAGGAAGTGTTTGTGGATAGGGAAGGCTGGGCATATTAGCTTAGACTGCTGCCCCCGCGACCCTGTAACGGATGAAGCAAATGGAGCTAAATGGATGGATGCTGTTGCTGTATGTTTACTTTTACATGCATGGTGTTTCAGCCTTATACAAACCGTGTGTGGATCCTCTTCAGAGTAACCTCTTTATTCTTCTTTGAGTATTTACTCCATATTTTCACCTACGCAGTTCATATAGAGCGATAGAGAGTGGAGGAGGTTGGCAGTGAGGATCAGAAGTCAGCACAGTTTTTATACAATTGGCAAGCATTTTCTAAACCCTACTCACAATAATGAACGTTGAATGAAGGCCAGAGTGAATGTATGAGCACTACTTTTGGTATATACAGTAAAAGTTTGATATGTACAGTACATTACAGTACAGTACAGAAATGTACATTTCGCCACATTTCAGGCTTCAAACATAAAGATATGAATTTTTTTTTTTTTTTCATGAATCAACAACAAGTGGGACACAATCGTGAAGTGGAACAAAATTTATTTAAATAATTTAAACTTTTTTAACAAATAAAAAATTGAAAAGTGGGGCAATATTATTCGGCCCCTTTGAGGACCTTTGAATGATCCAATGTTGTCTTAAATGACTGATGATGATAAATAGAATGCACCTGTGTGTAATCAGGTCTCCGTATAAATGCACCTGCTCTTTGATAGTCTCAGGGTTCTGTTTAAAGCGCAGAGAGAACCATGAAGACAAAGGAACACACTAGGCAGGTCCGAGATACTGTTGTGGAGAAGTTTAAAGCCGGATTTGGATACAAAAAGATTTCCCAAGCTTTAAACATCTCAAGGAGCTCTGTGCAAGCATTTATATTGAAATGGAAGGAGTATCAGACCACTGCAAATCTACCAAGACCCGGCCGTCCCTCCAAACTTTTATCTCAAACAAGGAGAAGACTGATCAGAGATGCAGCCAAGAGGCCCATGATCACTCTGGATGAACTGCAGATAACTACAGCTGAGGTGGGAGAGTCTGTCCATAGGACAACAATCAGTCGTGCACTGCACACATCTGGCCTTTATGGAAGAGTGGCAAGAAGAAAGCCATTTCTCAAAGAATGCCACAAGCCACCTGGGAGACACACCAAACCTGTGGAAGAAGGTGCTCTGGTCAGATGAAACCAAAATCTAACTTTTTGGCCACAATGCAAAACGATATGTTTGGCGTAAAAGCAACACAGCTCATCACCTTGAACACACCATCCCCACTGTCAAACATGGTGGTGGCAGCATCATGGTTTGGGCCTGCTTTTCTTCAGCAGGGACAGGGAAGATGGCTAAAATTGATGGGAAGATGGATGGAGCCAAATACAGGACCATTCTGGAAGAAAACCTGTTGGAGTCTGCAAAAGACCTGAGACTGGGACGGAGATTTATCTTCCAACAGGACAATGATCCAAAACATAAAGCCAAGTCTACAATGGAATGGTTCACAAATAGACGTATCCAGGTGTTAGAATGGCCAAGTCCAGACCTGAATCCAATCGAGAATCTGTGGAAAGAGCTGAAGACTGCTGTTCACAAACGCTCTCCATCCAACCTCACTGAGCTCGAGCTGTTTTGCAAGGAAGAATGGGCAAGAATTCCAGTCTCTCGATGTGTAAAACTGATAGAGACATACCCCAAGCGACTTGCAGCTGTAATTGCAGCAAAAGGTGGCACTACAAAGTATTAGCGCAAGGGGGCCGAATAATATTGCACGCCCCACTTTTAGGATTTGTCTAAACCAAGACCGTTTTCAGTCTGAAAAATCTGATTTAAGGATGTGACAGAGGCCAAATATATGTGTAAAGTGAAAACTAGTGATGTCCCTAAACTATTTTGAGAGCAAGGGACGAGTTTGATGGCTTTTTTAAGGGATCACATTTTTTGGTTTAAAAGTTGGATACTGCAGCTTTAACTGAAAATGTGTCATTAAAGAAAAAAGTCCTTAAGCTCATGACTTGTAGTAAAGTACCGCCTCTAACGACAGAAGCCTTTAGTGTCAGCCCGTCTCAGAATGATTGACCTTGGATGGAATCAGACACATTTTAAGAGCACAGTGAATCAAAGGCCGTGGTTATGAGCTCGGATGTAAAGCGTTTAATCCCATTTGTCTGCTTAAAGTCCTAGACATCACAAGTAACATATGAGGACAGCTCTAATCTGAATCACATTTTGACATTCAGTCTTATTGAGGAATGCCTTCATTGACCCCAAAATACTCATCCAGTACAGTGACACGTCTCTGGGATATGTTATTTCTTTGTTTTCATGCCATTACACAATACATTACACTAACGCAAATACCAACCTGATCTGAAACAGAATTTAAAAGTAGAATGTAATAGACCAGAGTCAAAAGGCAAATTTCTAGATTCCGGGCATGTCCCACCAACAGGAGACTAGGGGAAGACCAAGGACAGGTTGGAGGAGCTATGTGTCACAGCTGGCCTAGGGATGCTTAAGGATTTCCCCCGGATGAGCTGGAGGATGTGTGTGTGGATAGGGAAGTCCGGGCATCTCTGCTTCGACTGCCTCCCCGGGAACTTGGCAACAGACGACTGTTGAAAATATGAATACAAGTTTGGTAACCCAGCTTTACATTTATCAATCAATCAATCAATCTTCCTTTGTAGAACGCCTTTTCTACACAGGGCAACGCAAAGTCTACATCAAACAAGACACAAATAATTACCTAAATCAAACACCAAAATCACCAATAAACAATATGATAAGATCAACTGTATTGATCTCACAATGAAGAAATGTACATAAAACAATTAGAATCACACAGGTCATTTAAAAGTTTCAAATCACACAAAGGATTGAAATTATAAAAAAACACAGTGCATTAAAACTAGAGATACAATTTACCCATAAGGCAGTTGTTTAAAAAGCAACACTGTTTAGATAGATAAATAGAAATATGGATTGATTGATGCTTAATTCCTTGAATTTATTCTCTGAAATGTTTTAGGATTTCCAGTTAGTTTGATGGTCAATTTGTTGAAAACACAAAGTCGCAAATGTAAAAGAAAAAATCTAAACAAGCTATTTTTTGTAAACCTTGCAGCCCTACTGTGAGACACCAGTCCCTCTGAGCCGCTGTTTCAGCCTCATGATGTGGAGCATGAGACACCCACTGTTTCACTGTGTAAGATCTATTATTTAGCTCCATTCAGTAACATCCTTTTGACTTCTCTTTACCATCAACTACCTACAATATACCATTGCCTGGATTCTGATCTTGCCGATTGCACGAGAGACTATAGCAGAACATTGTATTTCTACTGTGTTACTATTTCTTCTCCTATGTTAGTCCCATATGCACCAACTCGGACTGTGAGGAGCACAGGGACTGGACTCCTCCTGGTTCCAGTCAGAACTAAACTTGGGGAGGCAGCATTTCAGATTCATGCTGCTAAAATCAATGACTAAATCCAGGTTAAGAACAGTTCTGTTTAGCTGTGCAGACAACAGAAGGATTGAACATTCTTTTGTGCTGAGATTATGATGCCTTTGTAATTGTAATTGTTTCAGCACTTTGAGTTGCCTTGTGATTTGCGATATATAAATCATTTTTCCTTGCCATGTCTTCTGTTACAGTCGTATTCACAGAGACCGGATTCATTCTTTTGGTCTCGGTGCAGCTTTAGGAGTGTATTTTCCCTAATTGATAATCTCACCTAAAGCTACAGAATAAAACGGTGGTAACTGGGGAGAGGTGGCCAAGCACAGGTCGCGAACAGACTCACATTTTCTAGTCACATTGATTAGGGCCAAAGGGATTATTCTCAAGTAAATGTACTGTATGTTATTAAGATGAAGGGTCTCTGTACCATCTAGAAACTCATGGCTGAAGCTGCAGCAGATTGTCTTTAGTTGAAAGCATGCCATTCCTTGTGTGAAAGTGCACTCTGCATAAAACTGGAGGGACATGTAAGCGTATAGTCATTAACATTTCTATACCAGATATGTAAAATAGAGCGCTGTAGACTTGAGGTTTTGTAATGAACTATCCAGGAAAAGTCATCTTACGCCCCAGTGTTTTGTGATTTCTTCAGTTTTGATATTTGCTCAATGTTGTGGGAAAAAAATGGTTTGAACATGAGCTCGCTGGGGCCAATTCTCTTATAAGTGCTTTTTTACAACAGGGTTAGCTTTGTGCCATAGCAGAGGCAGATACAAACTAGTGTGTTTGCTGGGTGGCTAAGTCAAGCTGGAGTTTCCCCTGTGACATCTGATGGGTCAATCCTTATCTAGATGTACGAAGACAATGTAAAGAGAAATGTTGATACAAACCGTGACTGTGAGTTTCACTGTCTACAGGTCAAGTCAATAGTCAATAGGAGCCTGAGCAAAACTTCATCCATGGGTACTTCATTGAGCTAGTGCAGCCATTCCCAAACTCAGTAACACCGAGGCCCCCTTAAAAATCTGACGGGTCTGCGTGGCCCCCCAAAATAATAACCAAGAAGACAACATTAAGAATAGGCTCTTCTGGTTATTTTATTTTGGGGAAATAGCCTCTGCTACAAACATTGTAATACAAAAATGATTACAGTGGATTATTCAAGTCAAATAATGAACACAAATATTTTAATATTACAAACAAAACATTATAAATTTAACATTAAATAATTATATTATTTTTTAATTTTTTTTATGACCTCCCGCGGCCCCCCTGCAGTACCCTCGCGGCCCACCAGGGGGCCGCGGACCCCACTTTGGGAGACACTGAGCTAGTGGTTTAAATTGTCCATCAATATACGGTCTACATTTCCCCACCGAAGGGTATGACCCATCTCTGAGTCCTGCCCCCAACCCTCATTCACCCAAAGGCTCCTATGTGTTTGTTATTATTACATTTTCTGTGTTTGTTTTTCCGATCTGTTGTTGGTGAACCGACAACTTTGTGAAGTCAGTACTCAAATTGAGTTGAAGAGAATTTAATCCTCAGTTTCTAGTTTATATCATGTACAATATTGTAAGAAGTAAGTGTTGAATGAAGATATGTTAGGAAATATTCCATTAACTGACATTTTATAATAATGTTTGTATATTGAACTCGAAATAAACACTCAACACAACTCGAAATACTTGTGTGTGTCCGTGTGCGTGTATGTGTGTGTGTGTGTGTGAGTGTGTGTGAGTGAGAGAAAGACCACCCTGATCCTGAAGAGGCCTGTAAGTCCCTGCACCAGTCGTTCTCTCTGCTCCCCTCAGGCAGATGACACAAACTCCACTGATCCGCAAAAATATGTACAAGTCATTCCTCCCCACTGCATTAACTGCCCTAAACGCACGATGTCTAATTTTGTATTGCTGCTTTTATTATTGTATGTTCCTTGAGAGAGATGTATCTGTTTGTGAAGCAAATTTCTCTTTTGTCTTGGATCAGACAAATAAAGTCATGTGATGAATTACAAAAAAACATTGCCACAGTGCAGCACCTGAGGCTGTAAAGTGCTGAAATGTTGAGTTCTCAGGTAAAACACGTTACATTTCCAAGAATCCAATGTGTGTGTCAGCATCCAGTTTGGAGGGTCCCAACGCTTAGAATCAGCTCGCCCAAGGAATGAATTATGCATTATCATATTCATTTATATTTGTTGAGCTTGTACTTCCATTTAATCTCCACTTTTAAATCAGCAACAAATATGGGTGAGCCAACATGCCTACAGCTATACCTACCAATTTTGTCTCTGGGGTATTACATTGGGGTATTGTCATATTATGGAGGCCCTGACACATTTTCACATTGTAACCATTTGTTTATACATAAATAAAAACAACATAGTATTCTTGATTTTCTGTTCTACTTTAGTTATCAAATTGCTGTTATTTATTTTACATTATTTATTGTTTATTTGGTTGGGACAGTGCATGTTAATTAATGAACACACCCCTCCTGATTGTACCTTTGGGCTAATATGTATCCGTTGTCCCACAGTCACTCTCACAAACGCACACTCGTTCACGCTGAACCATTGTACATGTTTTCAAAGGTAGGGGAAACACGGGGAGAACAGACAAATTCCACCCATTATTTGTACACTCTCTTTTGGCTGTTAAAAGAGAGAAACTTTCATTCAAAAATATTAATACAAAAAATACCATTTACACAAACAACAATAAAAAAACAACAAATAAGTTTTTTTAAAAAGGCCTGGAGGTGGAATCAAACCCAGGACCTTCGTGTTTCTAGGTCTGTGCCACTGTGTTTTGATGAACAAAAGAGCAAGGGAATCATGGAGCTATCATTAATACAAATACTGTAAGTGGTGCTAAAGTAAAGTAAAGAAAAGACGCTGTGGGGTTTACAGCTGGAGTTTGCCCTGTTTGGATTCTCAAAGCACCGGGTGAGTACTTTTTTTGACCTTACACACTCATCTATAAATGAACCGGTGAATTAACAAAGGTGAAAAGGTCTATGTTGCAGCACACATACCCAACAGTAATGTTATACAAAGTATATGCACACAGGGAGTACACACAATATACAATATACGTGCCGCCCACATATACATATGGGCGGCACGGTGGCTGAGTGGATAGCACTCTCGCCTCTCAGCAAGAAGGTCCTGGGTTCAAATCCCGGTCGGACCAGGGCCTTTCTGAGTGGAGTTTGCATGTTCTCCCCGTGTCTGCGTAGGTTTCCTCCGGGTACTCCGGTTTCCCCTACCACTAAAAATATGTACAATAGGTCTGGCATGCGCCTCCTGTTCGGCGACCCCGCTCCCATCTCTGTGTGGAGTGAGAGGACAAGTGCCCAAAAAAAAAAAAAAATACAAATAACAATTGTAAACCGCTTTGTGACCCTTGTCTGTGAAAGGCGGTATATAAATAAACATTACTTACTTACTTACTTACAAAACAAGTGGCTGCCATTTTTCTTAGCTAGCTGCAAATGCTTCAATATCAATCTTTCGAAATATCTCATATATATAGGCTTAGCAGTTCTCATTGTACAGTCTGACTGCGGCAGGAGGGAAAGACCTATGGAACCTCTCCTTCACACATTGAGAATGATTAAGTGTCACTGAAGTGTCCAGCAGGGGGTGACAGTCATGGTCCAGCATAGATGTTAGTTTGTCCAGGACCCTCCTGTCCCTCCAGGGAACAGCCCAGGACAGAACTAGACTTCCTGATGATTTTGTCCAAAGAAGATTGGTATCTTTCTTTGCAAACTTGCGGTAAACTCCCAGAACAAATTAAAACCAACAATAATTCAGAATCTCCTGCCTTTTATAACGTTGTATATATTTCCATGTTCCATGCTGGACTGGTTTACAATGCACGCTGGATCAGAGAGGTGTAAGATTTCCTTAGTGGCACATTCTCAAACCAATGATAAGAATATAATTATCCTGCCCCTAAGCGTGCTATTTACTTTTCCTCGGCTAAACAATCTAATAACAATAACCCGATATTAGACATAACATAACGCCCTATTAGCAATGTGAGTGTGTGCTTTCTGTTCTGGAGGGCTGATTGTTACGAGCTGATAAACTTAATTGAATAGAAGGTGCATCACAAGTCCTCCAAATTGTGTTTATCTTCCAGTGAGGTCTCTATGTATATTCTTCAGTTATCAGATATTGTCTGTAAAATCAAGAAACATTGAATTAGATTGTATTCAAGACCTGCACGAAAGCCAGATTCCGTCAGAACTCTGAAGCTAAGGAGGACAGGGCCTGGTTAATACTGTGATGGGAGATCTCCGGGAACCCCAGGAGCCACAGTGGGGCAAACTGTCATTGTGTCCAGACACTGATGAGTCTGGTGTGCATGTGTCGGAGGGGCTGATGGCACATACTGGTTTCCTTGCTTCTGTCAATATGCCCCAGGGCAGCTGTGACTGATGTAGTTTATCACCACAGAGTATGATGTGAAATAATAATGACATCTTTGAGAGTCCAAAGGGAGCGGTATAAAAGCGATGCAAGATGAACTCCTTCTGTGGGACATTTTATGCAGGATGGTGGTTATGTGATCCAATTTTGCGTGCTTCGCCCTGTTGACGTTTAATAAAAGAGGTTGCATAACTTTCATTAGGAAACTCAGGTAAGAGATAAGAAGATTAAACTGAAGGGCAATATGCTTTCATCTGTAGTTATTACATTGAACTGCCGAGCCTCATGAGGTGTAAGCCAACACACTCACCACTATCATTCTGCTTCCTATTCATTGTATTAACACATGAGGAAGGAAGGACATGCTTTTATGCAAAAGAAGCACGTTTGTCATAAGGTTCTATCATCAGTGTCTTATGATTCATTTGAACTGAGCTGCTTTGAGCTGGGACAGACCGCTCCTGCGCTGTGTGGTGTCGTTTACAGACCACCGAAGCACAATAAAGACTTTATCATTGACTTTTCTGATTTCGTGGCCTCAATGTTGACTCAATATGACAAGATGTTAATTGTTGGTGACTTTAATGTGCATGTGTGCTATCCGTTAAAACCCATGGCCAGGGAGTTTTTAAACTTGACTGAGGCATTTGATCTGTCACAAAATGTCACTAGCCCCACACACATACATGGGCACACGTTTGAGCTTGTATTGTCACATAGTGTCTCTGTTGAATATGTCTCCGTTGGGGATGCAACTTGACCACAGTCCTGTCATGTTTAGCTTTAGGTTGGAAAAAATGACGCAGTCAGCTCCTGTGCGTAAAAGTCGGGTGATCAAGTCAGACACGGCTGCTCCTTTTGCTCCACTTTTTGTCTCATCCGCTCTTTATGTATGCTCTTCTCAATGCATGATGACGGAGCAATTGATGGATGCTTTCCTGTCTACCTGCACTACTGTCTTGGACAATGTCTCTCCTTTGAAGGCTATGCGCCCAAATAGACAACAAGAGCCATGTATAAATTACACTACACGGGCTGCGCGGCGGGTGTGTCGTCACGCTGAGCGCAAATGGAAACATGACCTCTCGGTGGTGTCTCATCAGATTTTGACAGAGAGTTGGAGAAAATATCAATGTGTGGTCCAAACTAAAAAAAAGAAAGTTCTTATCAGCGTTGATTGTGAGTAACGTAAGTCAGCCTCATGTTATTTTTAAAACTATTGGCTCTGTTCTCAACCCCTTCCAATCCACCAAACTGGAAATGACGAGGGACACTTGTGAAAAATTCCTCTCACTTTTTAATGATAAAGTCGCTGCTATTAGGGGAGATATATCAGTTCTGCCTCTTGTTAATGTTGTTGGAAACACTCTGTGTGCTAATGTCTTTAGTCAGTTTGAGCCTGTTTCACTGTCTGCACTTACAGAGTTTGTGAGCAAATTGAAACCCTCGTCCAATTGCACGGATCCTTTCCCACCTCTCTTCAAAGAGGTCTGGGATTATTGGAACATCAGTCACCAAAATTATCAATAGCAGTCTTCTTTCTGGTATTGTGCCCTCCTTTTGTAAAAGTGCTGTTGTTGAACCATTAATCAAAAGAGCAAGTCTTGATCCAACAGTTCTATCAAACTATTGGCCCATTTCTAAACTTCCGTTTGTGTCCAAAGTTTTAGAAAAATGCGTTATTGCACAGCTGCAACCTTTTCTGGAGGCAAATGGGATTTTAGATACTTTTCAGTCAGGTTACAAAGCTTTTCACAGCGCTCAGTCTGCACTTTTAAAAGTTTTTAATGAGTTATTCTTAATAACAGACTCTGGCAATTCTTCAATTTTAGTGCTTTTAGACCTGACTGCTTTTGACACAGTGGACCATGCGATTCTTTTAAATAGACTTGGACATTGTGTGGGTGGGTAAGGGGACCGCCCTTACCTGGTTTTCTTCCTACCTGTCGGGGCGGTCCTTCATTGTCGACGATTGTCAAATCTATTTTCCCCTCGCTAAAAATGCTCATGGCCCCCTAACACCCCTACTCGACTGTCTATGTGACGTCAAGGTAATTCTCTTTGGGGCCAATCACGTTTATGTGGGACCTCTGAGTGAACATATGCGTCCCACAGTCACCAACCTTGGCGTCACCATAGACAGTGATTTTAAATTTGACAAGCAGGTCAACAGCATTTAAAAATTGAGTTTTTATCATCTGCGGCTTTTATCCAAAGTTACCCCTTTTTTATATTTTAACCTTTTTGAACAAGTTATGCACGCTTTTATTTCTTCAAGTCTGGACTACTATAACGCACTCTACTCCGGTATTTCACACACAAGGCACTTCACCGGCTACAGTTAGTCCCGAACTTTGTGGCATGGCTTTTAACAGGAACCAAAAAGCGCGACCACATCACTCCTGTCCTTGCACTGGCTTCCTGTTAATTTTAGAATTGATTTTAAGATTTCGTTGTTTGTTTTTTAAGCTTTGAATGGACTGGCCCCTCCTTACATCTCCGAACTCATCCAGATTCTTTACATGCCCCGCGCGCTGAAGTCCGAGGGCCAGCTCAATCTCGTGGTACATAAGACGAGACTTAAAACCCGGGGGCACAGGGCCTTCTCTGTGGCTGGACCAAAGCTCTGGAACGCTCTGCCCCCCCATGTCAAAACAGCTCCCTCGTTGGAATGTTTTAAGTCTCGTCTTAAGACCCACTTTTATTCTCTAGCTTTTAACACTGCATGAGTCGTGTGGTCCTCTGTTTTTATTTTATTTTATTTCATTTTATTTATTTGTATATGTGTGTTTTTAAATATATGTTGCCATTTTTTTGTTTGTTGTACAGCACTTTGGAAACTGCTTGTTAAGGAAATGTGCCATATAAATAAAGTGGATTGGATTGGATCGGATTTTATGTGGCACCTTTCATACATAAAGGCAACTCAATGTGCAGAACAGAGACAAACCACACATTTAATGGTGATTTATGTTTTGTCAGCATCACATAGACACATTCAAATGTCTAAAGATAATACACTAAAAAGATAATAAAAGAGTTTTAGGTTTGGCAAGGATGTTGTGGGACTGTCTTGGCTGACACGTCTCTGCAACATTGCGTGGCGATCAGGGGCAGTGCCAATGGAGTGGCAGACCGGGGTGGTGGTCCCTTTCTACAAGAAGGGGGACCAGAGGGTTTGTTGCAATTATCGTGGGATCACACTCCTCAGCCTCCCCGGTAAGGTTTACTCCAAGGTACTGGAGAAGGAGGCTACGGCCGATGGTCGAATCTCGGATTCAGGAGGAGCAGTGTGGTTTTCGTCCCGGTCGCGGGACACTGGACCAGCTCTATACTCTCCATCGGATACTCGAGGGTTCATGGGAGTTCGCCCAACCTGTCCACATGTGCTTTGTGGATTTGAAGAAGGCGATCGACCCTGTTCCCCGGGGTGTCTTTTGGGGGGTTCCTCGGGAGTATGGGGTTCGGGGTCCCCTGCTGAGGGCCATCCGGTCCCTGTATGACCGGAGCCAGAGCTGTGCTCGCATTGCCGGCAGTAAGTCAGACCTGTTCCCGGTTCCTCGGAGGGGGTCCGGTTCGGGGACCGCAGGATTTCATCTCTGCTGTTTGCGGACTATGTTTTCCTGCTGGCTCCAACGAACCAGGACCTGCAACATGCACTGGGGCGGTTTGCAGCCGAGTGTGAAGCGGCTGGGATGAGAATCAGCACCTCCAAATCTGAGGCCATGGTGCTCGACCGGAAAAAGGTGCCTTGCCCTCTACAGGTGGGTGGAGAGGTCCTTCCTCAAGTGGAGGAGTTCAAGTATCTCAGGCTCTTGTTCACGAGTGAGGGAAGAATGGAGCGTGAGATTGACAGGCGGATCGGTGCAGCGTGCGCAGTGATGCGGCCGCTGTATTGGACCGTTGTGGTGAAGAGGGAGCTGAGCCGAAAGGCAAAGCTCTCGATTTACCGGTCAATCTTCGTTCCCTCCCTCACCTATGGTCATGAGCTTTGGGTAATCACCGAAAGAACCAGATCGTGGATACAAGCGGTTGAAATGAGCTTCCTCCGCAGAGTGGCTGGGCACTCCCATAGAGATAGGGTGAGAAGCTCAGTCACACGGGAGGAGCTCGGAGTAGAGCCGCTGCTTCTCCACGTCCAGAGGAACCAGTTGAGGTGGCTCGGGCATCTGTTCCGGATGCCTCCTGGACGCCTCCCTGGAGGGACTATGTCTCTCAGCTGGCCTGGGAACGCCTTGGGGTCCCCCCGGACGAGCTGGAGGAAGTGTGTGTGGATAGGGAAGTCTGGGCGTTTCTGCATAGACTGCTGCCCCCGCAACACGGCAAGGGATGAAGCGGAAGAAAATGGATGGATGCATGGATGGATAGTTCGGCAAGTCAAAGGCACCTCATAGTTCAAATTCAGTATAATGTATGTACAAATATTTATTTGCACATCCTTTTCGATATTAAGTTAAACA
Organism: Knipowitschia caucasica; assembly: GCA_964034765.1. Classification (NCBI taxonomy): domain Eukaryota; kingdom Metazoa; phylum Chordata; class Actinopteri; order Gobiiformes; family Gobiidae; genus Knipowitschia; species Knipowitschia caucasica. The sequence continues at coordinate 12,065,429 of OZ035827.1, read as the reverse complement.
CATACGTTTGTTCACGTTTCAGTTTGTTGTCAATGTTCAATGTTTACAGGTAGGTCATCATACACTAGTCCTAAAGGGTGACTATAGGGACTAAATTGGGACTGCCTCGAGACACGCGACACTAAACAATCAAATGACTTGCAATAAGACAAAAGCTAAATATATACAAATGGTGCTATAATGGGAATGATTTGCTTGTTGGTTCTGTAACTGTGGGGTTTGGCAAAATCATCTGCCCAAGGGCAGACTTTATAAGCTGTGTTCCCACCGTAGATGCCACATTCACTAATTATCAGCTGCATGAATTTGGTCAATCTGTTGTACTGCCTTGTGTTAGGGAAATACGCAGGGCGGAAGTGGTGGGCGGACTTTGATGCGAACAAGTTACTTCCATATTCTCGCACATGTTAGCAGTACTTTTTCACAGTCACAGTAGAATGTCTACTCAGGGTGAAGACATACAGTAGGTCCCATTTCGTTTTGTCGCCTTTCACGCGTGAATCACACGAGACTCACGTGTGATTCACGCGTCTTTTATTTATTTTTTCCCCAGTGATGCTGCAATGACCCAAACAACCACCAGGTGGCACTTGTGAGCAGGGTTAGGAAAATTGGCTTCTCATCGGTCTTTGTTCTCTGTCACCGGACAACTCTCTGTGGCTTTATAGCTCAATGACAAGGAGGTGGACTCTGGTGTGAGAGGACTCGGGTTCAAGTACAGCCTATGACACTTTTGATTTTGTTGACGTTTACATTTTTTCTAAAACATACTTAGTAATTAGGCCAACACATTTAAAATAGTTGTAGACTGTAGTAAACTGTTGTAAACTTCACAATCTGCACCAACCAAACTGCAGGAAAAAAAAATCAACTTTATTGAGTAACGGAGTAATCTGATTCATATACTCCCCCCGCTAATAAAAACTATGGAATGGCCGGGGCTTGAACCCCGAACGTCCACGCGGCTGCCGAGAATAGTTTACCTAAACAGAGCTAAACCATTTTCAACGGTAGTGAATGGGTAAAAGTTTCATGCGTCACTTCCGGTGCCAGCGGAAGTGACGTAGGCGCGCTGCTCTAAAACGGAGAGAGCCGGCTTTCTCCATTCATTGTGGATTACACACGCACTCGGTAAGTCTCCTCTGATAAACACAATGTTTTTGTGCCCGTTCTTTATGTTTCACTCCATAAATCTCTCATATTGTGCGTAGATCGTTCACACACGTCTGTAGTTTAAATCTCGAGTGTGTAGTGCGCTGTTTATGATTGTTTACCTCCGTGTCATATGTTTGTTGTTGCTGCTGCTGCTGCTGCTCGTAGATCTCTCTGTTTGGATCAATATTGTAAAGAAAACACTTTCTCTGCGTTGCCAAACAATCTGTATTCACTGTATTCTACTGTATACAGTAATGCAGTTTGTTTACGTCTGGTTGTAGTAGTATTTCCAGCGCTAGTTAACGCGGTGTTTTGGGATGTACACACGTGAGCTAAAGCACACTGTATACAGATCAAATGCACTTTTAATAAGCTTAATGCACACAGTTGTTGTAACAGGCTGTGTATAAGTGCTGCTGTGAGTTTGGCTCAGTGTTGTCACTGCTCTTTCTCTGTTCACTTACTATTGTCTCATAAACGTGATTTATGGCTAATAATGTGTGACAGGCATAGTACTGTTAGTCACATGATGCCAAAATAAGTGTATAATACAGTTTGCTCCATCTGTTGTACTGTAGTGTACAGTATGCTTATCGTTGATGTGTGTACTATCTATATGTATTTCACATTTCTATAGTTCAGCAACACATTGAGTTGAAAATGAATTATATGCAGTTAGTTTACGACAATGTATTAGTGTTTTACCAGTTCATATTTTCCTTCTATAACTGTACTTACTGTATCCCAGAGCCTCATGCTGCTAATGTCCAGATGTAAACATACAACTGTATATGTCTTCTCTAGATTATACAGGATTCATGCTTCTTTATTATGCTAAAGATATATACATTATACATACTTCTCTATCATGCTATAGCTAGATATTTTATGATCTTTTTTTGTTGTTGCAGACAATATGAAGACATTTTCATTCTTTCCTGGCCGCGTCACTGTGATTTTTCACAAGGGCCCACGTGGATTCCTGCTGCAGGACCCTTCGGAGGAGGCGAGGAAGATCAGGGACGACCCGTCCATGACGGAGTGCGGTGCTCCTCTGAGGGAGGAGGTGGTGAGGGAGAACGCCCTCACTCTGGTGCGAGTGAGAGGAGGTGATGCCTCAGACAAGGCTGAAGTGCTGGGGGAGTACATCGCTCACAGCAGGCAGTAAGACCAGCACAGCGCCTGCTGTCACTCTAATGTCACTGCTGTCTGAGGAGGCCATAGAGAAGGTTGTGCAGCGGATCTTGGAAAAGCAGCAGCAGCCTCCAGCAAATAAACCCCACACAAAGAAATGCCTGTCTTGTGGCCAGCCAAAATCCAAATATGAGGGCGATGGCAGCTCCATCCACGAGTTTTACCAGCCGGGTCCTACCAGGTATTTCTATTGCTCCACCAAGGTCTATAACACCTATCGCACAGAGGGTTTGACCAACTCCAGGATGCCATTCCGAGACTTTATGGACACTGAGTTCTACCAGAGAGAGCTGGAGGCCACGCAGCAGAGAGTGAATGAGCGGCAGGAGAAGAAAAGGAAGAGAGATGAGTCTCCTGCCACTGGGAGAAAGTGCGGGTTCTGCAAACTGCAGCTGAAGCAGGGACCAAACAGTCCTCACATTCATACACAATTCCCTGGTCTGTCAGGAAAATACATCTACTGCCCTGCCAAAGTATTCTCCCTGTAGGACCAGGGGATGGAGACGCAGATGTTCCAGCAGTCTCCTTTTTATGACCGGGAGAGGGAAAGGTGGCGTGTATTAAATGAGCTATCTGCTGTCTATTGGTGCTATTGTATATAGTTACTATATTACACCTGTCTGTTCATACATTTTTATAAATATTCTAATTATTATGTAAATATATACTTAATATTGATTATATCTAATTATATCATTTCATTTGTAAAGTCTGCATCTACAGTTCTGTTTAGTCAACTCTCAGCCGTCACAGTCACAGGGCTCATGACACAAATACTAGTTTAAGAAGACAAAGATAGCATGTTGTTGTTTTTCTTCTAAGTGTATTTCTTAAATGTTTAAATATCTATTTTTTCATCTGTTCACAATAAATATATTATAATGTCATACATTATTGAAGTCTTTCTTTTTATTGATCATATTTCAGGGCAAACAACAGTAGTATTTAACAAAACAATCTGTATAGAAAATAGAGTTTCAGTTCAGTGTCAGTGGGATCAAAGCAGCTATTGTTGAACTTGTTCAAAGCACCCCCTGCAGAGTTCTCACCTCTGGGATATTCCAGGTGTGTTTGTCTAAATCCCTTGATCAACACTTTTCCCATCCTGAGGAGGTGTGACCTTTAACCTGTGTGTGAGGCCTTTGGGGATAAGCCTCTGTGATCTTCAAACACTCACACTTTGTGCAGGTCAAAAGGTTTCATGACATTGCTGTTAATATTACTGTCAATTCACTGATCATTTCAAGTTTTACATTTCAAAGAAGCTCTCTAATAGTTACATTTATGTACTTGAAAGGTAATGTGGCTGTTATTAAGGTCAAAATGAGACCCAGTTATTAACGTTAAACTTTTAAATAAGTTTGATTTATTTGGGGTGAGACGGGTTTCGAACTCGCGTCTGTAAATATCCCTGCATTTTGATTGGTTGGACTTCATCACAAAGGCACGTGGCTGACAGGCTCATTCTGATTGGCTGGCACGATATGCCCACTATACGCGGCTGGCCCCCGCGGGAAAGTCTTGGACAATCCCGCTATACCACACAGGCGCTGGAAAAAACCCAGGATCTAATAGTAAAGACCGCTGAGTAAATGAGCCGTGCGGATGTGCGGGACACTTAAAATGCCTTATATGCAAGTTAATGCAAATGTTTGCCATATGATCTATATGAGCTACTCCTGTGCATTTTAGAATTCCTAATTAATGGTAGCTATATGTAACATGTGTAGTTTAAATTTTTGTATTGCTAATCAAAGTAAAAGTATTCTGAATACAGTGTACACTTGTGTTTGTTTTGTTCCAATGTTTCATGTTCAATAACGCACTTGCTGCTGGCTATCCCATACTGTAGAAGAAGTCAGAAAGGAACTTTTGAGAAGAAGTGTTTTTATTAAAAAATAAGAAGTAAAAATAAGTAATAAAGTAAAATACAATTGTATTGTTACAGTACTTACAATACAGTGCAGTTAGTTAGTACAGTGTTTTACAGAGTCAATCCTTTAAACTTTAGCATTCAGTAGCGACACTTTTAAACATAAAACACATTCTCACGATATTGCTAATACAAATTTATGATGGGGGGAAAACTTTCTTTCTCCAGTTCATCTTCACATATGCAAAACATCTTCACATAGCCTATCACTCAGGCGAGCAAAAACCGAGCACGTTTTCTCCAGTGTTAAATAAAAAATACTTAGTAATTAGGCCAACACATTTAAAATAGTTGCTAGACTGTAGTAATCTGTTGTAAACTTCACAATCTGCACCAAACAAACAGCAGGAAAAAAATGCAACTTTATTCAGTAACGGAGTAATCTGATTCATATACTCCCCCCGCTAATAAAAATGAAGGATTGGCCAGGGCTCGAACCCCAGTCGTCCAAGCGAAAGTCTTGGACAATCCTGCTACGCCACACACGCACTGGAGTTAAGGCAGGATCTAATAGGAGAGATCGCTGAGTGAATGAGCCGTGCGTATATGCGGGACGCTTAAAATGCCTTATATGCAAGTTAATGCAAATGTTTGCCATATTTGCCAGAATTCCTAATTAATGGTAGCTATATGTAACATGTGCAGTTTAAATTTTTGTAATTATACACAGCCTATATATTGCTAATCAAAGTAAAAGTATTCAGAATACAGTGTACACTCGTGTACATAACATCATAACTCAATACTTCAAAAACTCATAAACTTGGTACTTCACTCGGTACTTCAAAAACTCAGAAAACTCATAAAACATGTTCAGATCTTTCATAAAACTTGTCAACAATCTTCAGTAAAATACCAAACTTCATCAGTCGATGGTGGTTCCAGATATTGCTTTGAAAACAGTCTCTCCCACTTCTTTGTTTTGATTCTTCAGGCTGCATTTGTGCCGAGCCATGATTCTTCTGTGACGTGTCGTTCAATCACACGTTTCAGCTTCAGTGTCCAGATTCAGAAATCCAAATCAGTCCAAATCATGTCCAAATTGTGTAATCCAATTTTTCCAAATGGTGTCCATGCAAAAGAGGACGATGGTATTGTCCATGTCTCAGCAGCTCACAGCCTGAGTGGAATCAGGGGCTGTGCAGATTGTCCAAGTGCTGATCCAGATGCATTCTCTTGAGGTTTCTCAGTTTTGGCTTAAAAATAACAACACATTTTTGTGTGAAAAAAATAAGTCTTCTGTTCACTAGATGTTACAGACAAGGCCCGCATCCTCCACCACCTGAAGAAGATGACATGTCTGGGATCGCGTCTTTAATTCCGACAGAAGACATGTTTTATTGTCGATGGTAGAGACAGCATGAACAACACGAACAACAGAATGCAAGTGTATTATACAGAGCGGAGGCATGGAGTCCTCCAATCAGCAGCTGCCACAGTGCCATGTAGCTTGGCCTTCAGATAGACAAAACAAGGGAAAAGTACTGGCTTCTGCACATAGATAGAATGATGAGTTTAACTTGAACAAAAGTTGCTTCAAAGTGTTATGAAATCTCACATATCCATGGAAATTGAATTTGGTATATCTACACATGTTTTGTGTAGGTAATGGATATGTATGTGATTGGCTGAAAAATCACACTTTTGGTCTGTACTGTACATACATATATCCTTTGATGAGCACTTACACTTTCAACATGTCTTTTGTCCTATTGGATTTATTTAATTGATTTTGACATGACAAGCTATAATCAATCATGATGAAATATGTCTCTGTGTGCGTGTGTGTGTGTGTGTGTGTGTGTGTGTGTGTGTAAACAGTTTGAGCATTTACAAAATCCGGGTCTACAGTGTGTGACCTGATCCAAGGTGCAGACTGACTGAAAGGAGTTGTGCAGGAGTTGTGCAGCATGGATCAAGTTGTGCACCCCCTCAACCCTGATTAGCATTTGTATAGCTGACAGCATTGCCATTTACATGTTAAAGCCTCCTGTGGAGGAGGGAGGAGGGGACAACAAACTACCGTCAACAGCCGAATCCCAGAAGTTTCACAGTAATATACAGGGCAGAAAAGAGACAAAAATCACACTTTTCATGCAGTGATTGTTCTCAAATAAAAGATGACTTAAAGGAACAATATGTAAAAATCTGGCCAAAAGTGGTACTGCAGTCACAGTCAATAAATAAATAAAATCAATGTAATTATACATAGTTTATGCAAAATAAATAAGCAATTGATGTCCAAAATAGGAGTGGGAAGAATGGATGTTTGCCTTGTGAATGAATTGTGCTATACAAATAAACTTGCCTTGCCTTGCCTTGCCTTGCCTTGCCTTGCCTTGCCATGTTGGAATGTATTTCTTCAGCGTATCAACATCAGGGTTTGCTCAAGAGGATATCACCTTTCAATTTTATTTATTCCCTATTTTTTAGACAAACATGTAAAAGTTCCACATCAAAAAGAGACTAACATTATTTTAATTGGGGTACATGTGGTCTTTGACGAATATTCACAAAATGCTGCACATCAGACAAAAGAAGATGCACTCAGGAATCATAAGGATGACCAGCTTACAAACCAGACAATTATTGACTCCAAGAATAAACAAATGCTCTCTCCCACTCTCGAGGAGGGCAAAAGTCCAACACAATCAGGCGCCCAGTGATGGGGGCCATTGTTTGCTCAGGCTGATATGGAGGACCAAGACCTGGACCAGGGTCCAGACCGGAGACCAGACCAGAGACCATGTGACGTCATCGGACATGTTGATAAAACCGGGGGTAGGACAGTCTGAGGGAGAAGAGCAGGGATAGAGACAGAGAACATGGCAGAGCGCCTGCATGTTCTCTGCACATTTTCAGGCCTGGAGGGAAAGTTTTTAGGATGGCTCAGCATAGGGTTAGTTTTAGAGAATTAATGGCTCCAAGGGTTTTGTATCGATATTTAATTGTAAAGAGAATTAAATGTTCTATTTTTAACTCTTGCATTCTTGGCCTTATTTCTGTATCAAATTCTGAACACGTCAGTCAAATTGCTTTTGACGACAGATGGTGACCCCGACGTGATTTGATACAGAAAGAAGACGCAAGATGAGCTCAGATAGATAGACTGGGTCTGTTGGGTCTTGGGGCTCTCTACTCTGCAAAACACAGGTAAGCAGATACCATTTCTAAAATCTGCACATTGTTTTAAATAGAAGACAGAGAGATCTCGGCCCAGCATGATTGCAGCGTGGACAAGACCGCCGTGACGGGCGATTCTATCGGACGCGATAGAACAATAGTCAGGTTTTTCGACGTTTTTGAACCTTGAGGGATGTTGGTCTCTCTCTAAAAAAGAATATACAGGAAGACAAAGTCCACAGAGTTTACAGTGCAGAGAGGCACAAGTGTATAGTGAAAAAATAGGAATAGAATTAGAGAAATAGGGACAGCTTTAGGGTCAGAACAGGATAATAAAACCTTCTATATCCCCCGGGGGGCGGGAAAAAGGGTACATTTAAGCAGGAAAAAAGCCAAGTATTTAAAATGTGGATTCTGATAATAATGATCTGATTAATGAGGGAAAAAGAGCCACTTGGCTGTAGTATACGAGTTTCCATGTGAAGAAATGACCAGAATGATCAGTTATGGAAGTTTTTCTCTTATTCTGATGTAATGTTTCAATAGTTACAGAGGTATTAAAAAAAAAAAAGATCCGGCTGTACCTAGTGATGCATTGGTCATGTAAGCAAATTGTAATGTTTTCCATTACTGACGTATTTAAGGATAAAATGTAAAGTGTCGTTTGACGTGAGAAAAACTTTTACCACTGATTAAGACCTTGTCACGATAAAAACGAGGAAAATGTAGCTAACAAGAGGAAGTATTTCAGACTCCATGTTTTCCTTTGTGCGGGAGGCCCCTCCCCTCCCTCTTTCTCTCTCTCTCTCTTTCTGTCTTTCTCTCTCTCTCTCGAAGAAAGAACTATTACCAAATATATTTTTTGTAGAGAATTACATTTATACACACGATAATGTTACTGACATGGAGTCATATGATCACAGAACTTTGAGTTAGATTATAAAGAGGCATTATTTTATTTTTATCTCCAAGGAGTCTGGACAAGTTTTTTCCCTACATTTTGGTGATATAAAAGTTAGAATGATCTTAGAGAGCATTATACTGTTGGAAAAAATAGGGCTTAGGATAGCAGTTGAATGCAGAATTCGGTTTTCAGGATCTAATGTTTAAAATGTTAATATTAATTATTTCATAGGTTTATGTAGATTTGTAATTAATCATTGGTTGTATGGTAATTAACACACTTGTTTGTGTTTCTTGTTTGTCTGTTTTTTCCGAGAAAACTTCTGTCTGTTTCATTGGCCAAAAACGTCTGCCACAAGACCTCAATCGAGCGCCATCAACACGGACCATCAGCGTCTCCCCCAGACCCACAGGGGGCAGCAAAGACGGCAGCATCGGCTGCAGCAGCTAACAGGAACTCTCGAAGAAGACTTCTCCGGCCTCCATTTCATGGAGAAGAACCAGACTTTTGCACAAACCGAGTGGAGTTATGTGCACGGAGAAGAACGTTGTGTAAACCAAGCGAAGGACGACACATTGGTGTGCGTCAAAAATGAGACAGAGAGACATGAAAGAAAAGGACATTGCAAGGAGAAGAAAGTGATTGAAAGAAGAAGAAAGAAAGTGATTGTTGAAAGAAGAGGAAGAAAGAAAGTGATTGTTTAAAGAAGAAGGAAAAAGGCATTGAGGCAAAGACATTGGACACTTTGAGACAAAGACATTGGACACTTTGAGACAAAGACATTGGACACTTTGAGACAAAAGACATTGAAAGACGCCATAAGAGGAGGACGTGGCCGGGCTAAATGAAACAGACAAAAGGTAATATACAGACAGGCAACAAACGCACAGAGACATATGGGACATTTAAGTCATATTTACACATTTAGCTAGGTCATTCGTTCATAACACTACATTTAACTGCATGAAAGATTACAAAACAATCGTAAAAATTAATTAGACTCTTGCTTTAGCATGAGACACAAGGAGATTAGAACAGCAGTATATTTAAGGTAGAGGAGCTTTATTATTGAAACTAGTATTATTATTTAAAGTCATAGTCGCGGAGAAGTTTAGAATTATTGATTTTGACTGCATGATCTTGGTAATACGGATATTTAACGCAATTTTTCAACCTCTGAACCGTGGCTCGTTAATAATTTAAAAACAATCACATGCACAGTTGATACTGGTGCTAGGAAGAGAACTGCAGCTTTTAATGGACGCTGCATTTAGTACAAAATGGTTTGTTCAGACAATTAAAGTTTGAAAAATGGTTTAAAGCATTTCTAAATTTTGGCTAAAGGTGATATTGGATCATTTCTGATAACACATAGACGCAACACTGTTCATTGGTTGAAAACACGGATGTAGGGACATTTTATGAAATCTTTTATGACATGTTTCTCTTCCAAATAGCTAAATTAGAAACAATTAGGACAATTATGCCTTTGATACAACTGTTGGCAGTTTATCTGAGACATGATTGGTGCAAGTACGACAACACACATAGAACAATGGTCTTTTCTCCACATGAACGTGAAACAAAGGTGAAGTATTAAAGTTTGAAACTAATTTACATTTTTAAGGAATCCAAACTGGCTTTTAAAAAAAAAAAGGGAAAAACATTTATTGCACGTGCATGAGTTTTTTTTTTAAGTAACAAGAGCTCATTAAAAATATAGGGGACACAGTCTGTGACAAGCCCGAGTACAGACCACGTGGTTTAAACACTAAAAGTTTGAAATGGATCCTTTTAGGAAAAATCTCTCTCTGCATGTTCTGCAGGCTCTGAAAAGTTTGCACACCTAAAAAAACTCATGAGACAATTGTAATTGGACCATGGAAAAATATAACAAAGTTAAAATACAGGCCTCCTGTGTTGTCCTATATGTTTGTGTGTGTTATATGTTTTGTGTATGTTATATGTTTGCGTCCATGTCCAAGTACACTAACGTTGACCTTAACAACCTCTAGACCAATATACTAACGTGGGAGTCCCCTGCCTGTGTGAGGTGTGTTGCGAGTGTGTTTGTAAATGAGGAGTGAACAGAGGAGTGCTGAACTGAATCAGGAATAACAAATGTTTTACTGTAATTTTTAATGTGATCAATGAATAATTATTTTTTGTCACAGCATACAGTGTAAGAGTACTAGAGATTCAAAGATAACAACTTATTGAACAGTGTAAAATGAGAGTACTCCAGGGAAGTACTCTGAGAAAGTACTCTGCGAAAAGTACCTGAGATGAATACCTTGCTGAGGTATCTGGGAGTCCCTCCCTCTGCGGTTTGTCCGACAGTGATTCGGTCCAACCCGCAGTGAGCGGTCAATGGGCGGAGGACAACATTGTTTGTAACTCACATTTAGGGGAGTATAAAATTAAAACATAATATTTTAAGTCTGTATTTGGCTAACAGCCTCTGCCCTGATGTCACACACCGTCTGTCAAGGCAGTTATTTTTGCCCAATTTGGATTTGATTGACAGGCCTGCACAATGCGAAGAGGGGGAAGTGGGCAGTTTCTTGTGTACTCATGTTTTGTTTTTCAATGAAAGATAAACTGCCCTGCTACTGTGCCCACAGCTGCCCTGGGACACACTGACAGAAGCGAGGCAACCAGTCTGTGCCATTGCCCCCTCCGATCACCACCAACCATTCACACAAACACGCACACACCAGACTCATTCTAGGCAATGGGGGTGAAGTGTCTTGCCTAAGGACACAACGGGCAGTTCGGCACTTTACAGCCGCAGCCGCCCCACTGTGGCTGGTGTTCCCAGAGGTTAGTGTCTTGCCAAGGACACAACGACGAGTATCCATGCATGGCCCATTTCCTCTTTCGTTTTATCCCCTTTCCCTGTTTATTCCCGACTAAATGTGGTTTGCATTCAAATTAGAATTATGCTTACTATAAATTTCAATGTTGTGCGAGGTATATGTTTTTGTTTGTATTTTTAAAACCTGAAGATAAGGAAATGGGTGGAGTCAGCTATGCTTCTGCTTGGTTGGATGGAAAACCTGCAGCCACACGGCCCCTTCTTCAATGAAATTGACACATTTGATCTATATCCTGTAAACTTACCACACACAATCACAGTTGGCGTCAGAGGCACCTCCTCCAGCTGGACCTCTTCTGCCAGGCATGTGTCCTCCACATAGAAGAACATGGACGACTCCTTCTCATCAAAATAACAGAGCAGAAGGAGGACCATCTCCTTTAGGTCTTCTGAAGCGCCACTCTGCTCTCCTCGGATCATCTGAAGTCTTGTGTAAGTCTGAAAAAATGTCTTGCTCTTGTTAACACAGACTGAAGTCATGTAGTTAAGGAGGCGCTTTCCCTTCAGATCCAAGTTTCGAATGAAATTCTCTTTGAGACTAATGCCAGTGAGCTCTTTGAAGTGGACCGTCATTCCAAATTCATTAAAACAAAATGGCCACTCCTCTTTGAGATGTTTGATACTTTTGCCTTGGTTTATATCTTTTCTCTGTGTGTAAAAAGTTGACTTCATTAATTGTCTGACTTCTTCTGAATCACCATCAGAATGTTGAGACATTGACTTGAGCTTCTCTTTTTTTTCCTGCTGGCTCTCTGGGGTTTCTCCAAGAGGCAGAAATTTCACATCCCATTTAATGCATCCATAGGTGTCTCGCACGGCTGCTCTCTTTTCTAGTGGGACCTCATCTGTATCAGAGTCGTCAGTTTGATGTTTCCGTTTTCTAATAACAGGTGTCGAATTTCGCTTCACATTATCAACTCTGTTTTGAAGTTGCTTTACCACAGAATCATAGCCAGTTCCAACAATGTCTCCTTCGATAACATCTTGCAGTGAAAGAGGATATTTAGCAACCATTTTTTTCCCGACCTCGATTGAATGTTTCTTTCCTACCCGGGAGCATTTGGTAGTCATCTCTCGAACAACAATGCGGACCATCTCCTTTCTTAGGCGAGGGCTTGGTCTCTTTCCCCTCTCGAGGCACTGCATAAGTTCCTCCGGAAATTTACTCCATGGAATTTCAAAGTTGTCCATCCACTGTGCAGCAGATCTTGGGCTGCTAGAAGAGGTAGATGAGGAACTTCGGGGTGACACAGAGAGCAATGACAATGATGGGATGGTGAAGGTGATGGTGAGGGTGAGGCTGCAATTGAGGATTGAGAGCTGTTCTCTGGAGTCTGACCTGCAAATCATTTAGGGCATAATTATTAGTAAAAAAAATTAACACTAATAAAAAGCATTTATGCCTAGGCCTGTCGCGATAGTCAATAAATCAATTAATCGCACGATAAATAAAATTTGCTCAATAACTTTTCTGGCCGCGATAAATCCCATTTGCTTGTTTGTTTACCCCGTCTCTCTCGGGGTCAGAGAGCCGCAAAGTGGTCACGGGAACATTAGCGGTCTAGCAAGCAGACGGAAATTACTCAAAAATACAAAATACAGCCAAAACAGGACCTAAACCAGGACTTAACCAGGATTGACAATGGGGGACACAGTAGTTGTGAACATATGCTGGCAGCTGAGTTCTCATTCAGGCTTGATTAGTGACTATACTAGCGCAGATAGCGTTAGCGTGTTCGCCGATGCAGAAGTACCGTACCGTACCAATAAAATAAACTTATGGCGCACCTCCGTGAACACATACTGCTGTTATATAAAGTCTCTAGAAGGTCTCTGAACACAGAGATGCTGCAGACTTGCATTCTTGGAGTAGAACTTTACACAAAAAACCCGCTAGCTTAGCTGTTAGCATCAAAGCCCGCCCCGCTACTTCCGGTGGGCGCTACCGCAGCAGGACTTCTGTACATGTCAGTCACTTGTCATTCGCCTGGTGTGTGGGGAGGTGGGACTACTCCTGAGAGATCTTGTCTTAAGTCACACAAAGTCAACATGTTGGCATTTCTTTCTCGTAATCTGCCATAAAGTCTGAGAAATTATTGACATTTGAGGCATCTGTTTCATATTTTCTTTACAAAGGTCCTGGCAGTTTTATTCCTGGTCATTTTTTGTTAAGAGACTGAGTATTTTATTTATTGTTTTTGGTTGTTTGTTAATTTATTGTGTTCTAGCGTTAAATATTTGTTAAAAATAAAAGTTTATTTCTCTTTGAAAAAGTGTACCTGCATTATCATTGTAATCGATGCAAATGATCTCAGAACGACAATATAATCGCTTATCGCAATAATTTCTGAGACAATTAATCGTCCAGCAAAATTTGTTATCGTGACAGGCCTATTTATGCCCATGTCTGGCCTTAATATGCATACAGTACAAGTCTAGTATTCAACTTACATTTCAGTTTCCAAGCAGCAAGTAGCTTTCGAGCTTGTACAGGTCTCAGAGCAGTCAGCAAATCAGACTCTTCTACAAACTGAAAGTCATCATAGCACTGTACTCCAATTGACTGCAAGTGCTCTTCGAGGATGTCTTTAGATGCTGTTGGTAGGTCAGGTAGGACTTCTCCTATGGCATCTTTTAAGAATGTTTGCTCCGAGTCCATCATTCTTGCATTGAAGGTTAGTTATGCCTACAATTTGGAAAGAAAAAAAAGCATGGAGAAGGGTAACATTGCAGGCAAAACATTTTTACAGCAGCTTTAATGCAAGAGAATTATAATAAATGAAACTGAAAATGAATTTAACCCAGATGTGGTTTTAAGATGAAAAGATAAATTTGATTTGATTGCTTCAAATGGACTATTCACGTTTGTTCCATAATGCTGTGTTTCAGTGGAATGACTTGATGCCCAGCTAGAATGTATGATACCAAAGGATAGAAGTCTGCCAGGTCATTAGCGTCAACACACTTTAGCCCAACACCGTCTTTTGTCACAGAATACAGATGGTACTCCGAGTGAAAGTTGCCTTTTCGGATATCCATCAAAAAATACACCGCTGTGTCATTGTGTTATAAGGATCAGGAGAAGTTCTCCAAACTCCATATGCTCCTCATTTCTGTAAACAAGAAATTGTCCTTTTTTATACGTAGTGCCTTTGTATTGTACATCTGTAGAAACAGTGGTATTCTCATTAGAAAAGTGAAATTCCTTCACAGCATCTTTAATAGCATCTGCGTAAAGGCTAGGATAAAACACAGAGCTGTCTTTCATTTGCAGTATTTGACTGCATCCATGCCCAGCTAAAAGGTATGCCTGATACATCTGATGACGTTCAGCTAATGTCTGACAAATGTTTTTGAAGTTCTTTAAGTTTCTGGCACACCTTTTAAAATAGCTGTGTTTGCTTTCGAAGCGCATCGTCCACAATCTTATCAATGGACCAAATTTCAGGAAAAGTGCTGGATAATGCCGCAAAAAGTGGTGTTTAGGTTTGAGTTGAACCTCTGGAAACAACAACTTTCTTGATTCCAAATACTCTTGGATCAAAATCTCAAGATATGCTATCTGGGACAAAGAAATCTTTTGAGCACAGGTCAGATCTACAATGTCCTTCAATTGGAGCGCCAACTGCCAAACTTCATCATCTGGATTTTGCACTTTATCACCAACTAATACAGGTAGCAACCTCAGTAAATTCCAATTTTGAATGGCCTGGCCTGAAAGCCTGGACGCATCTGGATTGACAGCACATGGCTTGGTGAGGGCATCAGATCCTTTGTACTTGAACTGTTTAATGCGCCTCTTTAAGATAGTATAAGTGAACCATTTTTTCTTTTTTACCATGTACTTGAGGTACAGAGCAAGATCATAGGACAAGACCCCTTCGAACAAGTCATGACCCAAACAAGGCGGCAGGCCAGGCTGGGCAACATGAAAAGATTCAAGTGAATTAAATACAGAGTTTATCTTTATACCCCTGATGTCTGGAGCGTTTTCAGCCTGAAGCTCAGCAATTGCTGAGTCGTAAGTCTCTCTGGAGTACGCACTCGTCCACAGGCATTTGGATCTGCCACAAACTCTGTTCTTTTAACCTCACAGTACCTGCAAAAGTAATGGGAGCGGCTGAAATTCTCAGTAAATCCGCCAATACCATGAGAGCCCAAGTTATCACCAGCAATGCAGTACAGAGCTCCTTTCAATGATTCCCCATCAACTGTTATTCCTTCTGTCTCTAAAGATTTCAGATCTTCCATCAACTCTGAGAACACTTTGGATATTCCAAACCGCTTAAAATCATTCTCAAGGCACAACAAGACGAGAAACATGTGATCAGTGTTTGAACGTACATGGATAGGTAAAATTTGCTACAGACACACTGCAAGAATCTTGTGCGTTTTTTTTGCAGACCCCAAGGGATTTACTATTTCAAACGCATCTTGGTATAAAACTAGTTTGAGGCATTTCGGGTTGTTGGTAAAGAACTGGTTGCGTTTGACATTTTGTCCATCACATATATCTGTAAAAAAGTCAGTGTTTGCCTCTCCTGGCTCTGGTGACATGGTAGAGTTTGTCCATAAATCTGACTGTAAAAGGCTTTTCAACGTTTTTGCCACTGGTATATAGTAAGCATATTTTTGAATCATGTGTTCATCAAATCCCAATGACACTTTTTGGGGTTCAGTGTACTTAAACATTTCAGTGAAAGTCTGCCCTCTTGAGTATGTTGTTCTCAGAGGTCCCTGATGACACGCTAAGAACAGATCTGATTCTTTTATGCAGTCACTGATTTTAAGTATAACATCATCTGCAAGCCTCATGTCATTTTTTAACAAGGATGTTACTTTGGCAATTGTGTGGTTCAGCCCTAACTCATGCACATTTTGCATTTCCTCCACAATAGTCTGTACAGTACTGGCCGGAACAAGAAGTTGCCCTTGCAGTTTTAGGTAAAAGAGACTCACATTTTTGAGATAGGACTCGCTATCGATCTCTGGTAAATCAATGGTTTTGGAAGCTGTCGGTATAGCTTCATTTGTGGGTTCTGAAATATTCAAACCACCAATGACACTGAAAGAGGGTTAGCTTCTCGATACATGTCATTTATGTTTTCAGTTGAGCATGCGTTATGCTTGCGAGACATGTGAGACGTAAAAGAGGATTCCTTTGTATAAACCCGTGTACAACCGCGCACAGGGCATGATACAGCTCTGCCTTCGCCAATATGCTCATTTAAATGACACACAAGTTCTTTAACTGTGTGGAAATGGCGCGCACATAGTGCAACTGCACATTTTAAATCAGATACAATAGCCAAAGCGGCCGCATGGGGTGCGGCTGTACTGTGATTGCGATAGAAATGCCCCTTAAATCCAGAGTAAGTAGTAAATGTTCGACAACATTTATCCCCAACACATTTAAATACACAGCGAGGCTCGTTTCTGTGCACTTTACAGTGTAATACATAACCCTTTAGTGTGTGTAATTTCTTCTGACAAAAGGCACAGGTAATCATTTTCAGTCTAGCGTGTGCATTTGTAGCTAACTTAACTTTTCTGCTGCACAAAGGACTAAGCTAGCTTGAACCATGTGCTCATCTGCTCACTTCAATGAGTGTAGTTAATGGCAAGCTTACAGCGGCCGAATCTCCAACTGCCAACAACAATGAAGTGACACACCTTTCTGGAAAGTTCCTTCTTCAAAAGTAGAAGACGATCGGAATTGACGCTCTGCGGCCGTGTCCTCCGTTGCTGCTGGGCGCGCTGGTCTGTTAGCGACGTCGCCACAGCAGTGACCCAGGGAGCTCGAGCAACCGCAACTATCCAATCAACGACGAGTTTCAGCTGCAGCAGTAGGCACTGCGCAGACTCAAACACTTAACAATTTGTGTACATCTTAGTGTTTGCCATTTGAAATTTGCAAACACTAAGATGTGCAATTTCCAAAAATAAGCCTGGCTGGTTTTTTTGTGTGTGCAAAATTCTTTGAATTTGATTACTGTACTCTTCAACTGTACTCGTTGTGATCAATTTGTTCAATAACAACTCAATAAAGTATGGCTGTGTAAAGAGAAAATGACAAGCACAACTTTTTGCAATGGCACCTTTATTCAACACTGTTTGTATTTACTCAATTAATAAATATAATTGGCATTGGCATTTAAGCCTGGAGGTCGTGGGTTCTATTCCCACCCCAACACCCTCTCCACCGACTCCCACTGATGACTGCTGTCGTTGTGTCCTTGTGCAAGACACTTAACCCCTAATTGCCCAAAGCCCCCGCTGAAAGATCAAGGCATGCTCACACTTACGGAGCGAAGGGGTAGATAATGGATGGATAATTCTAATATAATATATATATATATATAGACACATACATAAATATGTATGTATATATATACATATTTATACATGTATATTTATATTATATATAATTTATATAAATAAATATATATATATATGTATTTCTACATGTATATTTATATATATATATATATATTATATATAATTGAATATGTATATTATATATAAATATATATATATATATATATATATATATATATATATATATATATATATATATATATATATATATATATATATATATATATATATATATATATATATATATAATAAAAAATAATTTTGTCCACTCACCTTTGGCCCTCCGCGGGCGGTTATCCCTCTCTAAGCTCGGGTCCTCTACCAGAGGCCAGGGAGCTTGAGGGTTCTGCGCAGTATCTTTGCTGTTCCTAGCACTGCACATTTCTGGACCGAGATGTCCGAGGTTGTTCCGGGGATCCGCTGTAACCACTCATCTAGCTTCGGGGTCACTGCCCCGAGTGCACCGATCACCACGGGCACTACTGTCACCTTTACCCTCCAGGCCCTCTCCAGCTCCTCTCTGAGACCTTGGTATTTCTCAAGCTTTTCATGTTCTTTTTTCCGGATGTTACCATCGCTTGGAATTGCCACGTCCACCACCACGGCTGTCCTCTGCCCTTTGTCTACCACCACGATGTCATATATATATATATATATATATATATATATATATACATGTAGAAATATGTATATATGTACAAAAGATTATACGTTTAAGGCCATAGCAAGATTAAGCAAGATCGTGGGCAGTCCCTCGAGTGGGACCACCACCTGCAGAGGGGTCCGTGGTGGTTCGGTGCAGCGAGGACAGGGCAGCAGTCGA
This sequence comes from Knipowitschia caucasica, assembly GCA_964034765.1. NCBI lineage: Eukaryota > Metazoa > Chordata > Actinopteri > Gobiiformes > Gobiidae > Knipowitschia > Knipowitschia caucasica. Next base: position 12,047,041 of record OZ035827.1, on the reverse strand, counting down.
AGGCGGAGACCTCGGCGATCCAGTCCGCACACACAACATCTGGCTCTTGGGACGTGGAACGTCACCTCACTGGGGGGGAAGGAGCCCGAGCTCGTGGGGGAGGTTGAGAGATACCACCTAGAGATAGTCGGCCTCACCTCCACACACAGCTTGGGCTCTGGAACCTTTCAACTCACACCTCCGGGAGAGCTTCTCCCAGGTCCCGGTGGAGGAGGGGGACATTGAGTCTGAGCGGACCATGTTCTCTTTCTCTATCACCGATGCGGTGGCCCGTAGCTGTGGTCGCAAGGTTTCTGGTGCTGGTCCCGGCGGCAACCCCAGAACCCGGTGGTGGACACCGGCAGTAAGGGATGCCGTCAGACTGTAGAACGAGTCCTATCGAGCCATGATGGTTCGGGGGACTCCTGAGGCAGCTGTCCAGTACCGGCAGGCCAAGCGTGCCGCGACCCGGGCTGTTGCAGAGGCAAAAACCCGGGACTGGGAGGAGTTCGGAGAGTCCATGGATCATGACTATCGGTCGGCCTCGAAGAGATTCTGGCAAACCGTCCGGCGCCTCAGGAGGGGGAAGCAGTTCTTTGCCAACACCGTGTATGGTGCGGGTGGAGAGCTGCGGACCTCGACTGGGGATATTGTCGGGCGGTGGAAGGAATACTTTGAGGTTCTCCTCAATCTCCCCGTCACGTCCTCCATCCCGCAGGCAGAGGCTGAGGATGTTGGGGCAGATACCTCCATCTCCCTGGCTGAGGTCACCAAGGTGGTTGGCAGCCTCCTTGGCGGCAAGGCGCCAGGAGTGGATGAGATCCGTCCTGACTATCTAAAGTCTCTGGATGTTGTGGGACTGTCTTGGCTGACACATCTCTGCAACATCGCGTGGCGATCGGGGGCGGTGCCAATGGAGTGGCGGACCGGGGTGGTGGTCCCTTTCTACAAGAAGGGGGATCGGAGGATGTGTTCAAATTATCGTGGGATAAAACTCCTCAGCCTCCCTGGTAAGGTCTACTCCAAGGTACTGGAGAGGAAGCTACGGCCGATGGTCGAATCTCGGATTCAGGAGGAGCAGTGCGGTTTTCGCCCCGGCCACGGAACACTGGACCAGCTCTACACTCTCCTTCGGATACTCGAGAGTTCATGGGAGTTCGCCCAACCTGTCCACATGTGCTTTGTGGATTTGGAGAAGGCGTTCGACCGTGTTCCCCGGGGTGTCCTTTCGGGGGTCCTCCGGGAGTATGGGGTCCGGGGTTCTCCGCTGAAGGCCGTCTGGTCCCTGTATGACCGGAGCCAGAGCTGCGTTCGCATTGCCGGCAGTAAGTCAGACCTGTTCCCGGTGCATGTTGACCTCCGCCAAGGCTGCCCTTTGTCACCGGTTCTGTTCACTGTGTTTATGGACAGAATTTCTAGGCGCAGTCAGGGGCCGGAGGGGGTCCGGTTCGGCAACCACAGGATTTCATCTCTGCTGTTTGCGGATGATGTGGTCCTGTTGGCTTCAACGAACCAGGACCTGCAGCATGCACTGGGACGGTTTTCAGCAGAGTGTGAAGCGGCTGGGATGAGAATCAGCACCTCCAAATCCGAGGCCATGGTGCTCGACCGGAAAAAGGTGCCTTGCCCTCTCCGGGTGGGTGGAGTGGTCCTTCCTCAAGTGGAGGATTTCAAGTATCTCGGGGTCTCGTTCACGAGTGAGGGAAGGATGGAGCGTGGGATTGACAGGCGGATCGGTGCAGCGTGCGCAGTGAGGCGGTTGCTGTAACGGACTGTCGTGGTGAAGAGGGAGCTGAGCCGGAAGGCAAAGCTCTCGATTTATCCTCCCTCACCTATGGTCATACGCTTTGGGTAATGACCGAAAGAACGAGATTGCGGATACAAGCAGTCGAAATGAGCTTCCTCCGCAGAGTGGCTGCGCGCTCCCTTAGAGATAGGGTGAGGAGCTCAGTCACAAGGGGAGCTCGGAGTAGAGCCGCTGCTTCTCCAAGTCGAGAGGAACCAGTTGAGGTGGCTCGGGCATGTCCCACCGGGAGGAAGCCCCGGGAAGACCCAGGACACGCTGGAGGGACCATGTCTCTCAGCTGGCCTGGGAACACCTTGGGGTCCCCCCGGACGAGCTGGAGGAGGTGTGTGTGGATAGGGAAGTCTGGCCGTCTCTGCTTAGACTGCTGCCCCCGCGACCCGGCAACGGATGAAGCGGAAAAAAGAAAATGGATGGATGGATAGATTACAAGTTTATTGACGACTCAGTACCACAGTGCTATGATAAAGAAAATAATGTAATAATTCATTCTAATCATATTGTAAAAAGTACACCATTACGATGTTAAGTAATTTACAGTTATATTTTGTTTTTTCAAAAATAAATTGATAAAAACTTTACTTTCTACAAACTTTGATTGTCTTCTTGACAAAAAATGTCAACTCTTTTCTGTTAATCTTACAATGATTTGTATTTTGAACAAGTGATGTAGGTAGAATTCACATATTATTTAGGCTATTTTAACAAAAATACATTGTTTTCTAGAATACTACATTTTATTGTGAATTTTACGTTTAATTGCAGTTTTTGTGTTTACATCTTTATTCTGTTGGTATTTTACAGTATTTTATTGTAAATTCGACAGTCACTTTTTACAGTGTATACAATTTTGAATTAGAATGCCTAGTCGGCCAGACGTCATGCTTTTTTGATTGTTTACGAAGATATGCAGTCTGGGAGGGTGCATGTGAAATGCCGGACATGACGATTCCAACGCTTCCAAAAAAAGATGAAAGAGCAGATGAAAACAGTGGATCTGTTTCCGCACACACCCTCTTTAATGTTGTGGAAAAGTATAAGGACAGCTACTGAGTTTTGCTGCAAAGTAATCTTACCTCTCAGTCTGATTGATGGGAAAGGAAATTGCAAATTGAGTAATGCAGTAAAGTAAAGCTTTATTCTAAAAATATGTGTAACAGTTACTACCTAAACTACTACTTCTATCTTACCGGTGGCACTGGCCTCAGGAAAAGTAGAGGAGAACTGCAATCTGACATGCCTGTGTGCTTGAAACACGTTGAGCACATGACCAAGATTGTGTTTTACGGATGGACATATGCCAATATTTTACCTATATCAGTCAAAAAGATAAAAACTTTGTCGTGGAGTGCAAACTTTGCAATGACAGCAAGCAGTTGTCCACCAGTCAACTCATCCTCCAACCTTTAAAAACACTTGTAGCTTCAAGTCAGTGGTCAACACTCAACAAAGAGCATCTCAGAAGCCACCTCCGACAGCACAACAACCACACGGTATAAGAAGCTGGACTTGAATGACGCTGTCAGAAACCTCAAAGGCTGAAGTAAATGGATTTGTAATGGCATGGTTTGTAGAAAAAATGCTGCTCATTTCCATTATAGAGTACTTTCAGAAACATTTTGCGCATAATGCAAACTTCGAATGGATTGGAATTTCTGGAGAATTGTTTGGACCTCAATAATAATTAACTTTCATGCTAATGTTCTGCCATTGGAGACAGTTTTGAACAACTTATTTGCAGTTGACCTTTATCTAAATGACTTTATTAAAGCAAAATACAAAACTGATTCTGTTCTCTTTTTTGTGATACAAAGTAACCCAAAAGTAATATAACTTTTGTTGGGACAGTAACTAAGTGATGAACTAGAATTAGCACTTTTTAATAAGTAACTTACCCAATACTGGTTGTGAGTAGCTCTCCAACAGCCTATCTATTTATTCCTGCTTATGTCAACACCTGACTCAGGATCAGCGAGGTCAGTTGGACTAAACCAAAGGCCGCGAGTTTTACTGTGAGTGCGCAAAACCTGCATCACTCTTTGCCATCCCCTTCCACAGAGCCACCTCTCTGCTCTTTACCCTATAGCTTTGCATCCTGGGAAAACCTGCTTCTTCCCAAATGTGAACATGTTCTTGTCATTGGAGATCAAGTTCAATGTGCATATATCCGCTCCCTGGTGTTTCCTTGTGAGCTGTGCATGTGCCCTGTCAGATGAGGCGCAGGTATGTGGGGAATGCCATTACAGCTTACACCATAGAGGGAGAAGTGAGAGGAATTGGTGGGTTGGGGCCTCTAAGAATATTTGTTCAACCTGACTTCATTTAACGTTGAGGCCAAGCTGGATAGAGGTGAGTTTACCGCTATCACACCGTCTATATCACCTTTCCTCCAGCAGCAAAGTAAGGGTTTGTCATTTCGCACTATAGAAGCTCTTTTGTTATCTCAATGATCTGATTGGGCTGGGTTTGAATTGTAACACAGCTCATAGCAAATCAATTAAATTCCATTTATATCACAACGGTAGTCATCTCAGAGGACTTAAGAAAACCATTTAGGTCACCAACACAGATCAGAGAATCAAACAGTTAAAACACAAGAAATACAAGGTTATAAAAAACACATATAGCCATTATACTATAAGGGGAAGATGACCAATGTCCATAAATGTTGACAATGCCTTTCAATTTTTAGTATCAAAAAAGGACCCACCAACTTGGTGGCAGTAGAAAAGTTTAATCACTGGTCTTTGACATGCATGGGACATGACAAACACTGTATGTATGAATGCTTTACTGTAGCTCACCCCTTGTACTTTTATTATTGACAGACTTAGAACAATAGTCTACTAAACTGCATATCAGTGGCAGACCATTTCATATTCAATGTGAACTAAATGTATTTTGATGACTTGTCAACATCTAGGGGCAGAATATTTGGACAGAATATTTGGACTTGTGGGTTCAAGATATTTTTTACAAAGGGTAAAAGGGAACTAATGTTGTAGTAGACATGTTTGCACTATGTCAAATTATGTTTCTTAAACTAAGCAGCAGCCTGATTATGTACTGCACTCAACTGGTCTTTCCCAAACCAGTCAAACACCAAATACAGTAGTTGATCATTTCTACCCATGGTCCAATTACCTTTAATCTGTTATCAGTTTAAATAAAGTATCTTGCACTTGTTTGTTGTACTATTTAGCTTGTTTTATTTTATATATTTGTCTGGCGCACACTGGGAAACTTTTTGCACATGAATTCCAATGTGGTTTTACTGCATATGGCCAATAAAATAAATCTGGCTCTCAACTTTGCCTCGTGGACTCCCAGCCAGCTTCGATATAAGTCTGAAAGGCAAAGCTCTAAATTTAGTTGTCACTTCTCCCTCAGGAGCTATGATCAGGAGCTTTGGGTAATGAGCAAAGATCACGGATGCAGTTGAGACGAGTACAGAGTGGCAGGACACTCGCTCCATTAGGAATAAGAGATGAGCTCAGTCCCACGGGAGGAGCTCAGGGTAGAGCTTTCATCCACCTCGAGATGAGCCATTTGAGGTGGGAATGTCTTGGAACTTGATAGAAATTGTCTAACAACTTTGTTGTTGTCAGTAGCACACACCAACTTGTTTCATCCATCGGATTTCTAAGAATGTGAAAAGAATAGAACCAAGAATAGATTAGATGAAAAAAAAATGTGTTTGGTAGTTTCAGGCCGGGTTGCAGGCTGCGTGTGATCAGCGAAATCACATTGTTTGTGAATTCCTGCTCCTGTTCAGTGTGTTTTGGTGGCTAGGATCATGGTGTTGGGCGGGGAGACCAGGACTTTTCTGATTCGTGTGACCAAACTGTGCCCCAGGTGCACTATGCTGTTCCCTAATAATACACTACTTATTGAGGGGTTTGGACGACGTTGTAGAACCCTCACCTACTGGCAAACATGGGAGACCTGACCAGGGGCGAAATGGGAATAGACAAATATGATTTTATTATGGGCATAACATGTCATTTGTTGCGGGAATTTAAAAAGCGCCTGAAAAGTGCATTTATCTTTTTGAGTCAACCAGAGAAGCTAAAGACTCTCGAATCCATATGCTGTCCATGTACTCCATATCCAACCTCTGAAACAGCTGAAGCATAAACATGAGTTTGACATCTGGTTTCTCCTTACCCCTGCAGGGTTGTGGTCATGGTGCAGAGAGGATAATCAGCATATTCATGTCACGCCAATGCTGAGGTGTCCACAGTGAACTATCGATTTGAAAGAGAACAAAAAGCCAGAGAGGTAAGAACAGGTCCGTTTGTTTGACATTGGAATCCATCATAAGACACAGTACTAGCCAAACAAATCTCAAATTTTAATCAAGACAGGAATTCCGCTGTGAATCAAGAGGCAAAAAGAGCAGGGTTAGTGTGAGACTGGAGCTAGAGATGGAATGAACCATGTGTGTTTAGCGAGGCCTTCACTTTCCATGGAGTTTCAAAATATACAATAATGTTAGAAGTATTAAAGTTAAAGATAAACAACTATGATACGTAAGATACATATAATGACTGTTTTCTAACAAACATGACCTACAGATGACTACAGGCTGAGTTTGGAGGCTAACATCTTTAATTATCTCCCACTGTTGGATTAGGAGATTAAAATGATGTGTAACCTTTCTCCAATGTTAGCTGCATCCATGTGTACTCCTGTTACTTTACTACAGGATTTTGAATTATTATTACAGCTGATTGAGAAAGATATACATCTATAATGTCTAGTGTGTAGTTTGACAGCCGTGTTAGTTCATATATTTTAAAGTTCAGTAAAATATGTCACTCACTTACAACGTTACAGTAGTTTTATCTACAGAGGTAGAGCGCTGACAAGAGACCTAAATGTTGAAAATAAAAGCCCCGTCCAACATTTCTAACAAAAGCGATGGTCGCGCAGAAATCCCTTGGACCGGAGCGCAAACTGAGACCAACAGCCAATAAAAATAACCGCTTTAATGATCAAGAAATGAACCAAAGCACACAAAGAACGGGCTGAACCTATCCTACTGAGGTCTTGAAATGGGATTACAAAAAAATACACATTGAAGTCCTGGATTCAAAAGGCACGGATGCTTATTGTTACATCTCAAAAAGAAAAAAATATATTTCAGACTTGTGAACTTTGAGGTTGGACTTTACTGCATAAATTATGCAGAGCCAGGTCAGAAAATCCCGAATCCCTATGAAAACATTTACAAACGTACATTCATTTACATTCACATCTGCTTTTTCCTGATTGATTTACCTGTATGCGTTAGGCCCGCTCACTTGAAATGTTTCCATGGTTGTGTGACCAAATTAACCTTTCTTGAATGCCTACTCTCAAGACAGTTCCTACTTTATCTGTTTAGCATTATTAGGATGTTGACTGTAGTTTGTTCAGTTCTATTCACCCGTTGTCCTATTGTCTGTTCCATGGTACGATGACGGGACCTCTGGACCTGGCCTCCTCCACCTGTGGGCTGCCCCGCCCGACCCACCTGGGAGTTCTTCAGTCCTGCACCGGACCTGTCCATGCTCAGCGGCCGCTGGTCCACGTTCTATAGCTTAGGTCCTGGATCGATGCAGGAGGGTCTGTTGGGCAATTAGTGTCCAACTGGAAGGACTGTGGTGATGATTGAAGTCAATAATTCCCTTTGACTGACGTGTTCAAAGTTGATGCAAGAGTAAGACAAAGATCTCCAAGTTTAACATCTGTATTTAATTTATCTTTACAATCAGATACAGAAATTCAACAAGCTCCTAAACTATGCCTGCACTCTCCCTGTGGGTTGCCCTGTCCTGACTGACCTCAAAAGACCTTCAGGGGGCTCATATATGGGAGACTTCCGATGACGTCATCCATATGCGTCCAAGGTGTTCCGGGTGTGCTGACGTCCCTTGTCCACTGGGAGGCGTCAGAATGCCGTTGGTGAATCCCCTTTCTGCCTGATTGTGGTTTGACCTTCTGCTCTCGCAAGATGATTAAAGAGAGCGCAGGAAAATGTTTATTATTTAAAGTTAATAATTCGCCCTGTTTAAGCAGCAGTCTATCTTTATGACTCCTATACTATCTTGTGTCCTTGAGACCTGAGAGAACAGGTCTTGTTTGGCTATGATGAAAATTAGGACCATCGTTCAAAATGGTCAAATTATTGTCACATCTGCATAGTGTATGTTTAAAATATACAACATGATCCAGGACACTTTAACATTCTACAACATGTATGGACATTTATCAACATGTGTTCTATATTCTTTTTGTGTTTTAACTGTTGATTCTCTGACCTGTGTTGGTGATTTCAATGGTTTTGTTAAGTCCTCTGAGATGACTTTTGTTGTGATTTAGGGCTATACAAGAATAAATTGTATTATATTGTATTGAATAGAAAGTAGGGCTAGTTTCATATCCCTCGTCGACAGTGTTAATCAGGGCTGGGGGAGAATGTAAACATTTTTTTTCACCCCAAACTGTTTTTTTTTTAATATTGAATGAAAGATCAATCTTAAAAAAAAAAAACATCATAATATTTGGGACACAGGAGGTAAGAAGGCATGGTTTGTGTCCTCTTTGATAACATTTCTTCATCAAAATGAGCTTGTGTGAATAGTGATAATTTGCAAAATAAAATATCACTGCTCCCACCTCTCATCGGTGAAGAGTGTGTACTGTAAATGACGTTTCCAGTGCCACCCACCGGTTCTGCAGACTGTAGCTGAGAGGTTTACTGGCCAGGTTGATCCTGTTCCTGCTGCTTTAAGAGCTCTCTTTTAAGGGCCTAAGGGGTGCCTTTAGTTTCATAAAGTGAAAAATGATTAGACTGGAGAAGAGCGACAGAGCAGATTTGAGCCAGGCCTCAAGGCATTTTTAAACCAACAAATCTGCGCTCTTTACACAGCAGGATATGAAGGATCTCAGCTACAGCCACTGGCAGCGTGTACCCAGTATGGGAACAGCCATGACGCATTCATTTGTCACGTCAAAAATGGAGATGAAAATATCCATTGAGATGAACAATTCAGTCCAACATTTATTTTTTATTTTTTTATTGTTTATTTGGTGGGGACAGTACATGTAAACACTAGAAGTCCCGGCGTTTTTGGCCCCAGTTTAGAAGAGGAGAAGCTAACTTGCTACTTTGGTTGCTAACACTTGCATGTCTTGATTTGCAAATGTAGGTAACGACCGAAAACAGCAGGGGGCAGGAGTGGGCTTTGTTTATCAGTGTGGGGGAGGAAGATCTGCGAATGAGTGGAGAGAGTAGAGTAGTGGTGTATGGTCCTGTGTCTATGGTCCTGTGTCTATGATCCTGTGTCTTTGGTCCTGTGTCATGGTCCTGCGTCTATGGTCCTGTGTCTATGGTCCTGCGTCTATGGTCCTATCCTGTGTCTACGGTTCTGTGTCTACGGTCCTGTGTCTACGGTCCTGTGTCTACGGTCTTGTGTCTGTGGTCCTGTGTCTATGGTCCGGTGTCTATGGTCCTCTGTCTATGGTCCTGTGTCTCTGGTCCTGTGTCTATGGTCCTGTGTCTATGGTCCTGTGTCTATGGTCCTGTGTCTATGGTCCTGAGTCTACGGTCCTGTGTCTACGGACCTGTGTCTACGGTCCTGTGTCTACGGTCCTGTGTCTACTGTCCTGTGTCTATGGTCCTGTGTCAATGGTTCTGTGTCTATGGTCCTGTGTCATGGTCCTGCGTCTATGGTCCTGTGTCTATGGTTCTGTGTCTATGGTCCTGTGTCATGATCCTGCGTCTATGGTCCTGTGTCTATGGTCCTGTGCCATGGTCCTGCGCCTATGGTCCTGTGTCTATGGTCTTGTGTCTATGGTCCTGTGTCTATGGTCCTGTGTCTATGGTCCTGCGTCTATGGTCCTGTGTCTATGGTCCTCTGTATATGGTCCTGTGTCTATGGTCCTGTGTCTATGGTCCTGTGTCTATGGTCCTGTGTCTATGGTCCTGTGTCTATGGTCCTGTGTCTATGGTCCTGTGTCTATGGTCCTGAGTCTACGGTCCTGTGTCTACGGACCTGTGTCTACGGTCCTGTGTCTACGGTCCTGTGTCTACTGTCCTGTGTCTATGGTCCTGTGTCTATGGTCCTCTGTCTATGGTCCAGTGTCTATGGAACTGTGTCTACGGTATGGAAACTGCTTCACTTCTTGTAATAATTAATGTATTTTATTTTCAGTTTAGTCTTTGGATGACACACTTTAAAATAAGATCACCTTTAACCCAAAAACCTGTGTAATACATTTTTAACTTTGCGTTGGAGATTTGAAGTTGGCACATGGCCCACAATTGAAGTTGGCACATGGCCCACAATTTGTATTGCTGAACATTGCTTATTCTGTGAAATACATCCATTTGTTTCAAAATCTGCATTTCATTATTTTCTATGAGACTTTTCTTGAACTTAAAATGGAAATTTCCATGGCAACAGAACATGGCGACGTCATCGTGTTTGTCGCAGCGGAACATTCTATCACCACAGCAACCACCATTATGTCGTCGTAACCATGGCTCTGAAAAGTTTATGTGTGTAAGACAGACCAGGGACTTAACCAAACCCGAGGAAATTTTGAGGATAAAAGCCCAGATTGACAAAGCAAAGCAATCGATACAACACTGACAAGATGTGGTGTCTTAGAAGAAATAGGAGTAAAAAGGAGCTTTACAAAGCCATGGTGGACAATTTGGTTCTTGCAGAAGAATCGAACCAGGCTTTGTTGGCTGAGGTCAAGAGACTCAAGGAGGAAAGGAGTGACCTGGTCAAGGCTCAACAAGAGGAAACACAGAGACTGGAGGAGCAGGTGACAAAACTGCAAACGGAAAAGTCTTCTCTGGAGAAGGACTGTTCGGATTCCACCAATTTCATCCAGCACCAACTTGACTCCACCCTCCAGGAGAAAACTGGCCTCCAACTCTCTCTGGAACAAACCAACGCAGAGCTGCAGGACCTGAAAGAGGCTCATGCCAGGTCTGTGGAAATTAACAAAGAAGTCACCGACTTGAAGGAGAAGAACCAAGCCCTGTCCACAGAACTACAGTCGGTACAGCAGACTCTCAGGACTTTGGAGGAGCATTCTGAAGAGGACAGGCAACAGAAGAACTCCATCATTAAAGGTATGGACACAGATCTCTCAAAGGTTGAAGATGAAAACATGAACACATAAGAAGTAATGAACTCTTGTCTTCTAGATGCTGAACATCACATTGAGGAGCTGGAGACCAAGATGCAGGACCAGGAGATGCATCTGAGGAAAGGTATTTATGAGCTGAAGGAAAAATTGCTCAGGTCTCAGAAAGAGATGGAAGAGTTTAGAGAGAACTTTGTCCTGAAAAACTTTGTTATTGCAGATATTGAGGAGTGGATGATGAAACGTAAGGCTCAAGAGGCTGAAACGCAAAAACTGACGGAGCAGGTCACACAACTGCAGACGGAGAAATCTGCTCTGGAGAAGAACATTTTGGATTCCACAGCTTTGGTCCAGCACAAACTAGACACCACCCTCCAGGAGAAAAACGGCCTCCAACTCTCTCTGCAACAAACCACCGCAGAGCTGCAGGCTGCAAAGGACGAGGTTAAGGACCTGAAAGAGGCCTGTGCAAAGTATTTGGAAATGAACAAAGAGGTCACCAACGTCGCCACAATTCTGAATAAGGAGAAACAGGACTTGTCCACAGCACTGGAGTCCCTAAAAGTGACTCTGAATAAGGAGAAACAGGACTTGTCCGCAGAACTGCAGTCTGTAAAACAGACACTGAGGCGTTCTGAAGAGGACGGGCAACGGAAGGACTCCATCATTAAAGGTATGGACACAGATCTCTCAAAAGTTGGAGAAGAAAACATGAACATATGAATTCTTGTCTTCTAGATGCTGAACATTACATTGAGGAGCTGAAGACCAAGATGCAGGACCAGGAGATGCATCTGAGGAAAGGTAATTATGAGCTGAAGGAAAGAACTTTGAAGAGAGAACTTTCTCCTGAAAAACTTTGTTATTGCAGAAATGGAGGAGGAGCTCAACAAATGTAAGGAGTCAAAGGCAGTGGCAGTAAAGTCTCTGAGAAAGGCCCTGGACGAAAACCTACGCCTTCATTATGACCTGAAGAACCCCTCCAAGCAGCAGATCCAGGACCCTCAGGAGGACCACGCTCTACACTATCCTCAGAAACAAGTGGAGACGCAGTCGTCAAAAGACACACGTCTACAGACCGAACCAACCGCCACTGGTTACTGTCCCCAAACACTAAGACTAAGTTCCGAGCAAACTACCCCCCCCCCCCCCTCCTCCCTCCCCCTCCCTCCCCCTAAACCTTCCCTCCTCCTAAACCCACATCTTCCCTCGACCCTTTTCACAACAAGCAGCACATTGGATCCTGACTCACATCCCTCACAGAGTCGCAGTAACTGGAGTTAAACCTCCACATGCTCCAAGTATTTAATACTCATGAGTATTGAGTGTGTTCGGTCATTAGGCTAACGGCTAACAGCTAGTGCTCGCTGCCTCTGATGCTAAAGGGTGATGTCAGTGATGGGAGACCGCTGTGAGACCAGGCGCCACAGTGGGACGACTACGGCTGTAAAGTGCCAAACTGTCGTTGTGTCCTTTGGCAAGACACTTCACCCAAGTGCATGAATGGGTGTGATTGTATGTGGTGGTCAGATGGGCCGATCCAGGTTGGCAACCTCCGTAGTCTGTCCCAGGTCAGCTATGGCTACAGTAGTAGCTTACTACCACATGAATGAATGTGTGTGTGAATGAAAGGTGGTGGTTAGAGGGGCCGATCCAGGTTGGCAGCCTCCGTAGTCTGTCCCAGGGCAGCTATGGCTACAGTAGTAGCTGACCGTACCACCATGAATGGTATGAATGAATTGTCATATTAATATGATAATAATAATACTTGTGGACATTGCAGCCTTAATGCAATGTGTCTAATCGGTCCCTCACTAACATATCTCTGGCGCCATCTAGAGGATCTGCTGGACACAAAACCGAGACCTATTGACCGGACGTTTAAACTAAGGTTTAAACAGAGAAAGACTCCAGAGCTGACGACCTGTGCTTATGAAGGAACCAGTGTGCAGCGTCCAAATGGGAAAATGGTCCACCCCCCCCCCCCCCCCCCCCTCCCTCTCCCTTCTCCCCCCTGCAACAAAAAACAATAAAAAACATTTAAAAAACAATTGTTACTTTTATGTTAATCTACTATTTCTTTACATTTCTGCTGCATTAGACCAGATTTGCGATACCTGCAAAGTCGAGGTGGGTGCCGTGTCAAAACATTCAACACCACAAATGAAACATGTAATTAGAAAAACCGCCACCCAACAAACAATTGTAGGGAAAAAAATGCTTCTAAGGCCCTGTTTAAACTGATACGCTGCGCAGACGTTTCCAGGCTATTAACAGAAACAACCAGGCTCCTAATGCAAATTTCTCAGCGTTCACATGTGGTTGAAAAACGATGTAGTTCTAGCGCCCGGCCTGTAGTGGGCAGAGAAACTTTACAACACGACACACGACCCCCAGCCCCGTGCCCAGCCCCCCTCCCGGCAGTATACTGCATTTTAACAGGAGCTGTGAACATGGAAACTGAACCTAGAACATCGCGTGGTCTCGTTTGGACGAACGAAGGAGTAGAATCTTCCTCTGTGCTGCGCTGGAAGCCCACAAAGCTAGTTAGTTTACCGGCCGCCAATGGGCCTCATTCACGAATAACTTCGTAAGAAACTACTCAACTTTCTTCTCAAGTTGTCCTTAAGTAGATTTCTAAGAAGTCCCCACGTGGGATTCATCAACGCACTCGTAAGCCGCTGAATTGTTCGCAGCTGTTCTCTCAGATTGATGAATCCCATTTCCTCGTAAGTAGAGCGCGCGTGCCAGGTGCTTCATTAGCATAGGTACTTAGCATAAGTAACCGCCCACTAATGCCCATATAAGGGACTGCAGGGCCGTGTGCAGACGGCAGAGGAAACAGCAACAGGCCTTTACACGGAGCAAAAGTCCCCCTTTTTTCTTCTTTTACCAGACTGAGAATAAAGTTATAAAATGTTGACTTAAAAGTCGAAATATTATGATAATAAAGTCGAACTAGCAAAATTATGAGATTAATCTAAGAATATGATGAGATTAATCTCAAAATGTTATGAGCTTAATTTAAAAATATATTATGTATTATTTTAAAGATGAATCTCAAAATGTTTTGAGATTAATCTCAAAATATTTTGGACCCTGGGAGGAGATCCAGCGCGGACCAGCGCTGAGACCAATGCAGACCCGAGGAGAGACTGGAGTGACCAGCACACAGAAACCAGCGCGGACCTATAGGAGAGACCGCATAGACTGGAGTGACCTGACTGGAGAGACCGCATAGACTGTAGTGACCTGACTGGAGAGACCGGTGCGCAGAGACCAGCGCGGACCGAAGAGAGACCGCATAGACCAGACTTGAGAGACCAGCGCGGATCCGTATGGAGAGACCAGTGCAGACCAGTATAGATCCATGGGAGAGACTAGTGCAGACCCGTATATGGGAGAGACCAGTGCAGACCCGTATAGATCCATGGGAGAGACCAGTGCAGACCCGTATAGATCCATGGGAGACACCAGCGCAGACCCGTATAGATCCATGGGAGAGACCAGCGCAGAGACTCAGCGCGGACCCAGTAACCTCCTGCAGCAGAAGTATATATGCCGTTGTTCTGTGGCCCGTGGATAAAGAAATGCCCCCTATAAATAGGAAGGGGTCACTAATACACGGCAAGATTTCCAATGTATTTGATAAAGCGTTGGCACATTTCATTTCAAAATGAATTAAAAAGTAGGCCAGATCTGCAGTGAAAAAGGCGGTATATAAATAAAGATTACTAATAAAGATTACTACAAATAAATAAATACATACATCGATATGACGGACATATCACTGGAATGTTGTATTTTTATTCAACTTCACCAAAGAGGACAACCCCCGCGTGTGAACATGTTGGCACTGAATGCGTACGAGTGCTCCTGAGGACTCGTAGGATTTGTACTTGCCCAAGAGAAATTCTGGTTACGAGAAATATTCGTGAATGCCACTTTCTTCGTAAAAACCGCGTAAGTAGGATTTACGTACAAATCTGTTCCTAAGAACCGTTCGTGAATGAGGCCCATTGTTCTTTATGTTTGTTCTCCGCTACTGCGCATGTCCAAATTTACGTGCAGGGAGCAGTGCGGAGGTGGGGGTCAAAGCAGGCAGGGATTTCACACCTTTTTCCCTCTCGCGAGTGTGAAAGAGAGCCCCGCTGTGCAGCGTATCTGAGCTGTCCCACTTTGCAGGCTGGAACACTTACGTTTTCACCCCCCTGGAACACAGTCTTCAGATGAACGGTTGCCACATTGTCTCCGTGTAAACTCAGCCTAACATTAGCCAGCGGGCACAAACAAAAGCAGCTGCAGCTGGAAGTCCGATACAGCAGGTACTCGACTGGACCAAGACATTTGCTAAGGGCAGTGCAAAAGCCAGATCAATAACCGAAGAGGAAATGGAAATGATTGACGACCAGCCTTTTTTCACAGTGAAGGACTGAGGGTTTTAAATAAAGTATAAATACCAGAAAGCCATTTGTACCATTGGCGCACAAACACCTCCTAAAACATATTATTTAATAGTGTTCAGAGGTCCCGTCGTCGCACCATGAAAGAGACAATGGGACAACGGGTGAATAGCAGTGAACAAACTACAGTCAAAATCAGATAAAGTAGATAGAATAAATGGTATTGTATTTGTATTGTATTGTAGTGTTAATGCTGATATTTAACCACAGTTGAACCTGACAAAATCTCACACAACAAAAGGCACAGTTAAGCATTTTTAATCTTGGTTGCTTTTTCCAAGGAGAAGTGATTTTTAAAACAGAGATAGAGCAGAAAGTGCTGCTCTCTCTCTGGTTCCAAAATCGATCTAACTCAGACAAGGCTCAAACTTCTTTTTGCCTTCTTGGCCTGCGCTTAGATCCTTGCAAATCGGGCCGTGATTAAGGCCAAACTGTTATAAAAGGTGTTTCTGAATCTTTCAAAGGCCACTTCTAAAAACTTTGAGAAAATTGTGAAAAATCTGTCTTCTGTACATTTAATGAGTTCAAAAATGTCACTGATTGATACAGAAGAATTAACATTTATTATTTGATTATTCACTCTATAGATTATAATAATAAAAGGTGATCCATTATTTTATACAGATATAGCCCATCCTACTTCTGACCAGTCATTTAGATCTCAAAGGACATAAACTAAAATGACAAACTTACCGGCACAAGCCTCGTCCATCTCTCCTTTCCCAAACCAGAGCTGTGATCCGTGGATGGTGCATGTGTGAAACTACAGCCTGAAAACGGTGTCTCTGTCTGGAGTGTGACCCCTACGGTGGTAGCACTTCACCTGCAGGGGGCGGCGGCACATGTTTTTTATGGTTACAATGAGGATGAACTGGGGGTAAAGCGGCAAAAATGATTCAAATATCATCGTCATATCAATCATTTTAATCGTAAAAAACCCAATGGCTTTTTACGATTTACGATAAATGGCTTCACACAACCACTAACAAGGAGTAGAAACAATTTGTAGCACATGTTATTCATAATATCCATTTTATGACCAAATTAATACAATCTCAGCCTGGGTGTGTAAACTTTCAAGCACAACTGTATATATGTCCAGCACGCACATTACATACAGGCCAAGGTATTCTCTCTACGCATTAAGCCGTGTCAGCCAAAACAATTCATCCATGTGAAAACACCATTCGCCGTCCCCAATCAGCTCATTAAACATGAGTTTTCGCGGCAGGGATTTCCGTCTTTATGCAGCTCTCGTGTTTGTCTGCCCACAAATCCTGGTGTCTTGGTCAGTGGGGGGCACAGGAAAGGGTCCAGACTGGAAGCTGTGTGAAGGGGAATATGATTAGCTGAAGGCAGATCTCCGCTCCGGCCTGTCTGTGTAGGAACGCCGCTGCTTTCATCACATGTTTGTCTTGGATCGCTGAGTCCACTTTATGAGCCTCGCAACTGGACAGAGGTGAGGACTCCTGTCAGCTCCGACGCCCCACCTGACAAAACACAGGAAACAGCTCATCTGTGAGGGATGCTGCCTTTGCTCTATAGCTCACGACACATTTGCATTTGGCAAGATCGAGCATTTAGCGTCATGGATTTTTTATCGTGTTTGCAATCTGACTCTTGGGGGACCTCCTTAAAGCTGGAGGCCCTAACTTTTGATTCTACATTTAATAATATGTGTTTGTCCCAACAGAGAGAGAATGGTAAAAGTAAAATGTTGTACACAAATCAGAACGTAACTTGTAAGAAAGATCACTGTGAGTCACTTTTGGTGCTTAGGGTTGAACAAGAGAGGTCATCTCTTTTTCTCTTTTCTGTCTTGGTTATGTCTATTTGCCAAAAAAAAAACATATTTTCTGTTTGTATCTATTTATTCACTCTCATTTGACCAGAGTAGTACAAAGATTTCAGCGAAGTTCTGGCCTCAAATGGTAAGAGCATATAGCTTTAGTGGTATAAGAGAAACTGAAGCACAGGGACACAGGGAGAACATGCAAACTCTACACAGGAAGGATGCATTCTCGCTGCGGTACAAGCACACAAATTGCCATACACCACCGTTAGTAATGATCATCCACCAAATTGCTTGTCAATAGTTGAAATTGTGAGTGTTTTTGTCCGTTTTAGTATTCTGGCTTTTGCTGATTTATGTAAAAATATAGATAGATAGGTTTAGATGGATAGATAGATAGATGGATAGATATATAGATAGATAGATGTGGTGTAACCAAAATAGAATCAAGAAAGAAATAAATACACTCTAAAACCTGAAATGCCAAAATATTGGTACTCAAGTTCATGTCTAAGGATCATCTTTGCCTTGTTATCCATCCATTTTCTTCCCCTTAATCCATTTCTGGGTCGGGGAGGTGGCAGTCAGAGCTGCACCCAGTACACAGAGCACCAGCCCCTCACTGATCCTCCTGCAGGTGGTGAGTCCACAGGAGCCTTGTTCTTTCAGCGGGGGCTTCAGGCAAAGTGAGGTTAAGTGTCTTGCCCAAGGACACAACGACAACCTTTTTTTGCCTTGTTAGAATGTTCTAATTCTCGTCTTAAGACCAATTTTTACTTTTGTGGCTTTTAACACCGCCAAGTTGTGTGGTCCTCTATTTTATAGTTATGTTTTTTATGTTTATTTATGCATATAGACCTTTTTTTTTTCTTTATAGCTGGCAGACATGTATATTTTAATGTGTTACTTTTATCTGTGCAGCACTTTGTAATCATGTTTTATAAAATGTGCTATATAAATAAAGGGGATTGGATTGGATTAATACAATAATAACGTTTTATTCTCATTGGAAATAATTCAGTCATTACCTCATTGTGAAAACTGCAGTTGGCGAACGACTCTGGTGGCTCAGGGGTCGGAGCATCGGTCACACGTCCTGGGTGGTAGTTTCCATGATCGCTTATGTGTATCTATGTAGGATTGCTCCGTAGAAACTCCCTTGCAGCATGTTTATGACTCATTTAAAAAGAGATGGGTGCCAATCACTTTCCTGGTTTGAGAAGGTAAACAAACACAATACTATACTTTAGATATTTCAATAGATTTTCGATTAAAACCATATGGCCCTGGCCTGGCTCGGCTTTGTACAGTGTGGCGACTTCCCAAGTTTAGTCGAGTTTGCGGTTCGCTTCCACAATAGTAAGCCTCCATCCCGTGGCTTGCGGTATGTCAGATTAGAGTCCTCAAAACATAATAAATTCACTGCCAAGCACATTCTGACGTGTGCCACATCAGAGCGAAGAGGGATTTATGTAAACAGAAGCATACTTTTAAAAATACGGAATCTTTCTCCAGCAAATTTGCAAAGCTATTCTGTTGTGCCGTGGATAATCACATTGTAACGCGTGCGATCCAGTCCGTGATGTTTATATTGTAATCTGAAAAGTTCCTGGCACATCCTCGACGGTCGTCATCAAACGTCGTAATGGAGGCTGCAGTGTAGTTGGTCGACACGGACTGTGAGGCAAGGACGTTATCCAGCTGTGGTTGCTGGTTTCTGAAAGATATTAACAAGACTCGGGGCTCAAACAAGGAACTGATTCAACACTAAACCCAAATTACATTAACCCTTTTAATGGTTTCCTCAACCATTTGGTGGATCACTTTCAAATCACTTTCAACTATTTCAGTCACTCTATCGGAACTGGTATCTACCTTTTTGGGGCATCAACTAGGGGTTAAAAAACTAAAAAGCAGAAGTCAATGAATGTGACGAGGTATTGTTAAAGTCAACATATTGTATTTGCTGGAAAATTAAAAAGTAGAAACACAAATCTAAAAATGAATGAACATCAATGTCATCTATGTGGTAAGGTATATGCAGTTCTGGCTCTGGGCTTTGGTGCGTTAATGGTTTGTTGCTGGTTTGTTGCTAGAATATAGAATTGGGAATTAGGGGCGACAGTGGCTCAGTTGGTAGAGCATTGGTCTTTGGGCCTGAAGGTTGTGGGTTCGAGCCCACCATGAGACCTTCTCCACTGACTCCCACTGATGTCTGCTGTCGTTGTGTCCTTGGCCAAGACACTTAACCCTACCTTGCCTGAAGCCCCTGCAGAAAGATCAGGGCTATGTCATAAAGCAGCCATCCTACTGTGGACTCACCACCTGCCGGAGGATCAGTGAGGGGCTGGTGCTATGTGTACTGGGTGACATCTCTGGCCAACCCCAAGAATTGGGAATGGATTTTTCTTCTTCTCAGTATTTTTTTAGTGTGAGTCATAAATAATATTATGACTAATATGAGCAATAGTCATGAGTAATTGTCAGTGGATGATATGCTAGCAGCTAGATAATTCTATGTAGTGACTTTTGATAATTGATGCGCATTGATCTCGAAATAAATAAACACGCAACTTGATGTCGGAGCATGCTGATGTGATGTAAATACAAGATTGAGAGCCGCTGTAGCTGGTTAGTGATTTAGGAGTGTAATGACATAAGGCTCGTAATTAACCGTAAACCAGACTCGCCGCAGCCGCAGCCGCACCTACCAGGCTGTTGAAACCGAGATTTACAGCACCACGCTTTTAACTTGTTAGTGTTGAAATGAACCATGTATGAGCCATGTAAATCAATTACTGTGTCCTCTTTTTTGTTCCTTAAAAAATGTAATAGGATTTGTGTGTGATAATGATGAGCATACAACTCACTCTGTCGCCTGTCACAACCCAGATTAATTGAAATGACAGAAATACGCCACAAACACGAATTATGTTTATTGAGTTTCAATACGCATGATTTTGACCTCGATTCAAAACATACATTGTAGCCCATTTGTAATATACTGCAAGACCAATGTCCATAACTGTCTGACTGCTGATCAGCGGACTGGAGTGAATGCAGGCGAGATAGTGGAGATACGAGAACCTAAGGATTAAATATCGGCTTTTGTGAAGTTGAAACCACAAAGCTTTGGATCTTTCACCCACATAAATAAGGCAAATGGCCACGCAATATGGCTTTGCAACAATCACCAATCATTGCTATTGTACGTGTTGTTATTGAAGAAGAACATGCAAACTCCTCACAGACAGAAAGGCCCCATCTGCCTCAGTATCAAACCCAGGGCTTACTTGCATCGGTTAGCACGAACGCTAACCGATGCACCCCAATGTAAGAAATAAAAGATAACAAGTGTAAGAGGACTGGTGTGTTTAATGGCATACTGTGAAAGTGAGTCATCTTTATTTATATAGCTCCTTTCAGAGTCACAAATGGCTTTACAATTGTTGTGGACATTTGTCCCTCACTCCACACAGAGATGGGAGCCTGGGTGCCATACAGGAGGCGTAAGCCGGACCTATTGTACATGTTTTTAGTGGTAGGGAAAACCGGAGCACCAGGAGGAAACCTACACAGACACTGAAATATAACATAAAAACTCCATCCAGAAAGGCCCTGTTCCGACCGAGATTCGAACCTATAGGAACTTCTTGCTGAGAAGCAAGAGTGATTCACCCTCCCAGACGTTTTTCAATCCTCTCCACACAGTGATGACCGAAGCGAGATGTCGAACACACTGGTTCATTAAAGTCTCCAACCGAAACCATCCATTGAATCACTCATTACATTCATACTGATTGTACATGATTTTAACGCTAGGAGACCTACGGAGATAAGGACAGAAACGCCTGGAGGTGGAATCAAACCCAGGACCTCTTCCTGTGAAACACAAGCTCTAACCGCTACACCAGATTCAAATCCAGATTACTCAGAGTCATGTTATTTGCCATTTGCAGTAAAACCACATTGGAATACATTTGCAAAAGTACACAGAGGGCACCAGACCAATACATAGAGTACATAGAGTAGGTAAAAAGTATAGGTATAAAAAGAGCTGGAAACGATCGACACTGTGAGATGGATCAACTAAAACAGTCCAATATCACACCACCGTGTTGCCACAAATTTTGTCTCACAATAATGACAGAAAATTTCCCTTTGGTGAATCTATTACTAAGATAGTTGGGCCCCAAACGAGCAGAGGCGGCAGCAAGCCAAGCCCCCGGTCCCTGGCTCCACTGGGCCTGGCCACAGCTCTCCTCTCACGCTGACAGGAGGCGTCCCTTCAGACTCTTCAGACAGATAATTGCAGCGGTGATAGCAGCAGCATCGGAGAGACTCCGGACCTTCTGTGATCAGCTGAGAGTCGGTCTGGGATCGGGGCCAGATATACTGAGGCTTTTAAGAAGAATGGTAATTAAGAGAGATTGACTTAATATCCCCATTAAACATTTCCCCAAACGAAGAGCCATTGATTCTCTGGCTGCCAGTCATTGAGAATAATTGAAAGTTTTGGCACAAATTACCAATTATTCTGCTTTTTTCACATTCGTAATTACTTATTTTCTCTACAGTTTATCAACGTGAGGAGCAAAATATTTTGTTGCTTTGATTCAAATGTTAGTCTACATTTGAATCGTTGCACACTAAAAAACTCATTTTTGTATTTCTTTTAGATTACAGACTGAAACCACAGCCATTGAAAAGACCATACTTTGATTTGAGAAATTCCCAAAACAAATGCATGTGCAGTACTTTTTGGATGCTGTAAGGCAAGGCAAGGTAAGTGTGTTTGTATGGCACAATTCAGACACAAGGCAACTCAAAATACGGAACAAAACAAGATAGAAACAATCACTCAAGTCGTACTGTATGTACAGCTAAAAAGAACTGTCTTTGTAGAAGTCCTGCAGCGATGGGAGGCTCCTGCCAATCACCTTCTCTGCAGATAGTCTCTGCTTGTCCCTGACTGTGGCGGAGGTCCCTGACTGTGGAGGAGGTGAGGATGGACTCGGTGTAGAACTGCACCAACATCTGTGCAGGCAGCTTGGCTTTCCTGAGCTTCCGCAGGAAGTACATTCATCAATCTTCACCCTAATGTACTGTGATTATTTATCAAATTTTAATGCCTTGTGTGTCTGTCTCAAACTTGTTTTGTTCAGTACTTTGAGTTGCCTTTTGTATGAATTGTGCTTTGTTCGTTTGTCTAGCTTTCTATGAATTATGTTCATATTGACTGTCTGCCTTGCTGTGTTTTTCATTTGGTGCAATTTTGAGGACTTCCTTGTAAACTAGATGACTGATATCTAAGGGCTTATCCAATTGATCCAATCCAAACAACTAAATACATAAATCAAATTATTTAAATGGGTCAGGGCCAGCATAACCCTAACCCTAGACTCTCACTATAAAGCAGGCAGAATGATGTCACACCACGTCTTCTTTTAACCTCTAAAGTGTTCCTGACATAGTGTAGTCCCCCCTCGCCTCGTCCAGAACACTCCACGCTCCTCCTGACCACGGCCTCATAAGTCATCCTGGTCCTGACGCTGTGATTGGACCAGAGCAGACACAGCGACGGCAGGAGGGGAGAGATTTACAGGCGCTTAAAAGAGATGCGGGAATTGTGCCGGGGAAAAGGGGAGGCTTCCGACGTCTTCTAAAAATCTCCTTGTGTCACAAAACAAATCCAGGGCCTTAAAGAATGAGCTGTGTGTGATTGATGGCGGAGAGGATGACGCACCTGCTCTCGGCCGGAGACAGAGAGGAAGAGGAAACACTGGGAATATGCACGTTTCCGGATCATATAATTAAATGTTTTCTATATTAGATGGTTGTGGTTGTAACTTGTAAATCTATAACAGATGTGTATTCTGTTCACTGCAAAAAAAATAAGTTAAAATAAGAGTACATAAACTGTTGCTTTATTTTCTCATTCCAAGGGAGACATTTCTTGTATCTTTTAAGAACAAAATATTTCCGCTTGTCCCATCGGCAAATATTGTTTTTAAGGCAGTCAGAATTTGCTCAAATCAAGATACAATTTTTGACTTATTTTCCATCACTTTTTACAGTGTAGTACTCTTCTTAAAAGTTGTGTGAGGAGGCTTTTGGTGACTCTTTGTGTTCAGTACATATTCACGCACAGAAGTCAGACAGAGGAGTTCTTACGGTTATACTTTGGACTCACAATATTTGGAATATATTTGATATCTGTCCCTTGGACATGACACAAGTCCTGGATCTACAGCCTGTTTGTGGGAGCGCATCCCTCTCTCAATGTTGGGCCTCCCTAAGGTTTCATACATTTTTTGAGTCGTTCCTTGGGTCTAAAGACAGTGCTTAAAGGATACGTGTTCACATTTATGGACATAGGTCATCCTGCTCCCCATGGACCAATGACTCATATGTGTCTGTTCTTATTGCATTTCCTGTGTTCAAACTGTTTGATTCTCTGCTCAAAGGTAACTCACTGAATCAACAACTTTGTAAAGTCCTCCGAGGCTACTGCCGTTGGGATTAAGGTCTATGTAAAAGGACATTGATTTGAATTGAATGTTTAAGAATGTGAAATAATGTCCTGATGAAACCAACAGGACAACACCATCTGGGCAGAAGCATAAAGGCGCCTTTATGTGATGCACTGGTCATCTCCATTGACAATTAACTAACAGGGGATCATCCTGGTTTGCCAAAAATCAGCCAATCTTAATCTTAATTAGCCATTACTTAAAAAAAAGTTTTTTTAGTAATCATTGGAAGTTGCCTCCACAACACCAACTCATTTTGGTCAGTTGTGATATAATCCATGCATCTAATATTTACGACTGTAGTAAATTTGCTAAAGATTATGCAAACACTAGCCCAGAGATAATAAAAACCAGCTCTGCTAATGTGCACATGTTCATGGTGATTTTAAAGTTTAGAACCTATAATTCAGTAGGGATCATCATTCAGGTGACTTCATCTCCACAAAATATAAATGTCCATGCCATACATCTTGTACAGCTTGTAACAGCCAGTTCTCAGTAAGTAACAATCTTAAACATATTTTTGTTAGTAAAAAAATGTTTAATAAAGTATTTAGTTATATTTTTTTTTAATTATTGATACAACAATCACTTTGAATCTATTTTTTTGTTTTTTTTTTGTCAAATTTATATCAACTCATTTAAACATTTTAACGCATTTAAAACAACAAGGCAAAAAACCAAGTGTATATGTTACAGGCCTCATTGAAATGAAAGTTCAAGGCCAGGCATTCTCCCAAATACCTTCATAACTCAATGCTTGATGGCTGCTGATAAAATAGTGTTGTTGGCCGGCCCATAGAATAGTAATAGTAGAATTTAATAACTAAATGATTGATTGTGATGGTGGAGAATATTATGGAAAGTTGAATTATTACCGTTTAGGCCAGGGTCTGTGCATTGTTAAACTCACGGTCCTTCAATACATTTCATTAGTGAAACAGCTGAGAGGGGCTTTCAATGAATAAGTGTGAGGAATTTCCTGTTGGATGGCGACTGCAGATAAGTCCAGCCAAACATGGAATCATTGACACATACGGTACAGCACATAGAAAGCCCACGTAGAGCTGCAGGCCTTTTTAGTTTCAAGGGAAAATCCATTAAGTGGCTGCTTTTACAGTAGTTTTCCTCGTGATAAGTTTTATATCAGCTCTTGCAGCGCAGGGGAAACACCTGTCGCCTGCTCAGAACATATCCTGACGGTTTATTGGCAGCAAAAGCTCAAAAACAGAATTACATTGTTGACAGGCAGAGGTGGATTTTTAACAAAGCAAGAAAGTGGACATTTCAGCCGACAACTAGGTTCATGCAAGAATAAAGTATTAGTTTACTAATTGTGCAAGACAAAAGATTTGCTTTTAAGGTATTTATTTAAAGCCTGCCATTTCACTATCATAGTTTCATTGATTTCCTTCTGCTTTATCTGTAATCTGAGCTGGGACTGCACTGATCCATCTGTATAACTCATGCTCCATTCTTTCCTCCCTGGAGAAATAGACCTCGAAAGATACTTGAACTCTCCGCCACCTGGAGAGAGCAAGGCACCTTCCTTGGCCTCAGATTTTGAGGTGCTGATTTTCCAGTCCCAGCCGCTTCACACTTGACTGCATGCTGGTTGGATGAAGCCAACGCATCTTTCAACAGCAGAGATAAAATCATGTGGTCCTCAAACCTAGACCACAAAAAAATATTTCAATAAAACAATGAATAAAACCAGTGACAAAATGCAGCCCTGGGGGAGACTCCTCTCTTGAAACACTCTGACTTTTGCCTGGCAAAGCAAACACAGCTACAGCTATTAAAGTCTGGAGTCCTGGATCTACAGCCCGTCTGTCCGTGGGAGCAGATCCCTCTCTCAATGTGGGCCTCCCTGAGGTTTCTCACTTTTCTCCCACTGAGGACAGTGGTGATGATCCAGGACACTCGACATTCAACGACAGTAGTCAACATCTGTTAACATTTATGGACATTGGTCATCCGAAAACACATAAAGACCAAAGGCTTTATGTGTTTTCTACCAATGCATTTCCTGTGTTTGAACTGTTTCTTTTATCAGTGTTGGTGAAAAAAACAGATTTGTAAAGTCCTTCAAGATAACTCGGCTATACAAAAATATAGGCACCTGGCAGCCATGAATCTTGTTCTTCTGAAAAATCTACCAAAGGACATCCGACAAAAAATACATAGGGTATGGAGTGTGTTCAATGTTCCACAGCCTGAATGGAAACACTGCTCCATCTAAATCCTAGTTTCCATGATTAATCAAATTGTCATCTCCAGTATCCAAAATGGACCTTACAGGAGTGAGATTCCAGTTGGGACGAATTCTCTGGTCTTCCTCCTTTAGATAAGATACAATATGATAAATATTTATTCATTTCACAATGGAGAAATGTACATGGGACATTTGGCTTCAATAATTTCAGGTAAAAACTGTTAAAAAGTTCAAACGATACAAGATATCAGGCACCACCTATTCACTATTTCACTCTCCAAACCATGATTCTGTCTCCTGTCCCACTGGAGATGCTAATGCTTTGCCTGGAATCGTCACATCTTTCTCCATGATGGCAAAAAGGTTATGTTTATTTTTAGCCTATTCCCAGTTTGAATCTACTATTTCACGTTTATGTAATATTTTGAACTCAGACAACAACAGACAAAGGCGGTGGGTTTGTGGGAAATGCCAGAATAATAAATTGAGATTGCTAAATTATTCAAACACTGACAGCTTTGTGTGAGTGGTGGGAAGAGAGAAAGGCACAAATAGAAAT
Organism: Knipowitschia caucasica; assembly: GCA_964034765.1. Lineage (NCBI taxonomy): Eukaryota > Metazoa > Chordata > Actinopteri > Gobiiformes > Gobiidae > Knipowitschia > Knipowitschia caucasica. The sequence continues at coordinate 12,020,546 of OZ035827.1, read as the reverse complement.
AGGGACAATTGATGGCGAGCCGGAAAGCAGGAGTCAGGAATAGCCTGAATGGCTGATAGAAAACATTGACAGATAAGTGTTTTTCATAGAACCATTCAATCAGGCTCCTCTCCTGCTCTCTCTCTGCATTCAGATCAGCTCTGTTGGGTGAGAGGCCAATAGGGTCCTGAATGCATCCAAAAAACTTTGCTCACTCATGATCAAGGTGCCTTTTCAGACCGTGTGCTTTCAGAGTGCATGGATATTCAAATCTGCTCTGCCGCTACAAGGTCTGCCAGAGTTCACGAGTCCTGCAGCTATGGCCAAAGTCAACAAGCATATCCACTAAAAATGGAAGTTGGGTATCAGTCATCTAACGGGCAGATGGGCGATAGACTAGGAGGCTTGGAAGTTCAATGGGAATGGGTCTTTACTGTGGTTTATCCAAGTCAAAATAAAATATTAAATGTTTAGTTTAGCTTTCAAGAAAGATCTACAGCTGGAGTGCGAACACTTTTATTACCTCTGTGACAAGCGGACGTGTCTTCTGTGCAATGTTATGTTGCTAACGATCGCTGTAGAAATACCACGACCTTCTCGAAAGCTGCAAAAGGAAAATTTATAGGCCAGCTGTTGGGGGCTCGTACATGATCTGAAAGACAGACACTTCCATCCCACTTTGTTTTTAGCTCCTGCATTAATGGTGTGAGCAGATCGCTGTTACACAAAGTATTGTTCGTACCCGCCACCGGGGATGGAGTTTCCAAAGGGATTTTAATCTTGCGCTTCCATGCTTATAATACCCCAGCTATTGGTGTCGTCATGCAGATCTGAACAGCTATATTCAAGGCGTGGGGAGAGAGCACGTGCCGGCCTCACGTTGGGGTGACAAGGGTCAGACATGTGATGATAGGGCTGTTGAAGCAGGACTATAGTAACAAGAGAAGACCTACACTGACCCCTCCAACCCCCTGGGCTGTGAAAGGCTGTGGATAAATAAAGATTAGGCTTGGATAAGCACCGCAATGTTAACAATATACTGTTCAGACCCTCACTGTAGATCAGGGTTGTTCTACTTCTTTTTCACAAGGGCCAGATCTTTTAGACGCCTATATCCTCTGGGACGGATGATTCTAAGACAAATTCCCACGCGGTGACACAAATATACCAAAAATCACTTCTAGATTTCTTAAGTAACTTATGAAATCTATATGACTAAGAAGAGTCTAAGAATCTAAATAACTTAAGTTAAAATTGTGAAAAGTAAACAATGTGAAAAGTAAATTCTAAACCAGTACAAGTCTAGAGGTGGATTACAAGCTAACAGCTCAACTCCAGGACTTAGGCTGGAAATTTCAATTACAAAAATACAATTCAAAACATACTTTTTTTTAACTACTTGAGCAGGTGCTGAGGGCTGGATGAGATCGTTCAGAGAGCCTGGTTTGGTCTCTGGAAGACCTGCTGTGGATGTGTCCAGCAATAGTCAATACAGGAAATTAAACTGAAGGAGTGTGGTGTGAAATCATAGATAGATAGATTGATAGATAGATACTTTATCGATCCCCGTAGGAGAAATTCAGATGTCCAGTAGAAGCAAAAAGAAAAAAAATGTGATCATTTTAAAAAGCTAACAATAGTAATAATCAGCAGCAGCCGTTCAGGTCACAGCAGCAGCAGAGATGGAGTAGCCTCTGTCTACTTGTGTCTAATATCTGTCCAAGGTATTACACACAAAATATTTTGTAGAAAAACTTACCATACCTGCATGTACAAGCCTGATCCTATCAAACTTCTGTAGCTAAGCAGGAGAGGGCTGTGATGGGAGACCTGTGGAGACTCAAGGTGCCACAGTGAGGCAGCGGCTGTAAAACGCCAAACTGATGTTGTGTCCTAAGGCAAGCCAATAACTATACTAAACAGCAACAGTAACTATACAATTTTTTTTACATTATATATAAAATAACTATACAAAATAAGAATAATTAGTAATTATTTTAAGTAACAAAAGTGGAATGAGAGTGTAAAATACAGTAATAATCTTGATCCAAAGAGTCAAAGATCAAACATTATATTCTAATTTAACTATTTTTGTGTCATTAACTGGGACATTTTCCGACCGTGATTCACACCAGAACTTTTACAGTGTGTGTAGTCAGTTTTCCTGGTGCGTCATGTCTGCTGTTGAGTTGAGACAATATTGGATATGCCTCGTCTGCAGACAAAAAATCAAAGTTCAGATTTGTTCAGTCTGCAATGTTTAATATAAAGCAGAGTCAGGACACGGCCGGGTCACGATCCCTGCTGCTGCTGGAGCTCGCAGCTGTGACCCGGGGCAGAATAGAGAGGCCTGTGTTAGCGCTGCAGCTCTGCCTTCGCTCCATCTATGGACAGAGGCTCACACCATCACTCAGACTGAAGTGACTGAAGACTGGGATTCTGCGCTACCAGTCAGCATGCAACCCCAGACGTCAAAGAGAGATGACCAGGCAAGAGATATGACTCCAGAGAGAACAGAGAGGGTCAAAGCAAAATAACAGTCTAGTAAAAATGGATCAAACTAAAGCTAAGTGCTGAATAACTGAGATGAAAAGGCTGAGGTTACAGGGCCAAATGAAAATTATAGGAAACAATCGGAGGCTGAAAGAATAAAAGAGATTTGCTTTTCTTATAATTGTTTTTTTTTTTTTTTTCTGGTATTTCAACATTAATGAGTTTCACTATCATATTTTGGCTGTTTTTTTTTTCTGTGTTTGATTGGATTTAACCAAAACTAGACCAGATATGAAATTGAACACATTTTAGTTATATTTAATTGTTTAACTTCTAATGATGTGTTGGGTTTAAATGTCAGAATGATATATTGTCAGATTGTTTTCCTAATAATTGAAAATAATTTTAGAGGCCACTAAAAATTGTCCTGAGGTTGCCATGCCCGGTCTGGGAAAAGATACCTGCTCCCTAGGGCTGTAAAACGTTCTGAATGGTCATTTGTGGTCTGTGCAGAAGAGATTATGTATTGAATGAATTTGTTAAAAAGTAGTAGTCTATTTGAGTCCTACTGAAAAGTGAATTTGCAAAAAACGGTTAGTGCGAGTAGAAAGACACTTGAGAGTAGTTTTATGAAAAGCCAGATCTATTTTAGTACCATACAAATAAATTATTACCTCTTTGTGAGCCAATCCTTTCAGATTTACCGCCAATAGCCAAATATGTTGAAGATTGTAGCTCGAGAAATAATAATAAGTATTTGACGAATTACATAAATTAACTCTTATACTGTTGAGAATCTTTGTAAGGTCCCAACGGTTGATTTGTGATTAGCATTAATTTGATCAGAAAATACCTCGTCTGTAACTGTGCTTTATCCCAGATTGTCTCCACATAATTGGGGTACATTTCCTGTTCCGCTGATGTGTCTCCACCGTGTGTCCCAGGCCTCTCTCTCTCGTCAAAGCATTCAAAGGCAAAAGAGCAAAAGGCCGCTGGTCCCTCTGGTCCTGGTCTGAACCACAGGCAGCATTGATCTTCTCCTGAGATCAGAGTAGATCTTTCAAAAGAGTTCTTTTTATAAAGCCTATGCTTTTAAGCATCTGGTTTAAGAGGAAAGAATCAATGTTAATGGGCTCTGTTTCAAAATAATACCTTTGTTGTTTGAGTAAAATATTGTACACTACTAACATTACACACTAAAGGCAAAGACGTGGGATAGGTACAATTTTAATCAATCAATCAATCAATCAACGTTTATTTATAGAGCGCCTTTCCTACACAAGGCAACGCAAAGCGCCTCACAACCCATATAACATCATGCATAAATCATCAAACATTAGAATTTAAGTAAACATAAAAAGACAGATTAAGAGCACAAGATATATAAAATTACACAAGTAGTTAAAAACCGTAAAAAATTAAAATCACACAAGGGATTACAATCATAAATAATCATAAATAATCATAGCGCATTAAAAAGATTAAAGATAAAAAACAAATGTAAAATCATTCACTTGTATGCACAGCTAAAAAGAACTGTTTTCAGTTCAGTTTTAAAAACTGCTAGAGTAGACGCCTGTCTCACACTCTCGGGAAGACGGTTCCAGACTCTAGCTGCATGAATCTGAAACGCAGCCTCCCCATGTCTAGTTCCGACTCTTGGCACTAACAGAAGTCCAGTCCCTGTGCTCCTCAGAGCCCGAGTTGGTTTTAACTACATATTCTGAGAAAATAATCACTTTTGAAAGAGTCATTTCCAAACCCGAATAGGTACTCAAAATCTTACCTGGGTCTTCTACCATTACGACCCATCTGCACACCAAATGTCTACTTAATTTGTACCGGAGTTTTTGTGCATTCCTGCCTACAGACAAACAGACCAACACACACTAATACAATACCCCCCAGTTGGTGGTAAACTGCCAATAGATTATATGGGTTAAGTGTCTTGCCCAAGGACACACCAGTTTGGCACTTTACAGCCACAGTTGCCCCATAGAACCTGGTGCTCCCAGAGGTCTCCCATCACAGTACTAACCAGGTCCTGTCCTGCTTAACTTTTATTGTGTAACGGATTCAGGCTTTCACGTGCAGATATGACCACCAACATACAATTAAAATTATAATGACAGAATTTGCTCATTTGTGAACTCTCTCACTCAAAACTCGCCCCTTATGGACTTGGCTCCTTTGTGTTTGTCATCATTGCATCCTGGGTTGGAACTGTTTGATTCTCTGATTTGTTGTTGGAGAATCGACTACTTTGTAAACTCAGAGACGACAACTGTTGTGATTCATACAAAAATAAATCTAATTGAATTGATTGAGTATTGTAAATTCTTGAAATTCACCCTGAGTCTGTCCGCACAATTCTATGAAGCAGTCTCTACAAACTGGGAGTAGTCAGAGTTGAGCTGGAAATAATATGCTTCAAAAATAACAGAAATAGATCATCTGATGGAGCAGAAGACAGGAGTCAGGGCTGCTCCATCCATCACTGTCAGAGCGATTACACGTGAGGAAAATGTGACTTACACTTTTGTGAACTTCCATGTTAGTTCCTGAATGTGGCTACAGCCTGCACTGCGCCTGGTATGGTAAGAAGCAGATGAGAGATTTACCTGATTTGCAGGTAAATCTATTGACCTGCATATTTGAATTATTTTGTGTGCCATAAAAATAAAAATGGCGGGCGACAGTAGCTCAGTTGGTAGAGCATTGGCCTTAAGGCCAGAAGGTTGTGGGTTCAATTCCCACCTCTACACCTTCTCCACAGACTCTGCTGTCGTTGTGTCCTTGGGCAAGACACTTAACCCCACTTTGCCCAAAGCCCCCACTGAAAGATCAAGGCTATGCTCACACTCAGAGAGCAGCCGTCCTCCTGTGGACTCACCACCTGCAGAGGGTCAGTGAGGGGCTGGTGCTATGAGACTTGGGTGGCATCTCTGACTGCCACCCCCCTGACCCAGAAATGGATTAAAGGGAAGAAAATGGATGGATGGATGGATAAAAATAAAAATTATTTTGACTGCTCCCAAGAATAAGTTTTAGAATTGAAATACAGCTTAATCTTCCATAGAAAGTTGATTACCAAGCAACAAAAAATGCAAAATCAAAGATAAAATGGAGTTTCATGGAAATAATGACTAAATAAATAAATTAAATGTACAAAAAAAAGTCACAAAGTCAGGAAGACCAAAAATCTACAGTAATCACACTTCCAAAACTAAAGGCTGTCAAATGGACTGCTCTGGAAGGATTAGTTTTAAACCCTTTACATTTTGCATTGAAAAGGTTGAACCCAAATTAACTTAGGAACGATTCATGTCCTCAAGAATTATTTTCAAGGTCTTCTGAAAGGTTCCTGCAGCCGAATCATGTGGTTCGAGTGTTTTTCTCCTTTTCTGCGAACACATATAGACTGAATAATGACTGAAGCATGTGTTGGGCTTTCATTGTGGCCATAACGATCAGAGAGGTTTATTACAGCTGCTTTTAGTCATAGGAACTGGAAAACCAAATGAAAGTCGGTTTTTAAACCAAAAGCCATGCCTATTCTACTTCCCCACACGCTAATACAGCAGGGATATAGGAGCCGTGTCATGGCTTGCTGTCGCCCTCTAGTGGAGAAGTCCAGTTAAACTAGAAGAGAGGAAATCAAGAGTAGAAATCAAACTTAAACCTCACTTTTGTGGAAAGTGTGGTTGTGTTCCAACAGAGGAGTTCTCATAAAAGCTTTTTCTTTTGTATACTGTATACTAATACATCCAAATTGAGCTGATTGACTATTTGGGCTGAATCTGAGGGTTATTCTCCTCTACAACATCGGTGCAGAAGCACTGCACCAAACTTCAGTTTAAGTAGAGCAATGATACAGAGGAAAAAAAAACTAAAAGAGAGAGGATGACTAAAATAAAAAAACATAAAAACAAAGTAAAATTAAAAAAGATAATAATAATAATAATTGCGGAACAACCAGGCCAGATTGTGCAGTTTATGATACTGTTAAATGGATAGTAAATACCAGTTTGGATTATCAACCAAAAGTGAGATTATTTTTTTTTGGCACAACTCTAAATATCAGTATAAATAATTATTTGAGTAATTTTACTTTTAATTTTAATGTGTATGCACATTACATAAACAGACATACTGTATACAAAAAGTGTTTTTATTTTATTTAACAAATGTTACATGTTTCACCACCAAATATACAATATGAGTTTGGTGAGTCTCTCAGTTGACAGTGAATCCTTCAGGCAGATCCACAACCACAGGAGCGCAGTCGTCCAGGTCGGCGTCAAAGTCCCATCGAAACTTTTTGGTCAAATGAGCTTTGAACTTCTCCGCTCTTTTCCGCAGCATTCCGTCTACTCCAGGTCCCGAAGCAAATTGGAAGAAGTCCTGAGAAAGACATCAATGTGATAAGTTCACCTACAGTTACAGATCATGCTTCAGGCAACAGCGTTTGGCAGGAATGTAACTATAAACAGCTTTATTATTTATTGATAGGATCCCCATGAGCTGTCACCATTCGTCCTGGGGGAAAGGTGGAGCTCTGAGACTGGATAACAGATAAGAGGATGACTAAAAACAAGCTTATAATAATAAATAAGAATAATATGACATAAAAATGGAGGAAAACCTCTCGTTAACACTACTACTACACATCAGCCTCAGAGCAGCCTCCACAGTCTTAAATATGGGGGTGGCAGCATCATGTCATCGGGCAGTTTTTCTTAAGCAGTTAGAAGGGACAGGGAAGAGCGTCAGGGTTGATGAGCTCTGAGGAGCACAGGATTTAGCCTTCTGCTGGTGCCCAGAGTCAGGACCAGTGGGGGAGGGTCCCAGCTCAAAAGTGGCCAAAATGACGTGCGCTGACATGCTTGCAATACCACCCCGGGCCCCAATGCTAACATATAGCATTGGCAGACCTCTCAAAAACGTCTTTACAGGATGGACCAAAAGTTGGCTCTTGGCCCAAAGCTCCGTTCCACATGTGTGTCAATGCTGAGGGGGGTGGATTTTTTTGGTCCACTCTAGTTTACTTGCTGTGTTTTTCACAATTTTCTTGTGGGCGGTACCACTCGCGGCCATTTTGGATTGCTCCAGTAGAGCACATTTTTTGGCCCATTAGTTAGAACGGCGGAGATAGGCGTGACTCTGTCCATTAATATATACAGTCTATGGTCAGGACTAGACATGGGGAGGCAGCGTTTCAAATTTATGCAGCTAAAATCTGGAACAACCTTCCTGAAACTGTGAGCCAGGTAGTTTTTAAATCCAGGTTAAAAACAGTTTAGCTGTGCATACAACTGAACGATTTTACCTTTACTTTTTTTTATGCACTGCAGATAATTCTGTGTGTAATTTTTATGTTTTTAATATTTATTGCGAACTTCATGTTTGTTTTAATCATATTTATTAATGCATGTTTTGATTTTAATTTTTATGTTTTATGCTTGATGTGCTTTGAGTCGCTTTTGTGTAGGAAAGGCGTTTTACAAACAAAAGTTGATAGATTAAAGAGGGATGGAGCAAATACAGAACAATCTCAGGAGAAATTACAGTGCAAACCAAACTCAGTGTTTTGGTAATATTTGTTTTACTACTAATGAAAACATGTATAATTATTCTTTCACATCACATTTATCTGTTACCGTGTTGAGTAAAATATGTATGTTTGTGGTTATAACATAAGAAAATGTGCAAAAGTATGAAGACTTTTAAATGATATCCAATCTCTGTCAATGAACGCAATTTTTAAACATGTATATTTTACCTGCAGAGTTGACGTGAGGAAGTTATTCTGAGACACAATGTCGACAAAGAAGTCTGGTGGGATTTCGCCGAGCTGGTGGTAGAGCACAGCGATGAGGCCCAGATACAAGTCTTTGCGCTTCCTCATGGCGTCCTCGGAGCGGCACAGCAGACCCAGCAGGCTCTTCCAGTGTTCAAACCCCTCGTAGACGTTTCCCAGAATGAAGCACACAAAGGCGAACTGGAGCTCTCCTGGAACCAGAGGCAGAGGATCAGGACTGCACCTATTTGCACCTAATCACTAAGTTTAGTGATTGAACACACATTTATATAGAACGGAAGTTCTCTTTTCAAAACAAAATTCTATCACTTTAAAATGGGAACATAAAAAAGTCTTGCATTAGACAGAAAGATGAAAGAACTGAAACCCATGCAAACAAAGTATAGACAATAAAACATGCCCTCAGAGACATGATTTTGAGACTTAAATCAGTAATTATATGATTTATAGGATTGTATGTCGGATGGTAAAACATAACTATTTTATCTATCTTAACACACAAATATAATATATCTATTTGAATTTTCTCAAGTGGCTTCACAGCTTTTCCAACTTTAATTGATGCCAGTAAGTGGAGTGTCAACACTGCAAGCAATTGAAATTAAATTTATTCATCTCAATTCAATTCAATGCATTTTTGTATAGCCCTAAATCTCAAAAGCAATCATCTTGGAGGACCATCTTGGATCTTTCAACCAACCTGTGCCAGACCAATCAACTCTGAAAGCAATTATTAGTTGTAGCCCTGCAGGTGTAAGACTAACTGCTAATTTACACATCACGCGTTACAGCACGTACGCGTTATACGCGCAGCAGACGCGCGTAACTTTTTTCCATGTTAACCTATGATGATATTTACACTTCTAGCGTTATACGCGCGTATGACGGACATGTGACGCGAAGCTGCGCTCTAATTTAGGATGGATTTCTAATTTTGTGCGCGCACCAACGCGTCTCCCATTGAAATCTCATGTAAAACTTTATTTTTCTAGCGGTCCTTGGCTTTAGATCACATCTGCACGCACACTGCACTTGTGTCTAAACATCAGCAGGAGGAGCAGCAGGTTTTACAGTGATTCTGGACATCGTTTTTTTTCTTTCATAAAGTCTCGCGTCTGGCCAAACCAGCGCACAGAGACCATGAAGACAAACACATGCATGTGATTTGTGTTGCTCTACATCAGTCCTCTGGCTCGTACTGTCCTCTACACTGCTCCATAGACTACACAGGGACAGCATCAGAAGCCGCGGACCTGCGCGCACGGCCTGTGTAGATACTCCAAAAAAATGTTACGCGCAGAGAGCGCGCAGTAAACGCGTACGCGCTGTTTACGCCTACTGTGTAAATCCCCCGTGAGGTTGTCATGACAGAGAGTGGTGTACAATGTTCCCAACAGCAATTTACCTAATAGGTTGAGAGGTTGTGCTTGATAGTGTTTCTCCAGAAAAATGTCCAGGGCGTAGCTGTGGTCCAGGCTGCACTGTGTGATCTCTGCTGGCGTGGCTCCTGGGGGGTAGGTCTTGTTGGGAACCGTGGAGAAGCGTAACTCGGTCCCTTCTCGGAGCTTCATCTTGGGCAGTCGGTCCAGCCCCTCCCTCATGCTCTGGCACGCCGTGTCGTTCCTGGGCTGCTCGGCTCGGTCTTTGGTGTGAGTGAGCTGCACCTCTGGGATCACGTCACTGAAGGCACAAACTCTACCTGTAGGGATTCCAGCATTTAAGATTCTGAAGATACAATAGCTCTGAGAAAATGTTGAAAGCATAGACTGTGAATATTAGTTGAATAGATAAGAATTGATGTTGTTTTTATAGTTTAAGAAATTACTTTCTAGTTGGGCATGATTTGGTGATTTGTTTGTGAAATTGGTGAAATCACAGGTATAATTCAATAATAATAATTTATTCGTAATGCACCTCACGGGTGCGAAATCTCAATGTGCCAACTCAGCATTATTGTTTCTGTCCCACCAGGAAAATCATGTGTTTATGCAACCCGTACCTTAACTTAACTTTCAAACCTAAAAAAAAAATTTGAACTATGCAATAAAAATCCATCATGTATTATCGGCACGTTTTTAAATTTGCCTTTTCAGACAAAAACGTGAAAAAGAGAGGTATTCTGTTTCACGTTTTTGTCTGAAAAAGCAAATTTAAAAACGTGCTGATAATACATGATGCACTCCTGCTCTTGCATCTGCTCGCAGCTCAAAGCCTAGAGACTCAAAGGGCTCTGTCTCACAAGTATCAGTATGCAAAAGATAAGATGAAGACAAAATGTGGTGGTCTATTTTGTTCAGGAACTGATACTTTTGCAAGACTCTCTCAGTTGGGACTCACGGAGAGAGGAATGTATTATTTATTTTAAGTTAGGCACCCTTGCTTTAACCCTATCATCTTCCTACCAACCTGAGAGAGGCTGCAGCTTGGTGGCCACCTCTTCATTGATGCGATCAGTGAGAGAAACCCATTTCCTCAGCACGTCGTACGGATATGGGCCCAGATGCGGGTCCAGCTCCTGTAGATTCTCCCTAATCTTACTCACCTCATCCTCATTCTGAGACGCCGAAAAGTCCAAATCCTCCTCCTTAGCATCCCAATTCGCCAAGAGGATCTCCCGCTGTTTTAGCGTGAGAAAACGGCCAGTCTTTGGTCCTATCTCGTTGCCACAGCTGGGTGAATTGACTGAGGAGTAGTGGAGAAAGTGGAGGCCTGGGGGAATCATCTTCACTCCGCGGAACTTCGGACCCACCTGCCAGCTCTTACAGTCAATGCCCAGCTCCGTGCCCCTCGGGACCCCCAGCAGGACCAGGGTAGCACCTTCAACGAACAGATTACGGGCAACATCTGGGTCCATGTCCATGCTGCTGCTGCTGCTGCTGCTGCTAGCCATTCTGAAGTCGAAGATATCGCTATTGAATGCAAATCAGTAACAAAACAATCCAAACTAGTTCAAGTTAAACGTTAAACAAACTACTTTGAAATGAGCGGATCTTTCCATGTCGATAGAAACGTGTGTGTACCTTTAAGTTTTAGTTTAGACTAGTGTATATTGTAGTAAATGCGTCAAAAAACGTACAGATTTCAACTCCTATGAAAATATTTTGCGCCGAACTGCGAGGAGTGCGCGGGTCCGTCGTCTATTATGTCCGGACTGAAACTAACATGACATAACAAGCGTTCCGCAAACACAATATATGAATACATTAGAATGTTAGAATGTTTTATTCTGTTGTCATGATAACAGTATGTCTCAATGGTATACTGCATTTAATTATTGGCGTTCATCTCATATAGGCTCCATTGAAATTATTCTAAAGCAGGGTTGAAATTATAAGCAATATTTTGTTGTCCCAGTAGTGAAAATTGTTCTCTGCATTTGACCCATCCTTTCAATGCCACCAGGACCTCTGTCAGGAGCAGTTGTTGCCATATAGAACAACGCCGTTGGACCCATCTCCAGATATTGGTGCTACGACTGGTCAGGACCACAGCTGGAAGATATGATCCATGTTTTTAAAGGGTTGGGAAAAACCGAGGCACCCAGAGAAAACCTATGCAGACACTCAGAAAGGCCCACTACTGTCACAACAGAAGTAAAATAAAAACAAAATATGACATTGGTATTTTATTTTGGAAACTACTATACAACATTCACACATTTTTCTATAAAGATAACAGCATAAAAGAAAATCACTATTCATTTGTGTAGCTTATCTGGGGTTTGGCAATTACACTAAAAAACATGTACATTTTCAAAGAGCATGGCAAATTTCACATCTTTGAAAGTATGTGTCTGGAATGAAGGGTTATGTGTTGTGGCTCAAGGGCTTAAGAAACGACTTCTTTTTTTTCATCTCATCTCCACCCACACAATCACACAACTACATGTGATGCATATACATGATACACAAATGTTGCATACAACTACAATATTAAAAAGATAGACACAACACACACAACATCTATTTAGCTGGAAACACACTGTGAAGTTTCTGCCAACATATTGTAAGGGCTTTCATGATTTTGATCAGCTGTATCCTCTTTCTTTCCATTCCTTTTATTTTTTTGACAGAGGCGCAAGAAAGACGTCCACCCTGTGTGAAGGAAGAAGACAAGAATCAGAGTAATTGACACATCAATCAAAACAAACCATAACAATAGAACTAAGCAAATAAAAATCCATCTAAATGTTGGCTCTATCACTATAATTTTCACATGAGTGTATTTTTGGCCCTAGTCACATTCCCAGAGGACATAAATACAATCTCTTCCTGTGCAACTACATGGATTGGGAAGCGTTTGGTGACCCATCTTAAATCCAGTGGAATGTGTGAACTCTTCTTACCCATTGATCCGGGCTGCAGTTGTGTATAATGACCTGCTCCATGCTCTCCAGCACGTGGCTCAGCGCTGACGGTTTTCCTCCGATCTGACACCGCATCCACTGCGTCGTGTCGTAAATGGAGCCTAAGATGTGGTGTGCCTTTGGATGATGCAAAAACATACACGTGTTTGAATGTAAACATATGCTCTGTCCGTGGTGCTGAACAGTATTTTACAGAATAGTTAGCTTACCTTAACAGAGGGGCATAGTCTTCTCACTTTATAGGTGTTATCAGAGGATGTTACGTTCTAAGAGAAATAGGGAAAGAGACATAACAAAAGACTGTTTTAGGAAACTTTTTACCTGGACTCTGTGACGCTATATGGCCCTACTGTTTTTGTCCTACAATGACTAATTTGCGCTGATTATAAGTGAGAACAAATCTCTGCACAGAGAATTATACAAATCCAAAGTCAGACGGACTTGTCTTGCATGTTCTTTAGTAAAAATAAAGGAGGTTACAGCTAATTTCTGTGGAATGGCTTGAAGACTGTAGAATGACTGATTTCTGGGTCCCCTGGGTAAATTAGATGATTCAAAGAAAACACAAGAGGGCCACTTTGGTTCACCATTCATTTCCAGGTACCCATAACACTTCAAAATGGGGTATGAACTCATGTCCATACTAAATCTGAAGGTGTTTGAAAGACAAATGTTTACCATCACACCAGCTACATTCACACCATATCACTTTGTGGCACACAATCAAAGACATGTCCGATTATACAAATAATGTCTAGAGGTTCTGAGCTTTACGAGGTACAGCACGTAGTTGAAGTTGGCTGGATGACATTTTGAACGTGTGTTAATTATCTCAAAGTCTACTTGCTGTTTGCCAGACAGAGGGCCACATACAATGACAGAGGGCCGCATTTGGCCCGCGGGCCTCAGTCTGGACACGCCGGGTCAAAATAAATACATGATTGCAGTTCATGCTCAGACAGTAGAGGGCAGCAGCGGGTCATCATCGTGAGTGTATAAAGTTTGAGAACGCACCAGACTCTGCAGCTCTACGTAGATCAGACCTCTGTACGTGCCAAGGATCTCCGCGTAATTACATCTGCGCTTTCCCATAGAGTTCACCACAAAAACCAGCAGCACCAGTATGAAGAACACAGCTTTGGCCACACACTGTAATCAAAACATAAACAAACAGTCAGAGTAGAATCAGATGGGAGATTAGCAGCAGTGCATTGAATACAGAGAAAGACTGACCGTAACAAACGCAATACTTTATTCAAACTATACTTTTACCATTTATCATGTTGTTTTGGCTCCTCAGGCGTTCACAGTCAGAAGACAGTTCTCTCCAGCGCCAAAGGCTTTATGTATTTTAAGACGCGGCTGCAGAGGTGTTGAGCCTCGTACTTCCGTTATGGTGCAGCGATTCTTCCAACATCACCGGAGTGCGTGTATTCTCTCCGTCACGGACTGTCACGTCTTGGCTTTGAATTTCACCAAACTCATGAATGGAAAGTTCTGCCATTAATCACCCGCTTTCAAACTTGCCCAGGTGTTGAAAGTTCATCCAAAAACGGTATATTGGCTCTGAGAGGGAGAGAGAGAAACAAGAGAGGAGGAGAGGGAAAGAGAAAGGGAGCGAAAGTGAAAGAGAGAGGGAGAGACAGAGCAAGGAAGAGGGGAAGACAGAGAATAGAGGGAGACAGAAAGAGTGAGGCCATTGGAGAAAGTGAGAGACAGAGAGGGAGAGAGACAGAAGTGGTGATAAACACAGGGACAGAAAGTGAGATTGAGATACAGGGAGAGTGAGAGGGCAAGAAAAAGAGGAAGACCGAGAAATAGAGGGAGACAGAGAGAGAGAATGAGAGAAAGTGAGAGAGGGAGAGATACAGAGAAAGTAAGAGAGGGAGACAGAGACAATTAGAGAAAGTAAGAGAAGCAAGAGAAGACACAGCATGAAAGAGAAAGACAGAAAGTGTAAGAGTGCAAGAGAGAAAGGTAGAGAAAGAGCGAGACAGTGTGTGTGTGTGTGTGTGTGTGTTCTAGGTGGAAAGATAAGACACATGCACAAAGAAGCGGTCTGTTCACGTGAGGGAGTGTATTGAAATAGGCATCCCTTGGTCTTGTGGACAAATTACATTTTGTAATTTAAAAAAAAATCGCTTTTCATCTTTGACAGAATTTAAAGCAATTCTGATAGTATTTACACAGTGATTTCAAAGATGCACTATGCAACATTTGTCAAGTTCCAGATCCAATGCACACATTTATTTAGTTACACAAACCTTTAAATGTTTTTGTAGTAGTAACTAACTACATACCTTTCGACATATGCAGAGTTCATTAGCAAAAACAGATACCGGTATCTCAGTTTTGAGTAATTGTCAAGTTGTATTCCTAATGTCTAATATTTTTTAATAATGGTACTTTGCTGTTTTTTCAAATGATCTTTTCAATTACCTATGCTTTAAGAACAGTCAGTGGCATCAGGTATCAGGTATCAGCACCACCTATAGCTGAGAGAGGCCAAGCTTTCTGTGGTATGTAAGCAAGTATGCATGTTCCTCTCAGTGTCTTTGATGCATTTCCTCTGGGCTCTCCGGTTTCTACCATAACCCAAAACATAAATTGTAGGAGTGTTTGGATGAAAAACGAGTCTACTTCATCCAACCTCTTTTCAGAACTGTATTAGTGTGAAGGTTGTGGCAAATCTAGTTTTGCAGGTTTAAAAAGAGTCTAAACTTAATAAAAATCATCAGGTTAAAATCCTGACCATAGACAGTAAGCCGAGCATTAACAACTGGAGATGGGTTGCCAGATGTTGCAGTGTCACAACCACAGCATCTGGCAGGTAGAAAGATATGCAGAAGATAAAGACAGTAAGTGAGGCACGTGGATGATCAAATGGTGAATATTCTGCAAATGTTTAACTCTTTTGACTCAGCTCTTTGAAAAGGCTGATGAGGTCGAAGACCCTTGATCCAAATACTGTTGTTTTGTCTGGAATGTTCCACAGTATGGCGTTCATAAATGTCTATCTACATCAGAGACTTCACTTCAGTTAGAGGTCATAGCTGCAAAGATGAGAGCCAACACCATGTAAGAATTCAGACTTTTGAGCAGGGTTAGGGTCTAATATAAAAATGTACATGTTTAATATCATGCCAAGGACTTTCTAAGCAAGCGGGCAGTGGACCAAATCAGAAAAGTTGCACAGTGCACCTTTAACATTAGGACATGTTTTTAAAAAAAAAACAACTATTTTCATGTGAATGACAAAACCAATTAGCTGCTTCTTTCAGGGCACAAAACACACTATAAATCTTGCGGACAAATCTTGCAGACAGCATGGCAAGCTGTGAATGTGGTCCAGCCAACTGTCGTCTAGAATATCCTTTGAAAACACAGTTGCGAAACTCAAAAAGTGTTCTTGATCTTGCTGGCAACTAGAGTAAGAATCTCTCCGATGTTTTTCTGCCAGTTCAGGACATGTTTAGACTCTGCACACCACAGCTCCCCGTGACGAGGCTCGGCATTCTCACACCTCTTACGCACCTCCTCCTGTTGCTCCTGAAAAGACACGACCAAAAAAACCTTCATCAGCATAAAATAAATATGTGGGAAGAAGGCACAAGAGCGAGAAGTGGGAGAGAGGTCAAAGAGACAATCTAACAGACACAGGGTTACTTCAGGTTTGGTCAACTTAAGTAAGTAAGTAAGTAAGTAAGTAAGCTTTATTTATATACCGCCTTTCACAGACCAGAGTCACAAAGCGGTTTATAAGACCCTTCTATCCACATTTTAATGGAAGACATGCTGCCACCAGCAGCGGGACAGTGTGCCTCCGAGACTTATTTTACAACGGCCTTAAATGTGTCCATTCATCATCGTCCGCTTTATCCGTAGCTGAGTTGCAGCGGCAGCAACTCAGACCAGTCTTGCTTGTCACTGCACACCATGTCCAGCTCATCCAGGGGAATCCTGAGACCCACCCAGCTCCAGCTAAGAGATTCAGTCCTTCATATTTGTTGAGCAGCACGTTTTTTTTCTGTTCTATAATTTTATTTGTTGACAGAATCAGTTTATATATATATATATATATATATATATATATATATAATTTCAAAAATACTAAAGCATTTGAATCAACTTGGACAAACATGGAGGTCTAAAGTGCAATTTTAAATGAAAATTGCACTTTAGACCCTTTCCAGTCTGGGTACAAAGCTTTGCACAGCACTGAGTCTGCACTTTTAAAGGTTTTTAACGACCTGCTTTTATTGGCAGATTCTGGAAATTCTGCTGTTTTAGTGCTTTTAGACTTGACTGCTGCGTTTGACACTGTGGACCATGCAACTCTTTTAAATCGTCTTAAATACTGTGTGGGTGTCAGGGGGACCGCCCTGGACTGGTTTAGGTCATACCTGTCAGGGCGGTCCTTCACTGTCAGGCTGGGGGACTCCACATCCACCTCTGCCCCTTTGCACTGTGGAGTTCCCCAGGGCTCAATTCTTGGCCCTTTGCTTTTTGCCCTGTACCTCCTCCCACTTGGTGACATTTTTAAAAAACATGGAATGTCTTATCACTTTTATGCTGACGATTGTCAGATTTACATGCCTTTGTTAAAAAATGATCACAGCCCCCTGACGCCTCTACTCAACTGTCTGAGTGACGTCAAGGATTGGTTGGCTCAAAACTTTCTTAAACTCAATGAAAATAAGACAGAGGTTATTTTATTTGGCCCTAGTCCCCCCCTCATTGACCTGGGGCCCTTAAAGGACCATGTGCGCCCCACAGTCACCAACCTTGGCGTCATCTTAGACAGTGATTTTAAACTTGATAAGCAGATTAATCGCGTTTTAAAATCAAGCTTTTATCATTTGCGGCTTTTATCTAAAGTCAAACCTTTTTTATCTTTTAATCTTTTTGAGCAGGTCATGCACGCTTTTATTTCGTCACGCCTGGACTATTGCAATGCACTTTATGCGGGCATCCCCCAAAACGCACTTTCCCGTTTGCAGTTGGTCCAAAACTCAGCGGCACGACTTTTAACAGGAAGCAGAAGGCGCGATCACATTACACCAATTCTGGCTTCGTTGCACTGGCTTCCTGTTCATTTTAGAATCAATTTTAAGATTTTATTGTTTGTTTTTAAAGGTTTGAATGGACTGGCCCCTCCCTACATCTCGGACCTCATCCAAATTTACCACCCGCCCCGCGCGCTGAGGTCCGAGGGCCAGCTCCAGCTCGTGGTGCCTAAGACCAGACTTAAAACCCGGGGGGACAGGGCCTTCTCTGTGGCTGGACCAAAGCTGTGGAACGCTCTGCCCCCCCACGTCAAAACAGCTCCTTCAGTGGAGTGTTTTAAGTCTCGTCTTAAGACCCATTTTTATGCTCTGGCTTTTAACACTACGTGAGTTGTATGGTCCTTTTATTTTATTTTATTTCATCTTATTATTGTTATTTCTGTGTTTATACATATGCACACACGGTTTTTCAAATTTGATTTTTTATTATTAACTGTCTTACTATGGATTTATTTTTGGTATTTTATTGTGCAGCACTTTGGAAACTGTGTTTATGAAATGTGCTATATAAATAAAGTGGATTGGATTGGATTGGACAAGAAAACATGTATGTATGCCTTTTGTTATTAGGAAGCATTAGGGCTAGATCAGATTTCTAGAGGACCTAAATTGGCTTCTGGGCAGCGCGTTTCCCAGGCTGCATCTGAAACAGATGCTTGAGCCCCCTCAACAGGCTCCTGTCGGTGGAGAAGTGACTGCACTCTGAGGTCTCTGTGTTCCACAGTTCTAAACCCTGTCCTAAGGAAATTCTCAGCCACTCTGGGGAGGAAACTATTTCTGACCATTTGTAATATGTCATCTTGTCTTTTCGGTCATTAGTCAAAGCTCATGGCCATATGCGAGTTCATCAAATGTAATACTTTGATGAACTTTGATTTTGAGACTCTGTAAGCTAAAGTACTGTGTAAATAGACTGCAGCTACATTTGCAGTGCCTCACCTCTGTGCCGTGTTGCATTTCAAACTTGTAAAAAAGTGCCCAGGCATCTCCCAGGTCTGGCTCGATCTTCACCGTTCTGAGAAACCACTCTCTGGCTTTGGTGATCTTGCGCTCGCTCCAGAACAATCTAAAACATGGGACAGAGTTAATATTTGATCAGTAAATACGACAAGGCAAAGCTATATAAATTAGATATGGGACGCACTTTGCCACAGCCAGCAGCACATGAGGATCGTGTTCACACTTCTTCAAAGCGTCCACACTCTTGGTTTTCCTCTGGGGTCTAGCCTCTAAAAACACAGCCTCAGACCACAGAATACCTACAGGAAGAGAGCCATGAATAATACACAGGGGTTCCGACACACTACTCTCATGCCAGAACATATATCTGATACCTGAATTTGGACACTCTTGCAGGGCCTTTGCCATCAATGTGCTTGCAATGTTTTTCAATCCACCCCGGAATTCTAGTCTTACCGACTCCAACCTAAAATGCCAAAAAAAAGAAACATTTGTATAATATCTGTGGTCAACTTGGATCAATGACTATTACAAAAGTATTGAGTCAGATTATTGTGTAGATATGCATGTTTGTACATTATATGAATTGATTGAGAATCCACAAGTCGCCTATCACTTTATACTGCTATAGTTTAACTACATTACTACATATTCCACTGATGGTTCTGTTCAGATAGCAGCAGAAAAAGTGACAAGTGGACTATTATTACAATTGTTTATTCTAGTCATACATTCTCTGCTGCTAAAGTATAATATAAACACCGCCTGGTGCTATTGAACCAAGTGCAATTATAGAGTTTTATGTAATTTTTCTCATTATCTTAAATAACAGATCCTATTTGATGTGTGCAACCTGAGTGATCTTATTTCTTCCCTTTTTTCTGTTGTGATGTGCGCAACAATGACATTTATTGGTTGTAGCCGTGTGTTTGGCCGTCCGGTGGATGTGCTACGGTGATAACTATTACACACTGACCATACACACAGATAACTGTGTTCTTGTTAGTCGACCCATCTGGAAATATTATGAAACTAAACTTTCCATTCAGATTCTTGTTAACATCCATTTTGGCGCAAGACTCCCGTTTCTGGTTTCTGTAGTTTATCTAACGCTACCAACAGTGGCCACAGGTAAAAAAAAATATATGTGAAGTTGGTCATGCAAATATCACAAAATAAAAAAAAAATTACATCATTAATACTGATTTGTGTTAACGTATTTAAAACGCAATATTTTGGAAGGCACCAATATACAGTGCCTTGCGAAAAGTATTCAACATTTCGCCACATTTCAGGCTTCAAACAAAGATAACATTTTAATTTTTTGTCATGAATCAACAACAAGTGGGACACAATCGTGAAGTGGAACAAAATGTATTGGATAATTTAAACGTTTTTAACAAATAAAAAACTGAAAAGTGGGGCGTGCAATATTATTCGGCCCCTTTACTTTCAGTGCAGCAAACTCACTCCAGAAGTTCAGTGAGGATCTTTGAATGATCCAATGTTGTCCTAAATGACTGATGATGATAAATAGAATGTACCGGTGTGTAATCAAGTCTCCGTATAAATGCACCTGCTCTTTGATAGTCTCAGGGTTCTGTTTAAAGCGCAGAGAGAACCATGAAGACAAAGGAACACACCAGGCAGGTCCGAGATACTGTTGTGGAGAAGTTTAAAGCCGGATTTGGATACAAAAAGATTTCCCAAGCTTTAAACATCTCAAGGAGCACTGTGCAAGCAATTATATTGAAATGAAAGGAGTATCAAACCACTGCAAATCTACCAAGACCCGGCCGTCCCTCCAAACTTTTATCTCAAACAAGGAGAAGACTGATCAGAGATGCAGCCAAGAGGACCATGATCACGCTGGATGAACTGCAGATAACTACAGCTGAGGTGGGAGACCTCAGTCTCCCACCTCAATCAGTCGTGCACTGCACAAATCTGGCCTTTATGGAAGAGTGGCAAGAAGAAAGCCATTTCTCAAAAGATATCCATAAAAAGTCTTGTTTAAAGTTTGCCACAAGCCACCTGGGAGACACACCAAACATGTGGAAGAAGGTGCTCTGGTCAGATGAAACCAAAATCAAACTTTTTGGCCACAATGCAAAACGATGTGTTTGGCGTAAAAGCAACACAGCTCATCACCCTGAACACACCATCCCCACTGTCAAACATGGTGGTGGCAGCATCATGGTTTGGGCCTGCTTTTCTTCAGCAGGGACAGGGAAGATGGCTAAAATTGATGGGAAGATGGATGGAGCCAAATACAGGACCATTCTGGAAGAAAACCTGTTGGAGTCTGCAAAAGACCTGAGACTGGGACGGAGATTTATCTTCCAACAGGACAATGATCCAAAACATAAAGCCAAATCTACAATGGAATGGTTCACAAATAGACGTATCCAGGTGTTAGAATGGCCAAGTCAAAGTCCAGACCTGAATCCAATCGAGAATCTGTGGAAAGAGCTGAAGACTGCTGTTCACAAACGCTCTCCATCCAACCTCACCGAGCTCGAGCTGTTTTGCCAGGAAGAATGGGCAAGAATTCCAGTCTCTCGATGTGCAAAACTGATAGAGACATACCCCAAGCGACTTGCAGCTGTAATTGCAGCAAAAGGTGGCACTACAAAGTATTAGCGCAAGGGGGCCGAATAATATTGCACGCCCCACTTTTCAGTTTTTTATTTGTTAAAAGTTTAAATTATCCAATACATTTCGTTCCACTTCACGATTGTGTCCCACTTGTTGATTCTTGACAAGAAATTTAATTTTTATATCTTTATGTTTGAAGCCTGAAATGTGGCGAAATGTTGAAATACTTTCGCAAGGCACTGTATATGTATATAGAAATGTATATATTTTGTTCATGTATACTTTCCAGTATGGTAGATACATGCATGTCATATTCTCACCAAAGCTCAGGCGCCTGTGGGTTCTTGAGACGAGCCTTTTCGAGAATTGCTCTTGCTCTGGTTAGCTGACCCACTCTTTCTTCAAGACGAGACATCAGTATCCACAGCGGCATCGAATGAGGACACTTTTTAAGCTAAAAGTCAAGCAAAAATGTATAATTCCATACAAAACATGAACAAACAGAGAGCCATTTCTTAGGAGGACTTGTCTCACCCCCTGGTTGTACGCCTCCCGGGCCTTGTCAGTGTTCTCACACTGCTCTTCGATCTGACCCCTCATCATCCACAGTTTGGGGAAGTCCTCGTAGTGTTTGAGAGCTTCAGTGCATAAGTCATGGGCGGCTTCGATGTTTCCAAGAACCCACTCTAACTTTACAGACTTCATAAAGACCTGAACGAACAAAACAGACATCTGTTGGTGGTGACATGATCTGGATAAAGTTAACACAAGTTCAATATAAGCATGCAACGTTCTCTAGGCGCTTGATTCAACGTTAAATCAATTCTTCAGAACATACAAGATTGTATGAAACATTAAATATTTTAGCTAAAGCTACTTAGAAGTTCTTTTCAAGCAACACTCTATTTGACGTATCCTCTTGGCCAAAATGTTTTCCCAAAGTTTAAAAGTTACCCGAGCCGTAGGTGCGCTGCTGCGGGCCTTGGCCAGAAGTCGACGTGCTCGTTCGTACTCATTGTTTTCAGACTCCAGTTTGACTGCAGCCAACCAGATCTCTTCACTGTTTGGGTTTGCCTGAAGTTAAAGAGGTTCTGGTTAAATGGTGCACGACAACAAATGACAATTTAGTTGAGCTCCTTTTGTTTCTCTACCTGAAAAGCCAAAGCCAGAATACTTCTGGCCGCGGGCACATCTCCAGCCAGCCATTTGGACTTGGCTCCCATCAACCACAGCACCTCAGCTTTGGGGCAGTGAGCCACAGCCCTCTGCAGAAGGGCCTCCAAAGACTCTCTGGGAACAAAAACAGCACATTAAATACAAAGGGCTATAACAAATAATATATCAAGCAAACCCAATGGTTTTAATTTAATAAATTATACTATTTTGTTCTGTAAAATCTATCAGACAACAACATGTGGTCTTCCATCTTTGCAGATATTATTCTATATTTTATACAGAATGATTTTTATTCTTGTAAGAAGCGCTGTGAGTCACTGTTTGCTCACTAGGCTGTGAGCTGCTTGACTAAGTGGTGGTGGTCCACCCTTTGTTTTACTTTTCTGTCTGAAAAAGCTGATCCAAAGATAGAGATAGAACAAAACTGTTCAGAGAGTGAGTACTACTTATATTATATGCATATTTTTCTGATTTGAAAGTGCTTTACCCCAGTTAAAAATGCCAGATATCCTGAGGTTACGTCCAAAGGTTTCACAAAAACCTATAATCTACATCATGCTTACCTTGTGCCATGGTTCTTTTCAAAGTATGCAGCCCGGAGCCAAACACTTTTCTTGCTGGGGAAAACTTGGAGAGCGTGAGCGTAGATGGCCCTGGCGCACTCCAGCGCTCCATGGGCGACACACTGAAACAAACATTGCATTGAATTATAAATACAGCATTATACGTTGGATCGTCTGAAATACATACGCTGTCTGCATCCTCCATCCAGGTGTGTTTACAATCCTCTTCTTCAATGCCGATCCCAATGACCGCCCTGATCACAGCCTGGCATGTGGCCACGCTGCCCGCCTTATCACACTCCTCTGCATCCTGAAGAGCAAAACAAAATTCAGAAACAGAAGGGTTGGAAATAGATATGGCTGTGTTTCTCAACCAGTGTTACGAGGCATGCTAAGGTGCCATGAGGTGTTTGGTGTGCTTTTGGGAATTTTCCAGTATCACCCAATTGGTCAAAATGAATGATGCGAGAAGATTAGAAATACTTTTTGTGCTTGTTTGATTTTCTATTTAAAAACACAGGATTTTGTTAATAAAAGGCTGCAGAGTTGTGTGTTGGTATCAGTTTCAGATGGCACTGTGCCATGTGATTTATTCCAATAGAAAGATGCCAATAGAAGGCGGGGCAACACTGGGGGAACTAAGGACAGTGATAATCCAGGACATTTACTTGTAAACATGCTCACTGTCATCACTATGGCCCAAAAGAGCAAAATAAATGTTTGCAATGCACCACCGAGCAGTCTTTCTTTCAGCACAATTGTCGGCCATCTTGGACTCTTCCTCCATATGTTATTATTAGACCTCTTTGGATTCGTCAGTGGTGTTTGTGTGTGAATTTGAAATGACTACTGCAAACTTGTGTCATTGTTTCTGAACGTTGGTGTTATATTTGCCCCCTACGATTGACAGTTATTTCACCAACAGAAAAAGCAATGTAATTGATGCCAACACAGATTCCATATCAGTGATGTATTATTTGGCACAGCTTTGACAGGCGTGCCATGAGAGTGAGGATTTATTATCCTCTTTTAACGCTTGCATATTTTACATATTAGTCACAATCTGTTTCTATTTAATTCATTAAATATTATTTTTGTGAAGCCAAAATATAGTAGTAGTACAGGAGTTTTCTCGGAGCACTTTAGGAGACCAGAGAGAGACCAGAGAGAGATGAGAGAGACAGAAGAGAGAGACCACAATGGGTCCTAAATGTCCTTGAAGCCACCCAGTGTAATTTTTACAGTTGCTCCATATGAAAAAACATATTAACTAAAAACAAATGTGACCTTTTTAAGACTTTTTACCTCTACCATATTTTTGTAATTGTTTTTTCATAGGCTTAGAATTTAACTTATAAGTGTCCATGAGAGAGGAGTGCTCTCCGTGTGAATGCGCCATCTTGAAAAACGGTGGTGGATAAGGGACATAAAAGGAGAGAATCGTGTTTTCGTTTCTACTGCTGCCGATATCGTTGCTTTCACCATGCCTTCACAAGTTTGAAGAAGGAACCATGGAGGACCACAGTTATATAAAAGAACCATGGAGGACCACAGTAAAAGAACAACCCGAACAATCTTAAAAAATAATCATGCAAAAGTCCGACGTCATAGCAGCAAACTGTCAACATCGCGAACCACACGCACCTAAAGACAGTGTTAACACAACAGGAGGAACATTGTGTAGGGTGTACAGACTTTTTTTCACACTGACAATAATGAGAACGAGGCAGAATCTGCAACACAGTCTCAGGACAAACTTCACGGACAAAGCCTCAAATAAAACACACAGAATCCCCAAACAACAATCGCCAGAATACTTTATCAGCAGCGTGAGTGAATGTTCTGTTTTCTTACCGTGATGCAGGCTAACGCTAATAATGACATGATCTTTTAGCCATGTCCTGCTGCAGATGTGTATAGGTCCAGTTTTACAAATGTGTACCGCATTTGTAAAACTATATTATAATAGATCCATGGTAAAACTCAGTAGAGCCTCTGTGCAGCGGGTCTTGTTTACATGTCGCCTCCATGTGACTATCAAGTGGCCGAGACGTTTGGACTAAAGGATTCTTTCCTTGGCAGTCTGGCAATACTAGGCAGTAAAAACAACACAGTGTACCTTTAAATATCCCAGTAAATATCCCAGTTCAATGAATGATCACTAAAAAACCCAGTTGGAAAAAGTTCAGAAAAACCTACAATGCAATGGTGGAAGCTGTAGGCATTTTAATTTTTTTTTTTTTTTTTGACTTTTGACTACAGAACAAAGAGGCTTATTGCATACAGTCGATGCACAAATACTCGCACGATACCTGAATCCACTGCTCTCTGTTGATCTCCACTCCATTGGCTCGCAGAGAGGTGATGGCTCTGTCGATGATCTTCTCCACCATCTGCGTGTTCTCGTTGGCCTCCTCCAGCTTCGCGGCCGTGATCCAGATGTGGCGGTCGGTGGGGATGTTCTCTCGAGCTTTGTTCAAAACACGGCGAGCGTTTTCATAGGTCTCTAACCGAGCCAGAGCGAGCCAAAGCTTGACGGAGGAAAAAAATCCGTTGATAAATGGCGTGAATGGTATACAATGTGAAGTATTTATTACAGTGAGTTGGTCCAGTCCGGTGTTTGGTTACTTCTCCCTCATGTATTCCATACCTCCACACTTGTAGGACAGCATTCTACAGCTCTGCTCAGCATGATTCTAGCATCTTCTGGCTCCTCAAGCTCCACGGCAGTCTTCCACAGTCGCACTGATTTGGACACATTCTCCAGAGCTACAAGAAATGCAAACACAAAATAAATAGCACCCATAGCGTTTGCATTTTACTTACTAGAATATATATATTTTTTGCATTAAATGTGTAGCTTTTATTTGTTTTTATTGTATTGCCTTTCTGTATTTATCATTTATAATCTGCTCTATTATAAAAGTAGATTGGATTTATAAGTTCCATGGGCAGAAAATTAGCGCCAAATAGTCTCAGCGCAACCTATGGGGGGCGAGGCATGTGGGGCGAGGCATGTGCATCCATGCTAATCGCTAGCTAAAGCCGACACAAACAAAGATGAAATACAGTACACTATCAAAACACCAGGAGCATGTAGAGTACTAAAACTCAAAAAATTAAAAGTGCAGAATGGTCTGACTCCAACAGTAAAAGAGTAGTTGATTTTTACTTATCAATGAAGATGGCCGACAGGAGTGGTTTGTTGAGCTGCACTCTTTAATTCATTTTTATTGTTATCGTGTTTCTGGATTTACAGTTTCTCAATACAAATGGGTACACAAGCTCACACAACCAAGTGTGAACAAAAAAAACTCTATATGTTTGGTCATGGACACAGCGTCCTGTACTCCATCTGGTCTTCAAACCTTTGGACTAAAGACAGGAGCAGAGCCCCCAGTGCAATACCAAAGCACGGCCGTATGCAAGCATCCAGAGTCCTGATTGTGCTCATTCTCATGGCGGGGGATATACATCTTAATCCTGGACCTGGAACGACCTTTGAGCACCAGGGCTGTCCCACTGTGGGGCCCGAGGCCGGCGGAGGAGCAGCGCTGCCACCGCCCCTGTGCGCACCTGAACCCAAAGCGCACCACCCGGCACTGCAGCCGCTGCTGCGGCAGCGCCAGGAGCTACCTGCACACCCGGAACTGTGCCGGGCCAAAGAATGCCCCACGCAAGAATCCAGCCGCCTACGCCCATCTGACCACTGCCCCACCGGTGAGTGCCCCTGCCCCGCGCACCCATACACGGACGTAGCGAGACCGCCAGTAACATCCACGGCGCAAGATACTGTAGTGAGGACCGTCTCACGCGCGGTGGGAGCGAGGCTCAGATCTGCTAAGAGACGCGCTAACAGGCGAGCAGGCCCAGAGCAGGCGGTGGACACAGGCCGCGCTGAACATAAACAAAAACAACATCTCTTCTTTCAAACTGTTAATCATGCCCGAGTGCTGTGGGAACCAGCATGTAAACCAAAAGGAATAATGGGAGGACACCTGAACATACGGAGCATAATCTCCAAAAGAGATCAAATCACCATTCTTCTCCTGGAGTCCAACCTAGACTACATGTGTTTTACAGAATCATGGCTCCACAGTAATATTCCAACAAATATGATTGACATTTCAGGATATCAATGCTTTAGGAAAGACAGAAACTCTGGGAAGGGAGGGGGTGTGCTCATCTACATAAAAGACCAATTCAAATGCAATGTAATTGAACTGGATACTGCCCTTGAATGTCTAGCATTGAATATAGTCCTGTCTCCAACAATGAATTTCAACATCGTTGCCATTTATAATCCACCTTCTCATACTACTGCTTTTTATGAGGATTTTGGTTTGTTAGTTAAAAAGTTGGACTCATACAGAGAGACATTATGGTATGGTGACTTCAATATCAATTGGTCTGACAACTGTGCTAAGCAAAAACTGAAAACACTAATGAGTAAATCCTACTACCACCAAATGATTAAGGGACCGACTAGGATCACCAGACAGACCAAGACGCTCATTGACATGATATTTACTAACAAACCTGAGCGTATCACAAGGACCTATAACTTAGTAACTGGACTTTCTGACCATAACATGACCCTGACAGTTAGAAAGCTGACTAAAAATAGGCTTACTTACTTTGGTAAACCTGATCACACAAATGAAAAAGTAAAACTGGTCATCCCAAAAACCAAAGCCCAACAAGTGGAAAAAGAAATACAAAAATTGAATTGGGAACAAATGATGTCTATGGAAAATGTAGATGATGCCTGCAACTTTATGACTAAATCTATTTCAAAATTAATGGAGAAATATATTCAACAAAAAAAGTGCAGACAAAAAGATAACACCATCCCTTGGATCAACAGCGAATTAAGAAAACTGATGAGATCCCGCGACCTAGCTCTCAAGAAATCCCTAAATTCAAAACTTGGCACAGACAATCAAATATACAGAAGTTTAAGAAACAAAGTAGTGAAAGAGCTGCGTAAAGCACAAGCCTCTTACTACACTGAGCTCATTGGCAACTCCAGAGGGAATAATAACAACTCCCTTTGGAAACATTTAAACAATCTGACTAATAAAAAAACAAAGCACAATGAAATTATGCAAATCACAATAAATGGCAACAGAATTACCAACAGTGCCACCATTGCCAATGAGTTTAACAACCACTTTGTCCAATCAATAAAAGAAATAACTAGTCATTTCGAGGCCTGCAAACTCTCAGATCCAGGCCCAACAATAGATGCAGAGTGTTTTCAAATCTTGGAAATTGATGAAAAAACAACAACAACAATTGTAGCAAATTTATCAAACTCGAAATCAAATGACATTTATAATATGAACACCTGCTTCCTAAAAAGCTATCAGACTGCACTAATCAAACCCTTGACACATCTTATCAATCTCTCAATTAGAACTTGCAGATTCCCTGAAGTGTGGAAAAAAGCAGTTATTGTCCCAATTTTTAAATCAGGAGCACAGGACAATATGTCTAACTACAGGCCCATTGCTATCTTACCAACTATGTCCAAAATTATTGAAAAGACTGTAGCCACTCAGCTGACTGACCACCTAGAGGCCCACCACCTTCTACACCCACAGCAGTTTAGCTTTCGGGCAGGTTACTCCACCGAAATAGCCAACTGCTGTTTTATTGAAAATCTGAAAATGTCCATTGACAGAGGTGAAGTGGTGGGGGCAGTCTTTCTGGATCTGAAAAAAGCCTTTGAGACCGTAAACCACAATCTACTTCTGTCTAAAATGTCCTCTTTCAACATCTCACCAAACGCAATACAGTGGTTTACATCCTACCTCCAGACCAGACCACAATGCGTTAAAATAGATAAAGATAAATCTGTACTTTTAAAGTCACAAATGGGCATTCCACAGGGATCCATAATAGGACCTTTGCTCTTCAGTCTCTTCATAAATGACCTTCCATCATCCTGCCCAGGTGTCATGTGCCAACTCTATGCGGATGATGCTGTTTTTTATGCACCCGCAAAGACCCCCGGAGCAGGCAGCAGACGTGTTATCTGCATGTATGGCTGAGGTGAGCAAGTGGCTCACTCAAAATCACCTGGTCTTAAATCTTACAAAAACAGTGTCCATGTGCTTTTCTATTAGAAAAATAAATCCAAATTTCCAAATCATATTACAAAATGAAAAAATCAAAACAATAACAGAATTCAACTACCTCGGGTTGGTTCTAGATCCACAACTAAAATTTGATAAACATATACAAAAACTTTCCAAAACTATACGTCGCAATCTTAACTGTTTCAAACTAATACGACATTTTATTCCCAATCAAGCGGCCCTGCTGTACATGCATGGGATGATCTTCTCCCATTTATCATACTGCATGACAGCATGGACCCAGGCAGCTCCCTCAGCCACAAAGTGCATCGGCTCATTATACAATCAAGCAATAAAAATTATGGACAAGAAACCAACCCGATATCACCACTGCAATATACTCAAAAACTGTCATCTACTGAGTTTTGAAAATTTTATATTATTGTACTCTCTAAAACTAACATTCAAATGCATCAATAACCTGGCACCAGAGCCACTAAGTTCATTTATACAGAGACAGACCAGCAACAGAGTCACCAGAAGTACATCCCACAACAACTGTGCAATTCCACACAGGAGAACCTCATTTGGTCAGTCTGCTTTCTCCATAAAAACGGCCAAACTGTGGAACTCGCTGCCCACTGAACTAAAAAACATATTAGAATTCAAGGAGTTCACCTCAAAGCTCAAGCTGTGGCTGAAAACAAACCAATCATGCACCCATTTCTAAACCTGTAAACAGTATTTTGGGTTTGTGTGTGTGTGTGTGTGTGTGTACGTGAGTGTGTGTGTGAGTGTTCTCGTTTGTGAATATTTTGCCCATATGGCTGTTATTGGTTGGGGGAATGTCTTAATTTTAGATCACTGTTGTAAATATGTGTTTTAGGGCTAGGCCTATTTTATTCATTCTGTATAATGTGTTGCACTGTAGGGAAAAGCTCAACCAGGGACAGGAGTTGAAAATTAGCATTAGCTATACACTCTGTATGTGTCGCATCAGCTGCATTTTCATAATGTAACTATGTATGACTACATTGTCCCTGTCAAATAAATGAATAAAAAAAAAATAAAAAATAAAAAGAAAGTGAACAAGAACCAAGGAGAGTAGGAGAAGACCACATCCCAATTACTAGCCATGTTAGCTCTACTCATTCCCATTATACAGTCTATGATGGCACCCATTAACAGAACAACTGTGTCACATAGAATACCGGCTAATCCCCTTGGTTAGAATCAAAACAATGTATTTACAGAAAGCCCTTGAGAGATTGCCATGGCGAAAACGTGTAGAGGCGAGAAATGACTATCGCAGGAAGCTGCCTATCCATCTTTGTCAAAGGAGTATGCTGCTGGGAATAAGTAGTGTGAATTTGAAAGTGTGTTGTGTTGAGGCAATGATACCACGGTTCATATGTGGTGTTGAATGAAAAACAGATTTACTCCTGCATAATATGATATTCACATGACAGATCTTTGGGCGAGAGCCAAGTACAGAATGTTTTGGTCTTACGAATGTTTGGAAACCATGACACCATTTTTAACAGAAAGTACTTTGTGGTTTTACAAATCTGCATATTATATAAACAAGAATTTGATATATAATAATTTCCTTATTGGATCATTAAAGTATGTTGAAGTTGTGGTCACCTTTTCTCAGGACTCTTTTCTTGGCTCTGACGTCAGTTTCCAGCTCAGCAGCTCTGATGTAGATTCGCACTGACCCTGGAAGATGGCGAACTGCCTGAGCCACCACAGCCTTGGCCGTGTCGCCTGGTTGCAGCCTGGCAGCCTCCAGCCACACATCCTCACTCTAGGAAATACAAGTGTAGTTAGAGGCATAACAACTCCAAAGTTCCATTTAAATCATTATGAAATCTCTTACCTTAGGACACATCTCTGTGCCCTTCATAATCAAGTTTCTGGCCACTTGAAGTTTCCCCGTTACCTCCTCCAGTCTGGCAGATGCTATCCACGCGGGAGGGTGATGAGGGTTGGTCTCCCTCACAGACTTAAGCAGCAGTCTGGCTTTTTTAATATCACTAGTTTCACATTAATATACAGCGTGAGAATGTGCTTACAATGACACAGATGAATCCATAAAGACAGCATCTACCTGATGTCTCCTCCGTGTGTGGGGATCATAGAGTTCAGGTCAGTGAGGTAGCCCTTAGGATCCACCACAGTCTGTCCGCTCACCGAGTCGGACACCTGGCTGAGCCTCATGTCCATCAGAGTGTTTCTGGCCTGACCGATCTTCCTCATGTCCAGATCTCCTGAAGCAGGAGTCATGCCGCCAGGAAACGGAGTGTTCAGTCCTCCAAGCTAGTCAAACAAAAACGGTTTGTTTACAGAAAGGAAACCACATGAAAGTGTTTTCAAATGTATATTACATCCTTTTGTGGCATTTAAGAAGACATGATCATACATTTTCATATATAATTCAATATGTAAATAGTTTGAGAAATCATAGTAATTAAGTGCTCAAAATAATGTGGCTCAAACAATATTGTCTCAAAACTTGTGTGTGTGAATATGGCTACACAATGAGTAGAGCTTTCATATATATACAACAACAAATAGTCTTTTTGGCCCCTTACCTAATACTCCCATTTTAACAAAAATGGGTGCATTTATATTCAAATCATTAAAGATTAAATATTGAAAATATTCTATGAACTTAAAACAATAATTGAGAAAAGATAAGATTGTAGAATAATACCACATAAATATTGATATTATTATTATTTTTTTTTTTTAAATCACATACCCCTACTAAAAGAGACACATCTCTCAGACAAATTTGTTGTATCCCTGAATTCAAAAACTTTGAGGGTAGTAGGGTTGAAACAACTAATCGATTAATCGACGACTAATCGATTATTGAAATAGTCGACAACTATTTTAGTAATCGATTAATCGTTTTCTGGTTCACACGGACTCAAACAGAGCAAAAATGACATGAAAATGTAGTATTTTTGATTAAAACCGACTTTGTTTTTATAATTTCATGAATATCTGTCTGTCTCATCCAATCAGATAGCAGAATTAGCACAAAGAGCCTGTTACAAACATTTACTTTAAGTTTACGCCATCAATACGTCCTCGAGTGTTGCCACTTTAGCTTTTTGTGATGAAAAAATATTTTTTTTCTACACAATTCACAGCCAAGCGATTACTCGATTAATCGTAAAAATAATCGATAGATTAATCGATTACAAAATAATCGTTAGTTGCAGCTATAGAGGGTAGACATGTTGTGGATCTGTTAGATAGAGGAACCCTCCCTCCAATAGGTCCATAAAGCCTTGTCTTTTTAATGCACTCCACAGAATAGGCACAGACACAGAGAGGGCTGGCTCCAGCTCTCAATGCACCACACGTTATACAAACAATAAAGATTATATGTATTATTGCGATGAGCAATGGAACATACATTCATAAGTATTGCTATTTTTGTTTGTTTGCATCAACAAGATAAAAATTATGGTAAAAATCAGGAATGTCATGTGAAAATGTAAATCTTTTTGCAGCCGCTTAAATAAATATTTGATAATGGTGAAGGCATTTATAAGCTTATTGCTTCTTCCTTCTCCTTTTGAGCCTTCTTTCTTTCTTGAATTATATGTGCATGTAAAAAATTTTTTTTTTAAAAATTACTATAATACTATAATAAAAATACAACTACTACTTTCAAAGACATTGAATTTTACTGACTCCTGCTGGCATGAATTTGAACTACATCGAGTGCATTGTGATTTGATAGGATGTTGTATGTCACTGAACTGTACAGTCACTGATGGAGTCATTCTTTCAGCATTAAACCTCTTGCGGCACTTACCCCCTGCAGAGGGTCCACGCTCGTGTGGTCCTGTCCGGTCTGCAAGTGTTTGGAGAAGAAGCTGTCAGGGACCGGGGTGAGCTTCTCATGACGAGGGTTCCTCTGGCGCTTGTTTCTGGCATCTCCCACTTCAGGGATGCTCAGCCACTCCTCCTCTGACACCTCTGACAACTTCCTCTGTGATTTTAAAAGAATTCAGGTTAGAAACTGTAAAATATGTCAAGACAAATATTGATCAGAAAAATGATCAAGAGCAGCTATTCCCAAAGACGTCTGTGCAGAGATCACCCTAAAACAATCGAAAAAGCCCTCAAGGCCACCAAACAGTTCACGTAATTCCAAAGACCACGTAAATTCAATCCAAAAAGTCAGACTTGGGAGCTTTATTCAAATGTAAGCAGAAATTTCTTCTTGTAAAGAATTCCCATTACCTAGTACGGGTAATGAGAATTCCTAGTACGTATTATGTACTGCCTCATTCCCGACAGCTTGAGCATGCAAAATTCTGAATGTTGGAACCAAAAGTTGTTCTTCATAAACCACTTGATATAGAAAACATTTATACACACACAAGCTTCAGACACAAGGCTTCTGAACAAAGACAGGATGAGACCCAGAGACAAGAATAATCATTTTGGAGAGAGACTTAACTAAATAAAACTGCAACAAACCTTCAAATCTGAAAACTGCTGCTGGATTTTGGGACGCTCCATACGATATTTCTCAATTTCTTCTTTTTCTCTCAGTTCCCTTAAAAACAATTTTGACGTAGGTTAATTTACTTTACATAAAACGTTGCACTTGATACGTTCTTACCTTCTTTCTTTCCGTCTTTCATCCATCCTTTTGTCTAGAGCGGCATAGATCATGTCTGCTTCCTCGTCGTCTTTCTCATAAGGCCCACTGGAAAACAAGCTGCCTGCGTATCCATTGAACTAAAGAAGGAATATGTTTGGGTTTTGTTGAACTGCTACAGAGCCAAATCGGTAATGAATAAGTTGCGTTATGGTTGTTACCTCGTCATAGTTTGTGTCGTTGAGATCTTCTTCATCCTCCTCTTGGCTTTTCTTCATTTGGTCCCCAACTGTCCTCTTCCCAGGAGGAGCATGGCGATCATCCACCGGATCATTGGCGTCTCGAGCGGGACCGATATCAGACCGAGTGGTGAAGCCAGTTGCACTAGAAAGAGAAACAAAGTTGCTTTGCTGTAGGAAGACTGAGCGAGTTTTGTAAAGGACAAAAAAATTAGATACAGAGACATTAAAGTTATTTGATATTGAACAAATGTTTACATTGCAAACTAACATTAAAGCCAAACATCAATGTTTCATAGAAATTGCAGAGACGATATTGAAATATTTCACTATATTCTGAAGCAGTTTTGAAGGTCGTAGCAAATAGAAAAATAAGAAATTATAATTATCACATTTCTTTTACATTATATCTGAATATTACTATTTTTTAAATAGTTGATCCATGTGTTGCTAGTAACAGGTATGTATAAGTACTACCACCTACATGTGACACTCGATGTGTATGAGGCGTGAACATGACTGCAGCTATTGGGATGCATGAGTAAAGTATTGTATCTAACACACAATAACAATGGTAAAAAGCAATCCTAATTAGAAAAGAAAATGAATGCTTTTATTAGACCCATAGTAGGGTATTTACACAATTTGTTTCTGCAAACTCGTAATTCAATTTATTCCAAATCGGTGTACTATGTTTCTTCCCCAAACAAACCAGTCATGTGACAACACTAGACTTAACATTTCATTTTGCCACCTGCCTTGTATTTTGTGATTTATACATTTGCCTAACGAGGGACTACGGATGAGAACTATGCAAGCTTTGTAACTATGCTCTGGAATATGTATTATTTTCAGATGCTCAATAATATGCATTGGCTCTATCAAATACACAAACAAATTAATCTAACGTATAACATGATACAACCCATACAAAGCAGGGACGGACACAATCAATTTGGGCTGGCTGGACTAGTGCACAATTAAAATCAAGCTCATTAAGTTGTGGTTATTAAAGTTAAAATTCCTCCCCAAAGCCACGGAAATGACATGCAATCAATTGTTTACAAAGCTAACACAAATACTTCCATGCATGTGTAGGCTACGGTCTGCTAGCTTGATGTGCTAATGCTTTACCCTCTTCCCAGACCAGGCACGTATCCCAGCGGCGCGGGCATCCCCAGGAACGGCTTCTTCTTCTTCCCCATGAGAGGCGAGGCCAGCGGGATGACCGGAGGGGCCGCGGGGGTAGCAGCCGCCCCCGAGGCCCCTGCGGAGGATTTGGAGCCAGTTTTTGGGGCTTGTTTTGCAGCGGTAGCCATCGTTGCTCCCACGAATGTCCACACCGCCAGATAAACACTGGGACTTCCGCTAACAACCGGAAGTGACGAAATAAGCAGTGTTGTACAAAAAAACAGCGCCGCCGTGTGCAAAAACATATTAAATATCTGTGTTGTTCTGTGAAAAGGGAAAATGTATTAATATGTATGCATAAAAAATATAATTTTTAAAAATATGAATGTAATATTTAATTTCATTTGTTTACCTAGTCACATAAGTATTTCTGTATGTAGTAGTAGTCTTTATTTATATACCACCTTTTCACTGCAGATCTGAGTCTCAAAGCGGTTTACAATTGTTATTTTTTGGGCATTTGTCTCCAGTACAGGAGGCACATGCCAGACATATTGTACATATTTTTAGTGGTAGGGGAAACCGGAGTAACCAGAGTAACCTATGCAGACAGAAAGGCCCTGGTCCGACAGGGATTCGAACCCAGGACCTTCTTGCTGAGAGGCGAGAGTGCTATCCACTCAGCCACCGTGCCGCCTGTATATCTGTCTTGTATTCACAGAAGGGAACAAAAAAATCTATTGGTTTTATATAAGGCTTTTCTTGACACTCAAAGATGCTTCACATTTCATTATTCTCTGACTTCATACACAGTGGTGATAAACAACTGCTATTGCCACAGCTGCCCTGAGGCACACTGACAGAAGCGTTAAAACCAGTATGTGGCATCGGCCCCCCAGATCACCACCATCATTTCACGCACACAAGACTCATTCTAGGTCAGGTCAATGTATGTGCCAATGAGCATATTTTTTAATTCCTCCTCTTGTCTGTCTATGTCTTTACAGATTGAATTACATGATCAGCAAAGTGACATTTATGTGCGTAATTTCAATAGATGGGCTGGTGCCACGGACCCTAACCAGTTTAAATCCGATATCATTAGCTATTTGCATCTGTCTCTGAGACTAATGGTCACTCAACTCCTCTATGGTTTCAAATTATGGGTTGGGTATTTTTGCAGTTTTACGGTTCATTTCACTTTATTTTTTTTTCTATACTTCAGTGGATTTATAGATTATTTGAATAAGATTGTGTTAATTAGGTCCGGACATTCCTGTAGCGCTGTTCTTGTCCTCTGGGATCTGTGAACAATTGTTTCCTTAAGTGGCTCTGGCTGGTTAATAATGAATAAGACCCACTGGTCACAAATGAGAGGATGCTGAGTGGACTATTATGCATTTTTATTCTTTGTTCCTTAATGCAGGGGGTTCTAAGGACAGTAGTGATCTGGGACAATTACCTATGCACCAATGGTTCCTATTTTGTTCTTATTATTGCATTGAACTGTTTGGTTCTCTCTGTTATCTTTCTGTGTTGTTGGTGAATCAACAACTTTGTAAAGTCCTCTCTGACATCTGCAGTTGTGATTGCGGGGTCTACAAAAATAAATTGGATTCATCTGAATTGTGTGTAGATTTACAAGTGATATAAAGAGTATAATACTCTCCCAAGGTGAAATGCATTGCCATTTATTGATTTTTTGATTTACTTTTTTTTTTATTCATGTAGGCGTTTAAATATTTCAATTGTAAAGGTAAAGGTAAAGGTGCACTTTATTAATGTGGACATGACAATACACAACATATTACATTTGAGTATGAATTGTTCTGTTTAACCACTTTTATGAAGAAGCAATGGACATTATTAGGAATATAACATTTGCAATCGTTGTATAAGAACTATGATAACTTCTAATTGCCATCCTCCTTTCTTGTTCTTTATTATCAATGTCAGATAATCCCCTGTGTGCATGACATAATTCAACATTTTGATTGTCTTTTAGTACCACTTTCTGTGAGCTCATGAAGAGGCTGAGTCATCCCCTTTGTCTGCTAGCGCTTGATACTTTTCCATGATTTAGATGTATGTTTTCCAAGTCTATAGATACAGGAGGCATAAATTCAAACTACAGCAATATCACAGACGGAGGAGATGACGCGTCAGAATGAGCGCTTTAAAGATGATATAAAGATAATTAGTTCTGCCGCTCTGAACATTGAGGGCAAAGCTTCGTCACATAAATCTCCAATTTAATGAGGCATCCGTTTTATTTTTCATTTATGGATTAATTAGACATTAAAAAGGAAATGGGAACAGAACAAGGGGTGAGGAGAAAAGACGATAATTGCAGAGGCAAGAGCTTCATTTTACTCTGATTGTGCCTGAATCAGGAGCATTTTTGAAAACAATAACTGTAATTTTAGGAGACATTCTTTACCTTGATTGTGATTACAGACTTACTGCAAGGGAGAGCGGATATATGATAAAAATGGATATAAAATTAAAATTAAAAGCCAGAAAGATTAGCTAGTGTATATTAAACAAGAGGGCGACAGTAGGGTGACAGTAGCTCAGTTGGTAGAGCATTGGCCTTAACCCTTGTATTATGTTGAAAAAAAATGACATTGATTATGTTGCGGGTCATTTTGACCCGTACTGTGTAAATGCACTCAAAACAGTCAAAAAAACAGGTTAAACCAATAACAACTTTATTTTAGGTTATATAAATATTTAGAAAAGTGACATACAATACATTTTTCATTCCAACGCTATATTTAAGAATTATTTTGTCTAATCTTCTTTCCCTCCTCTCAGGAGGAGGGCAAGAATGACAATTCTTCCCTCCTTCTTTCCTCCTTCCATGCTTTCTCCTTCCTTTTTCTCATCCTGTTTTCCTTCTCTATGTATATCCTCCTCTATTATCTTCTTTACTCTTCCTTCCTTCCTGTCTCCCTTCTTTCCTTCCTACCTTCCTTTCTTCCTCCCTTCCTCTTCTTTGACCAAAGATTCGTCCTCTGAAACCTCCTTATCGTAGGAAAATTGACAATCTGGATCAGCAATAACACTGTCCTCTGTCTCTGAAAAATCCTCTGTTTCTGAAATCTCTTCCTCTACATCATTATCCCAGTTAAAAATCTGTGATAAAGCCTCCTTAGATGTCATCCTTCTGGAGATCATTTTTGGTGAGTTTGTCTAAAGCCTAGCGTACATCGACAGAGTAACTGGAGACAACTAGTTGAAGGCGGCTTTTGGCAACTGAGAGTAGATGGAGATGATCAGTTGCTGAAATCGGTCGATGTGAGTGCTCTTACAACTGGAGATAAACAGTCGATCTCCAGTTTCAGTCAGTTGCCTGTGTTCTACTTTTCGGCAACTAGTTGTCCTCAGTTTCGGAGATATGACCCGATGTGCGCGCTCCTAATAGATCCATGGCGCGCTCCAACAACATGTGCGCATTGTGTGTATTGCGCCCTCTACAGTTTATGTCAGAATACACACTGTAGTTGAGGCCAGTTGCTGTCGATGTACGCGCTGTTATTCCCGAGACTGATCTGCTACTAGGAGGTGCCCGTTTTTTGCCAGATTGTCGATGTGTGCGGGGCAGCAACTCAAAGGCGATGGATATAATCAGTTGCCAGTCCGATGTACGCTAGGCAAAAGAGATGACATGAGAACAGTGACAAGAACAAGTGTGAGAAAGTTCCCTCTCTTCACACACCTGGCTCTGAGTCTCAGAGGCAATCAAAATACAATGTCAAAGAGACATGTTTTTTTTGATCAGAACAACTATTTACCCACATTAAAGCGTCTGGGTCAAAATGACCCGCAACATCATCTTTGTATACAAACTCTGCACAGACATTCCACTACACATCAAAGTGTCCAGATTTTACACACCAGTTCATGACCCTAGATGAGGAAAAGTCACCAAATTTCAGCAAGAAAAAGAAAGGATAACCAGTACTTTGATCAACAAAAAAACTGAAATGGGTCAAATTGACCCTTAACATAATACAAGGGTTAAGGCCAGAAGGTCGTGGGTTCAATTCCCACCTCTGCACCTTCTCCACCGACTCCCACTGATGACTGCTGTCGTTGTGTCCTTGGGCAAGACACTTAACCCCACTTTGCCCAAAGCCCCCACTGAAAGATCAAGGCTATGCAGAGGGTCAGTGAGGGGCTGGTGCTATGAGACTTGGGTGGCATCTCTGACTGCCACCCCCCTGACCCAGAAATGGATTAAAGGGTAGAAAATGGATGGATGGATGGATATTAAACAAGATTAAACAATATGCCTAAACACATCACAAGGCATTTTATTCATGATTTATAAGTTAGAGGATAAAATATCCCGTCATTTTCATAATTTTTAATCTTTCATAAGATTTTTGTGCATGATTTTAACCAAAGTCAACAAACTGTTCAATTCCACCTCAAACAATCATTGCTGACTTCTCAAATATGAATTGATAAATATGAATTGATTTTTTTTTCTTTTCTGCAGACACTTTTTGCTCCTGTGATCCACATGGTTTTCCTGTTTTGATGTGGGTCCATCCTCCATAGTCAGTCTGAACTTTTTTTTCAGTGCTTGTCCGAGTGCAGAGAAGTACACAGAAGTTTAAGAGTAGTAGCCTTTCAGAAGTGATTGGAATAAAAGTTTTGTCTAAGATCGTATATGAATACAGACAAAAAAGCATATTTACTTTGTCCCATTTAATTATGAGTAAATGGGACACGCTGGACCTAATTATCCATTGTTTTTAGTCTTTCGTTGGACATACTGTAGAGCCTGCCTTCTTCGTCTGATAGGACTACTAATCACTTATTTACCTTTGATTTCGGAGCACGCATTATTCCACAGCCAAATAACAAGGGACAGCCGGAGCAGGTCGGCGGGTGGTTCCTTTGTAGCCCAGAGAGGCACGTGGAAGATAGACGCAGCATTGATCCATTTGAAAGCAGTAAATAATGAGACAAAGCCACAAAGTTTAGATGTTTATGTGAGGTGTGGAATGCTAATGACTAAGTAAACATGACATTTGAGAATGCAGGGTGAGCAGTATAGAAATTCATTTGCCTAATTGCGAAGTGTCTTATTGGGTCACCTTGATGGAAGCGTGCGTCGAATATTAACGTGAATCCAACGGTACGTGAGAAGTTTTGCAGATCCAGTTTGGTGGTTTGGCACAGAACATGCAACAGGCAGAACAATTAAACATATACATAAATTGTGTCTTTATCTACTGTACTGTATATGATTTTCTGCTGAATTTGTATTTTGAAGAGTTTTCATGAATCATTTCAGAGAGGCGTCCAGGAGGTAGATGCCCAGGCCACCTCAACTGGTTCCTCTCAACGTGGAGAAGCAGCGGCTCTACTCCGAGCTCCTCCTGTGTGAATGAGCGCCTCACCTTATGTATCTATAAGGGAGCGCCCAGCCACTCTGCGGAGGAAGCTCATTTCGACCGCTTGTCTTTTCGGTCATTTCCCAAAGCTCAAGACCATAGGGGAGGGAGGGAACAAAAATTGACCACTAAATCAAGAGCTTTGGCTTTCGACACCTTCTAAACCACAACGTTTTGATACAGCGACCACATCACTGCACCCGCTGCTCCATCCTTCCCTCACTCGTCAACTCCTCCACTTATATAGTACTTTATATGACACCCCTAGACGCTTCGCCTCTTCATACTCACTTTGTGTTCTGAATTTAACCAGTAAATCTAATACTAACAGATATGAATCCAGGATAGCTTCACATGGCATTATTCATTCACTCCACAAGTCATATTATGTTTATGAATGCCAAGATAGTTTCTCATTTTTTTCAGCTTTATTTTTGACTCATGAATATCTTTTCACATATTCATAGAAAATTACAATAAACGGGATCATTAATCAGTCCGTTGATCATGGTGGATGAGTTTGCTCATTGAATTCAGATATGGTTTTATGAACACATTTTGAGCGTTTCAAAATGGAGACCCACATCCCGCTCTCAAAAACAGAGACATACACTCATTAGCACACACACACACACCGATACACACACAGACAAGTGGCTGGCGAACAGCGCGTGCGAGGGGTGAGCAGGGAGTGGAAGGGAAATACATCTCTTAAATGGGTTCTGTCATATTTTGCTCTTCAGACTGAATAAATCAGGGCTCTCCACAGAAGCATGGGACATTCCCCCAGGTTGTTGATTAGGGAAACAGCTCAGGGCCACAACTTAACACTGTAAAGTGCTTTCTCTATCGTCCACACTCATCTCAGCAGAGTAAATAGTTTCCTGTGGGAATGTGTTCGATTGCTTTTCACTTGAACCTGAAAGAGCAGCTTGGTTCACATCACACTCGTACATACAGACTGACGAGAGCCTCTTAAGTTCCATTGAAATCCATGCTCTTTGAATCTGCTGTTTCTATGCATTTAGAAACACACAGGGAGACTCCAAGCCTTTTCTGCAGCCCTTTCTCCTCTTTATTCTCTTGGCAGCTGTAATCCGGTCTTCTAAACTTTGCCAAAGTGATACTCCAGCTCGTATTCTTTCCCAAGTCCCTTTACTTTTTAAGATGTGAACACTCTCCACGTCCATTATAAACCACAGGGGAAAACATAATTTAGAGCCACAAACTCATCTTGAAGCTTGGGTACTTAACTTTCAAACCACAGAAAATTGAGCTTAGACATGAGAACTGTCTCACTTGTTCCTCGCTCTCAAAATAATTGGGTTCTATCACTAGTTTTCATCCATGTTTAGCCTCTGTCACATCCGTCAGATCAGCTTTTTCGGACGGAAAAATTAAAATGACACATTTCAGGACCTCTGCATACATTCTATCTGGTAAGGCTCAAAACAAAGTTTGCATTACAATTATATTCATTTGCCTGTTTGTACGAACATATTGAAGCTGGATTATTTGACCATCAGAATCCGGCTCAGAATGCCTTGCCTTGCCTTGCCTAATGTATTAATTGCATTTGAATGTAAAATAATCATTAAGGTTTTGCGATCTGACCCCGGCAGAAAAATTGCATGACGTCTGCAGAGATACAGTATATACGCAAGAGGGAATCACTCTGAGCCCAGATCCTGGTGGCGAAGGAAGCTGATGATTCTGAACAGACCGTGATGGGGAGGAGGTGGGTTGCTGCACAAACAGCTAGATGCTGCAGGACGAAGAGGCTCTGTTTAAATGTTATCTTTTTCATGCTTGTACGGTAAAGCAAGAGCCCTATGAATCCTTATTTTCTGAGTTGGGCTAAGAGCTGAAAGGCTGAGAGAGGAAGGACCTTTTTCACTTTTCTGTCTGAAAAAGCTGATCTATTGACAGTGGCCAAACATACATGCAGGTGAAAACTAGAGATAGAACAATATCAAGGACTATTTTAGAAGGACAGTTAGGTACCCCAGCTTTAAATATAGACGTCATTGACCTCACAAGCAGAAATTCAAGTTCCCATCAGAAGCCGATACATCAGGGAGAATAAACACATCATTCAGGCATCATTATTGGTCTAAAGAAATCAAATACAATCCCTAGAATGTGCAATAAACAGTACCACAAATTAAATGTGGTCCTTCCTTCCATCCATGTTCTTCCACTTTATCCAATGCCTGGTCACAGAGGCAGCACTCGGCAAAGAGATTTGGTTCTCCCTTTTCCTATGTTTGACTCACACACCAATAATCATACTAGTTACAATGCAGAAATGAGTTAGTGTAGAAAAAATGACAGAGGCAGCAGAGGTCGCATTTGTAACCTGGTTTATTCTCGAGTCCCTCCGGATCGAATAAAGGAAGGCACAGTCTTTCATATGAGGTGCGTCAAAAATATGTCAGAACAAAGAGGCCAGACCATCCTTGAGTTATTAATACTGAGTAAAGACAATCCAAAAAAAACAAGGTCTGCATGGCCTTAAATTCATTGAATATTTTTCCGTGAACATTTTTTTCATGTTTGTCCTTGCAAAGTCTAAACATGCTGGTCAGATTCCACATTCGGAAACATAGAAATCGCCTACATTTTGTGTCTGCTGGGAGTCAAATGTATATTTTAACGTAACTCTGACCATCCACTAAATAAATGATACAAAATACTGCAAGACAAAGAGTGCTTACAACTCGCTCTAAATAAAACATAAGGGTGAATAGATAAAAGTTCTGTACACACTATGTCCAGGCATTTCCAACCTCTGATGATCCGGAGCATTCATATTCCATAGACTTACTTTCCGTCAAGACTTTTGGAGACATTTTTACTGGCTTGACTGCAGGAAAAAGTAGTGTTGAAATGCAGATAGTGTGAATGCCCTATCTGGAAAGGAAGTAGAATCAATTAGCTGGCTATGTTCGGAGATTATGCAATGCAAAAGACACACTTAAAACTCAGAAATACGGCTCTTTGAAGTACTGCCGTGAGAGTGTATATGACAGACAAGTGCAGGGCTAAAAAGAGGAGCAGTTAGAGGAGGATTGTGAGCGTGAAGAGAATTTCCACTGCCGTTTTATTGGGTGTGAACGGCTGCTTTACTTCTTGCTCATGCAATATTCACCGCGGTACAAGGGTCTTAAAAGGAAAGTGATCAGCCTCAAACAACCCATTCACATACGGTAAAGAAAGTTGGGCCGCAATTGAATGCTCGCTCTATGACGTAGTGGAGAAAAGGATTCAATATGTTAGAGCTATTACACACAGATGTCAAACACGTAGCCAGAGTTTTTTGGGAAGTGCTTGCTGGTAAAGTAGCAGCTCTATTATTGAATCGGGACAAATACAATATCCCATACAGTGTCAGTATTTGTCTTGGAAACACAAAAAAAACACATATGCAGTTCTGGAGGCTATATCCTTTAATTCATTGGAGCCACTATAGTGAGATATATAGAGCGTGGATTCTGGAATCAGCAGCCTGGAGGCACTTCTTTGTGGCCTCAGACATAAAGTTTTATTCCTCCACCTGCTTATTCAGAGGATCAGTTGTTTAGGAGCAGCAGTAAACCACACGTCACGACAGGTTTTATTTTACCGCTAAAAATGCAAAAATATCAGTTTGTGGGCGCCCCCTGCATGTGAAAGCCAGATCCAGTCAGACCTCGGAAGAGAAGCAGGACAGGGGTTGGTTAGCACTGTGATGGGAGACCTCTGGGAACACCAGGAGCTACAGTGGGGCGGCTGCGGCTGTAAAGGGCCAAGCTGTTGTTTATAGGCAAGACACTTCACCCACTTTGCCTTGAATGAGTCTGGGGTGTGTGTGAATGGTTGGTGGTGGTCGGAGGGGTAGATAGCACATAGCGGTTGCCTCACTTCTGTCAGTGTGCCGCAGTGCAGCTGTGGCTATAGAGTAGTAGTTTAACACCACTGTGTATGGAGTGAATTAAAATTGACATGTCTTTGAGTGTCCAAAAAGCGTTGTATAAAACTGATGCAAGATTATTAGTCCATTATATATTCGTTACTATTGGATGGCAACCAGAGCTGCCACTCAATCTTCACAGCACCAGCCCCCCACTGAGTCCACAGGATGATGGCTGCTTCCTCAGCGATGACACAGCCTTGGCTTTTCAGCAGGAGCTTCAGGCAGAGTGGGGTTAAGTGTCTTACCCAAGGACACAACAAGGCAGACGTCAGTGGGAGC
The DNA here is from genome assembly GCA_964034765.1 of Knipowitschia caucasica. Taxonomy (NCBI): domain Eukaryota; kingdom Metazoa; phylum Chordata; class Actinopteri; order Gobiiformes; family Gobiidae; genus Knipowitschia; species Knipowitschia caucasica. The sequence continues at coordinate 11,975,793 of OZ035827.1, read as the reverse complement.
AGATGGTGAAGGTCTCCCATTATTATTATTATTATTATCATCATCTGTGTCATCATCATCATCATTATGTCAGTCATATTGTTTCATAAAGATAAAAAATCTGCTGTATTTATCATTACCTTTGTCCAGGAGGTAAAGTGATCTTCGTGTTTGTTTGTTTGTACAATTCTGGAGGTGATCTGACCCACTGTCGGATTTTTTTAAAGAAGAAATAGAACAGCGTCTCGAGGTGTAGCTCTACATATTTTAAGACGGTTCCAGATTCTAGCTGCTTGAATCCGAAACGCTGCCTGCCCATGTTTAGTCCTGATTCTGAGCACCAGCAGGAGCCCAGATATACAACGATGTTAATCTTCCCACCCAAAATAATGATAATTTGAACAACATAGCCATTGCCGTTTGCAGTAAAACCACATTGGAATACAAGTGCAAAAGTCCCCAGTGTGTACCAGACAAACATGTAGAAAAATAAATAAATAAATATATTTGTCACAACAAGAACAAGAAACATTAAAAAGAAAGATAAAAATATAAAATCCCTCAGTTGTATGCACAGCTAAACAGAACTGTTTTCAACCTTGTTTTAAACATTGTCAGAGAGGAGGCCTGTCTCACATCTTCATGAAGATTGTTCCAGATTTTAGCGGCATAAATCTGAAAACTAAACATGGGGAGGCCCATGTACTCTGGTCACTAACAGGAGTCCAGTCCCTGTGCTCCTCAGAGTCCGGGCTGGTTCATATGGGACTAACATGTCACTAATATATTTTGGTGCGAGGCCATGGATAGACTTGTACACAAGCAGAGCTGTTTTAAAATGAGGACTGGACTAATGTGGTCGTACTTCCTGGTTCTAGTCAGGACTCGAGCTGCTGCATTTTGAATGTACTTACAGCCTTTGTTAACAGTGCATTGTTAACTACTGATAACAGCTTGTTGAAAGAAGCTATATATCAAGATGTCCTACATTTCAGCGTACAGTATCTTCTGACAGAGGAAAGAAGCTGGAACATGGCTTTTCCACGCGTGCAGCTAAAATCTGGTACAGTCTTATATCATTTCAATGTGATAATTTATGCCTTGTATGATTGTTCTTATTTTGTTTTGTTCAGAACTTTGAATTGCCTTGTGTTTGAACTATGCTATACAAACAAGCCTTGTTGCCATATATGGAAACCTAATTATGTGCACGTTAAATGTTTACAAATGCAAATATTGTAGTACAACAGCAGGTGGAATCTCTAGCACGCGTTGATGACATATAATGCACACAGGCTTTCATAGAGTTCGGGCGCGCATCTGGCTCCCCGCTGCGCCCTGGGCTCTGGCGGTGGCGGTGGTGGTAGTGGATCATGCAGCGGGAGTAGATACGTAGACGCGTAATGACCCTTTTTTTTTTTGTCTGGCGAACATCAGGTACTCGCTCTTCACTTGGGGGGAGGAGTCAGTGCGCGTCTTCATCCCGGGCTGCTCTCTCCGCGTCCCAACAACTGCAAGCGCAAAAGCAGCAGCACTCGGGTTTGGCTCTCCCTGTCTCCTCTCCTCCTCTCTCCTCTCCTCATCCATCTGACCATATACTACACACCCAAACACACGCTGGCTGTGTACATATAAATAAACCAAACCAAAGGCGCGCTGTTTGGGCTCGTAACGTGAATGTTTTTCCCGTTTTCTGTGAGGATGATACAGTCCTGTTGACAAGACGGAGAGGTACGCGCTCAGACCCGGGATGGCTGTGGATGGTAAGAGCGCCTTTTTCTACACACCTTCTCATGTTTCTCCTACTGTACACCACACAACTCTTGTCATTACTCATGTCATATCATAGAATATTAAAGGTATTCAATTATTGGCAGTTACTGTAGTTTTTTGTTGTTGCTTTGTCTCAAAAAGTACTATTGCAAAAGAAGATCAGCGAATGATACTTTAAGGGATATTTTAAGGTTTGGTGTAGTTACAGAGTTGGGAGTGACATACTGAGTAGGCTATTCAGAATACACGTTTTGAGTAACTGGATACATGTACAGTTACTTTTGTACTTGTTACTTATTAAAATATGGAAGGAGTGTGACTATATGTTTGATGTTTGAGGCTTGACATATACATGATGATTCCAAAAATGTATGTGATTGAGTTGTCTCCCCATGTCTGTGCAGGTTTCCTCCGGGTGCTCCGTACACCTCTTGTATACTGCGACCCCACTCCCATCTCTGTGTGGAGTATACATAAAAATTACTTACTTATTAATTCGAACAAAAGTTTTTATATTTGTAATTACAGTTGCTACATTCTTTTCCTTATAATTGGGTAAAATTTGGTTTTGTTTGCTGCATATTTTGAGTTGCATTGTGTATGAACTGCACCAATACAAATTAACTTGTCTTGCCTTATTTTCTTATGAGAAAACCCCCCAGAAATTGTTAGCTCCATAGAAATAGTGGCTCTGGTCCTGTTATGAATTTACATGATAATGATAATAATAATACTATAAATTACTAAACTATAAACACAAAGCGCTTCACAATGTTGGTGTACCAGTCAACAGAATACATTGCAAAACACTAAAGGCAGGTTTGAGTTTGAGTTTATTTTATTAAACCACAAATGTGCCCAGATCACATGGGCTTATATGACACTGATGTCTATAGACTGCATACAAACATGAAAAACATTTTACGATAAAGATCTCATGCAGGGTACAAGATCTGTTGTGTCCTCTCCCAGGCTTTAGCAACAAAAGAAGCAAAGGCAAAACTTCATTATGACAGATCAGGTATTTCACTTTCTGTAGCTAAATAAAAATTCAAAGTAGTCTCCCCTGAATCACTGAAACATCGCATCTGTGTTGGTTCTAGCCTGGTCTTACCATAGCATCGTACTCTCATTTCATTTCGTACTTATTAGGGGAAATGATAACTGACTGAAGTTTACAAACGGCTAAAGCTATGTTGGTTTTATACAGTGGGGGCGGGTCCCGGCTCAAAAGTGGCCAAATTGACGTGCGTTGACATGCTCGCAATACCACCCCGGGCCGATGGGGGTGGACCCGGTATAAGAATTATGCTAACATATAGCATCTTCTTAGCTCTCAAAAATACCTTTACAGGATGGTCCAAAACTTGCCTCTTGGCCCAAAGCTCCGTTCCACATGTGTGTCAATGCTGAGGGGGGTGGATTTTTTTGGACCAGTCTAGTTTACTCGCTGTGAATTTTTGAAGTCACTCGTTTAAATGAATGGAGCTCACGCCGGCTGACGCATGCGCAGATGTGTTTTTTCACATTTTCCAGCCCCCGTGGCCATTTTGAATCACTCCATGAGAGCCCAATTTTTGGCCCATTAGTTAGAACGGCGGAGATAGGCGTGACTACGTCCGTTAATATATACAGTCTATGGTTCTATAGTGGCACCTGCTTTCAGTTGTCCTTGTTTTGATTTCATAACATGGACATTGAGATCATGAAATTGAGGTGCATGGCTGCAGTCAATGAAGATTAAACGAAGGTATAGCAGCTGTTGTCGATTCCTCTACAACAAATCAGAGAATCAAACAGTTTGAACAGAGGAAATGCAATAATAACAAAGGGAGCAGAGACCCGTGTCCATAAATGTCCTGGATCATCACCATTCTTAGACCCTCCTTTATCGACAAGGAAAAACTCTTGCCTAGACAATTGTTTAAGGCTTTTTTTTTTTAGAACTCATCACAATTTCAACCCAAGCGTGTAGCCCAGACCCGCTCGTCACTTCCCTTCACCGTTTACTCTCGTATGGACTTTATTTTCCGTGACGTGTTGTTTATTCAAAGGCCGCAGGGAACAAATGTGACAAGAAGTTAACGTGTTGTGCTATTTCGGCTATGTGCCAACTTAAGCAAGGCATTGTGGATGTTTTGTCCTTTCATTTTGGCTGCATTTCAGGCTGGTTAAGTCAATATAATCAGGGCTATTTTCATCTCAAGGGCGATCTGACAATATGTGAGCACGGGAGCAGCTGTATGCCAAGTTTTTTAGTTCGTTAGTTAGTTATTTACTAAGACAAGAACAAGAACAGTTGCAGTAAGGGCAGTCCCCATCTGCATATGAGCCTTTTTAGAAACACACTCACTATCTATAATTAATCTATGTATGCTGCTTTAAGTGCTGTTGTAAATAACTCCAGAGTTTTAAGCACGGCAGAGGCTTTGCTTCAAGCTGTGCTCAGAGAAAATGATGGTGGCTGACTGCATGACATCATGAATAACAATTATTTCTTGATTGGGTCTCCTGCCAACACTGCCTGCCAACATAAGGATGATAAGAAACCCAACCAAATTGCGCTGAAATATTGTGTATATGGAGATTGCAGTAAAATTAAATGTTCAATAGTTATTTTACACAACCTAATCGGCTACCTATACCCAACTCAGGGGTTGCTCAATTTTAGAAAAAACATGTTATTGCAATTTGTCTGATTAAAAACGGATTTCAAAGGAGGGGGGGCATGGAGAAAAGTGCAATACGTTAACAACAGGACTCAGATTTGCTGAAATGACTAGAATTCCCAAAGACTTTAATTTGACTGCTTACATTGAAACCAATGGAAATTAAATGAAAATGTTTAGTTTTCCAGTAAGTGAGTAATTTATTAGTTTTCTATTTTTTCACTTTTACTCACTTTGGAATAAGTGTTAAAACTGTCATGATGGCAAAAGGAAACAAACCCAAAAATAATGGATTTAATAATGGTGAAACAAAACTAAATCCAGATAAAACAACACAAAATGTAACCAAACAGGCACTGACGACAAGAATTAAAATAGACACGGAAGGACAGACATGGAATTAGAGGCAGAGACATTTAGCTACATACATTTGAGCAAACATAAGCAATTCTAGCTCCTTTCTTGTGTTTGTGTTTTTTTTTATTGAGATTTAGATTTGATTGCGATGAATTGTGCAGCCCTAGTCCAGTTGACCCCCATTGATTTTAAGTCCATTCTCAGTGTAACGTTATTCAGAGAGCTCCGGCTGCAGCCCACACTTAATTAGAAAGAGTGATTCGAATTTTGTCAAAAACCTTGTCTCATCTTTATGAAAATTGGTCGAAGAATCACAATATCCCCTCTCTTCGGAAGGCTGCATGGCCGTTTTGGTCCATAATTACGGCTTGCATGTGTTTGGCTATTCACCGAGGCTGAAATTCATCAAATGTTTACTTTTATCGGCCTGGGCATCTGTGTCCATTGTTGTGTTGAAGATAAGAAGCTGCACAATAACGGATTGGACACAGACAGACACATTGTCCAGGGCACTTCATAGAAGCGAAGTCGTACAGAGAATGAGGAGTAGGCGATGTAGAACTGATTAGAAGAAAAAAATGGTAAATTTGTTATGATTGTTATAGCTATAACTACTCCATAGTGTAGTAATTATAAAACTTCCCATTTGTGAATATGATGTAGTTTGGGTTGTCACAATGTGCTACAAGTGGCTGAGTGGTTAGCACTAACAGGGTCTTTCTGAGTGGAGTTTTCATGTTTCCCTGTGTCTGCGTACAACATTCAACTCAACATTCAAAAACATTTATGGACATTGGTCATCTGCCCCTTATGGATTAATGGCTCTATGTTTTTTCATTGTTGCATTTCTTGTGCTGAACTTTTGATTATCTGATCTGTGTTGGCCAATTCAAAGATTTTGTTTAGTCCTTCGAGATAACTACTGTTGTGATTAAGGGCTATACGGTGGCTGAGTGGATAGCTCTCTCGCTTCTCAGAAAGAAGGTTCTGGGTTCAAATCCCGGTCGGAAAAGGGCCTCTCTGAGTGGAGTTTGCATGTTCTCCTCATGTCTGGGTAGGTTTCCTCCGGGTACTCCGGTATCCCCTACCACTAAAAACATGTGCAATAATTCAGGGTGAATGAGTGTGTGTTTCTGAGTGCCAATTTGGACAACGGATGTGTGTGAGTGATGTGTCATTATCATGTAATGTCCCAACCAAATAAACAATAAATAAATATACAAGAATACATTGAATTGAATAAAAATTGCGTAGGTTCCCTCCTGATGCTCCAGTATCCCCTAAGACTAAACAAATACAGTATACTATAGGTACAATCCTCCAGCCCTAAAGGCAATGGAAGGATGGATCAAATGCAGAATGCATAAAGTATATAATGCAACAATAATAAAACTTCAATCTAACTTTCAATGTTAAGGATTTGACTTGAAGTTTGTAAATAGGACAAAACAATGTTACTTTTTGTGGCACCGCAACCACAAGGTCCTCAAAATGTGTCAAAAAACAAGTCCGTATAGGTCCTCTTTTGTTTTGTGATGTGAGTGAGTATCTATTGCTGCTTTGATACTAGGCGCTGGTTTTTTAATAATTCTGACAACCCTAATATACCTGTGTCTATGGCTCGTGTTCTGACTCAGACGAGAAAAATACATCTAAAAGATCATCAATGGCTCCCTATTGAGGCACAGACTGACTTTAATATTCTGTTGACAGTTTATAAAGCCCTCACCAATGTAGTGCCTGCATAAATGTCTGGTTTACCTGTGTGTTATGTACAGTCTCAGATCCAAGACCTTCTCGCTGTCCCCCATGTCAAATTGTAAGTCGAAGAATCAGCTGTCTTCAGTTATGCTCCTTGCAAATGGAATTACATCAAGTGTGAACATTGAGAACTGATGCACCTCCCTGTGCTATCACCAGAGCAAAGAGTACATTTTGTTTAGTTTTTTCCTCCCCAAATTTGTAAAGATTGCCATTTTTCCTGAGCAATCACCAAAACTAATTTATGGGCCATACTTTGATTTGAAAAGACAGAAAACTGCTCTGAGTGTGATTACAGTATATAGTGGTACTATGACTTTCATACTAATAATAATAAAGACTGTATATAACAATTTCATATAGATTTTATATGTCATTATTTACTCTATACATCATGATGATTAAGTACTACTGTAGCCACAGCTGCCCTGGGGCACAATGACAGAAGCAATGCCACCAGTGTGTGCAATCGCCCCTTCCACCACCACCAACGATTCACACACACACACACCAGACATATTCTAGGCAAAATGGGTGAAGTGTCTTGCCTAAGGACACAACGATAGTTTGGCACTTTACTACCGTAGCAGCCCCAGTGTGGTACCCGGTGATTCCAGAGGTCTCCCATCACAGTACTAACAAGGCCCTGCCCTGCTTAGCTTCAGAGAGTCTAATGGGTTAGGATCTGGATTTTGCAGGCGGGTATGGCCACAATTACTACTTCATATGTAGTGAGGCGGGTCCCGGCTCAAAAGGGTCCGGGAGCATGTGTGCGCTGACATGATAGTAATCTGACTCCTTGCTGGTGGTGGTGTACCAGGAAACAGAATTATGCAGAGCCTTCTAACGACTCTTTCTTTCGTCTCTAAAACGGCTTTACAGCCTGGTCCAAAAGTCGGCTCTTGGCTCAATGATACGTTCCAGATGCGTGTCAAAGCTGAGGGGAGGTTTTTTTGTGTGTGGACCAGCCTAGTTTTGCCTCTTTGGACTTTTGAATGCACTTGTTAAATGAATGGGGCTCATACTCCTGGTCTATTTGATACACTGTCATCATTGATAATACTGTGGCGTGTGTGACTTATGCATAGTTTTATAACCTTCTTCACCTGACCCACATGTAAACAACCAGCTGTAAAACGGTTTGCTTTTATTGCAGTCTAAATTACTGCTGTATTTGCTTTGACCATTCCTCTCTCACTACACAGATGTCGAATCAAAAAGTCTTGCAGTCTTAAGTTAGTTGAAAATATGTAAAAAAATAACACCATGGCATATGCTCAAAATATATTCAGAACCAATTTTTTTCAAAATTATGGTTTTTCTTGTGTTTGGCTATTCACCGAGGTGGAACATTTTCAAATGTTTACTTTTATCGGCCTGGCATCTGCGTCTATTGTTGTGTCTCCTTTGGTCTCCGGGTTTTGCTCTTGTTTCGGAGCAGTCGTGATAGGTCGATGTAAGCATGGCTGGGTGCTTTCTGCTTTGGGATACTGCTCGTCATGTGTGCTTGTGCGTGCTTGTGCGTGTCTGTGCGTGTCTATGTGTGTGTGTTAGTTTGGCTAGTGCCCAGTGGTTCTTTCATGGATGGATGAAAGCCACTCTCTCGCGCTCCGTGAGGGACCGCTGGATTGGCTGCATGCTGAGCGAGGCCAGGCCGGTCTCTGCGGTGATCCGACCTCACGCAGCCCCCAGAAGCGAACACAGGACAAACCATGCTGCTCCATCGCCGAGCTCCCATTGCAGAGTTATTGGAAGAATCTCATGGGGAAGAAAATCTATTTGTAAATGTGTACTAATGGAAAAAAAAAACTAAAATGTATATGGCGTATGCATGCTGCTTTATTTAATATAGTTGTGTAGTCTTTTTTTCCATTTCATTTTCAATCAGAGCTGCCACCCAATTCACAAAGCACCAGTCCCTCACTTATCTTCCAGCAGGTGGTGGGTTCAAAGGAAGATGGCTGCTCCTTCAATGAAGATATAGCCTTGGTGTTTCAGCGGGGGATTCAGGCAAAGTGAGGTCAAGTGTCTTGCAGGGATACAATGACAGCAGACATAATTGGGCGCAAAATTCCCCACGCTGAAATTACCCCACTGTGGGACGAATAAAGGATCTCTTAATCTTAATCTTAAATGACATGGGTCGTGGTGGGATTGAACCCAAAGACAATGCTCTACCAACTGAGCCACTGCTGCCCCACTGTTGTTTAGTCATAACATGTTGATATTGATACTGGGAGGAGACCTCAGGGGAAGACCTAGAGCACGTTGGAGGGCTTATGTCTCCAGCTGGCCAGGGAACGCCTTGGGATTCCCGGATGAGGTGGAGGAGGTGTATGTGGATAGAGAAGAAAGAGAAGTCTGGGGGTCTCTGCATCGAAAGCTGCCCCCGCGACCTGGCAACAGATAAAGCAGATAAAAAAATGGATGGATGAATATTTGCAGATAAAACATGTGTTAAGAGAATCGATGGCTGATCCTGATAAGCTCTGTAGATTGTACTTTTGCCCTTTTGATCTATTTTATTTGCTTTTCCCCCCTAAAATGTTTACATAAAACAATTTTGTATTTGTGTCTACTGGTTGATGAAAATAGAATATCTAGAATAGATGTAGATGACTATTCTACAGAGTACAACATTAGTGATGAATGGATTATAACTTTGGTTTGAAGACTGCATTTCCTCAAAACAGAAACAAAATTGGATTTCGGCCTCTAAATAACATGTTAATCCTAATTGGAAAATCTGTATGTTGTCTTGCATGTCGTGTAGCGCTTTGTGGAAACTCAGTGCTGGGTTTAGTTTAGTGCACAACAGTTTCTAATGGTTTTAAAGGAGACACATAATTCATACTGGCATATTTTAGCTTTTGACCATTTTCAAACATTGTTCCCTGGTTGCCTTGCATTTGTCAGTCTGCCCCAGAGCAGCTGTGGCTACACCAGTAGTCTCCTACCTCTGTGTCTGGAGTGAATGAATAATGCCATGTGAAGTGTCTTTGGGGGTCGAAAGCACAATAAGTGGAAGTGGTTTGCATTATTATCAATATTCCATCCATCCATTTTCTTCCGCTTTATCCGTTGTCGGTCGCGGGGGCAGCAGTCTAAGCAGAGACGCCCAGACTTCCCTATCCACACACACCTCCTCCAGCTCGTCCGGGGGGACCCCAAGGCGTTTCCAGGCCAGCTGAGAGACATAGTCCCTCCAGCGTGTCCTAGGTCTTCCCATGGGCCTCCTCCCGGTGGGACGTGCCCGGAACACCTCCCCAGGAAGGCGTCCAGGAGGCATCCTGAACAGATGCCTGAGCCACCTCAACTGGTTTCTCTTGACGTGGAGAAGCAGCGGCTCTACTCCGAGCTCCTCCCGTGTGACTGAGCTCCTCACCCTATCTCTAAGGGAGTGCCCAGCCACTCTGCGGAGGAAGCTCATTTCGACCGCTTGTATCCGCGATCTCGTTCTTTCGGTCATTACCCACAGCTCATGACCATAGGTAAGGGAGGGAACGAAGATTGACCGGTAAATTGAGAGCTTTGCCTTTCGGCTCAGCTCCCTCTTTACCACAACGGTCCGATACAGAGACCGCATCACTGCGCACGCTGCACCGATCCGCCTGTCAATCTCACGCTCCATCCTCCCCTCACTCGTGAACAAGACCCCGAGATACTTGAACTCCTCCACTTGAGGAAGGACCTCTCCACCCACCTGAAGAGGGCAAGGCACCTTTTTCCCGTCGAGCACCATGGCCTCGGATTTGGAGGTGCTGATTCTCATCCCAGCCGCTTCACACTCGGCTGCAAACCGTCCCAGTGCATGTTGCAGGTCCTGGTTCGTTGGAGCCAGCAGGACGACATCATCCGCAAAAAGTAGAGATGAAATCTTGTGGTTCCCGAACCGGACCCCCTCCGACCCCTGGCTGCGCCTAGAGATTCTGTCCATAAATACAGTGAACAGAACCGGTGACAAAGGGCAGCCTTGGCGGAGGCCAACATGCACCGGGAACAGGTCTGACTTACTGCCGGCAATGCGGACACAGCTCTGACTCCGGTCATACAGGGACCGGATGGCCCTCAGCAGAGGACCCCGAACCCCGTACTCCCGGAGGACCCCCCAAAGGACACCCCGGGGAACACGGTCGAACGCCTTCTCCAAATCCACAAAGCACATGTGGACAGGTTCGGCGAACTCCCATGAACCCTCGAGTATCCGATGGAGAGTATAGAGCTGGTCCAGTGTTCCGCGACCGGGACGAAAACCACACTGCTCCTCCTGAATCCGAGATTCGACCATCGGACGTAGCCTCCTCTCCAGTACCTTGGAGTAGACCTTACCGGGGAGGCTGAGGAGTGTGATCCCACAATAATTGGAACACACCCTCCGGTCCCCCTTCTTGTAGAGAGGGACCACCACCCCGGTCTGCCACTCCATTGGCACCCCCCTCGATCGCCACGCGATGTTGCAGAGACGTGTCAGCCAAGACAGTCCTACAACATCCAGAGACTTTAGATAGTCAGGACGGATCTCATCCACTCCCGGCGCCTTGCCACCATGGAGGCTGCCAACCACCTTGGTGACCTCGGCCAGGGAGATGGGAGTATCCGCCCCAACATCCTCAGCCTCTGCCTCCTGGACGGAGGACGTGACGGGGGGATTGAGGAGAACCTCGAAGTATTCCTTCCACCGCCCGACAATATCCCCAGTCGAGGTCAGCAGCCCTCCACCCGCACCATACACGGTGTTGGCAAAGAACTGCTTCCCCCTCCTGAGGCGCCGGACGGTTTGCCAGAACCTCTTCGAGGCCGACCGATAGTCAGGCTCCATGGACTCTCCGAACTCCTATTATCAATATTATTATTATTAATACATGAAATGCTGAAAAATGAATGAAATTATATGCTTTAGAAGTATGATGAGCGTGACTAGGATGGATAGAATGAGGAATGGAGCAGTTAGGGAGAGAATGGGTGTGTGAGGTGACCTGGCTGGTAAAGCAGATGTGTACTAAGACAGAATGGGCATATGCAGAGAATGGATGAAGTGCCATTGAAGAGACACAGGAGATTGGTGCACACTGGGGTACAGCACAACTTTTCCAATGGGGTTTCGCTGCAAATGGTAAATAAACTGATTCTGACGAAGGGAGCGGTGAATAGTTGCATGAGTGGTAGTAGACCGAGAGGTAGGCCAAGGCATGGACGCAAAGAGGGTGTGAAGAGTGCGTTGATTGTCGGAGGTATAACAGTGGAGGCAAGAAATTATGTGCAAGATCGGGAAGCATAAAGAGTTTTGGCAACCGGTTTTTGCTCTAGGACCAGGACCATTATTTTACCAAATATGCAATTTGAATGTAATCATAAAATAAAAAACAATTAACGGGCCTGAGGGGTCTATCTGGAGGTGTGAATGTTGGTGAAAGAGTGTGTGATTGGAACCTCCTCCTGTAGTCAATCACCCTATGGTTTACGGCTCTAGAGCATGATTGAACAGACTTTGAAAATAAAGCAGTAAAGCAGATGGGGTGGGGGATGTGTGTGTGGCAGAAGTTTCTGAGCAAACAAACCTCTTCAGGTCTGTTTTTGATGAAGGGACAATGATGTAACATAGTAAAAAAGTTCTAAATCACAACTTCGCAAATATCTCCTGTAATGATTATTTGACGTTTTGAAATATTATTCACAAATTAGATATTCACTTTGATTTTCCTGTCAGGGCCGAGATGGGCAGTTGCAGGATGCGTCTAACCACAAAGTCAAAATCCTGTCGTGAATAAAACATGAACAAATGTAAAACCCTTACTTGTCAAAACATAGCACCACAAATAACTTAGAAGCAGTTTGTCTGGGCTTCAGCATCTGCCGCTCCTCAATCTCTTGTAAATGACAGGTTTTTTTTGTCTGGAAGCTTGTTGAACCCAAACCAAACATGGCAGTCTGTTGGAGGTATTGTAATTATCTCCAAACTGCATTTTTTTTGGGATGTGTGTGTTTACTCAGACTGTGAGAGCTGTTTAAGTACTTTCACCAGGCTGGAAACAAATGCTTTCTTTGCACAGGTCCACTACCGTCTGGAAGAGCAGAGGAGACTGTAGCTGCATGATGTCAAGATTATGGAAGGTATATGACGATTGGGATTATCCATGTAATGTTATACTTGTATAAGAAGTACAATTGATGAGAATTTTGGCTTTCATGTAGTTTTAATACCGGCTTGGTAAATGTGTAGGAAGTTTTATTTAACAAAGCTGTTGGAGAAAATAACAACAGATGCAGAGGTCTGGGATCATGTTTTATTGTTGCTTCTCTGCAGCCCCATGGTTAAGTAAAAATACGGAAGCGTTGACCGCGTTGTCAAAGGAAAACGTTTGCTTCAACTTTCAGACTAAAAGGGGAAAAGTACAGATGACTTGGTTACATCTGTTGCAGACCAGCTCAGTTTAAAGCAGACTGTAATGCTTTTTTGCACAACTGTCTCATAAAAGATCCATAGCCCTAACAACAAGAATTTTTGAATTATTTGAATCAGTTTAATGTCTTTTTTATTTTCTGAACTTTATTTTTGACTTCTCCATTCATTTCAATGTAATATTCAAGTGTAGTTTTTGTTGGCCGCTTGTTGGTTGATTTTGATGAGAAGACAAATGCTTAAAAAGCTTTAAATGAATGCTTTGTTGTGTCTTGCATAGTTCTGTGAAACAAGGTCAGTTGTCCAGCTGACGTGGCCTAGTTTCCTGTGTGTCAGGGTGTGAAGACAAAGAGGAGAGGGGTGTTAGGTTTTTGCACACACCACACACACATCTTTGTTGTGTTGCCAGCTCAAACCATCACCATTTGGTTGCCAATCCAAAATGTGTGTTTATTTATTTTTTACCTGGCGTGACGGGGTGTAAGGTCATCGTTTACAGAGCTCTTCCAACATGAAAAACAAACAGAATGTCAGGCGAATGCTGGGATCATTTTAGATACAGATATATTTATGTGAAATCTTTTGACTTTATAACACACACAAAGCAATGCAGAATTATCCGTACATGTAAGACAAGGTATCGCCCTGAATCACAACAGTAGTCGTCTCAGAGGACTTTACAAAATCTTATTCACCAACAAAAACCAGGGACTCCAACGAACAGTTCAAACGCAAGATATGCAATGATGACAAACACATTGGAGCCATTGGTACAAGAGGAGCGGGATGGCCGATGTCCTTAACTGTTCTGTTGAGGACAAATTATATGTTAGTAGGGAAATTTGTCCTCTGGATTTGAGGATTAATTGCAACTTTGGATATTTCGTGACGCTTTTGAAGAAATGTTGGTTAAACTTAAGCTTGTCACTCTAACAATACACAGGGCACTGTTTTTCCACTTGAATGGTTGGGTTATCTGAAGGCCGAAGCTACAGGCACCGTGTCATCTGCTGATTGGGCTGTCTATGAGTCCTCTGTTGTATAAAATGACTTGTCGTTTTAACATCAATAACTCAAGACTTTAGGGCAACCTGTCAGGATCAGCGGTCATCTCCATGCTCAGGACTATTTTTGCAAAATGGTGAATTTTTTGGGTGGTGGGGTAACCGTAGAACCCGGAAAAAACTCATGCATGTTACTTGCATTGATTTTCAGACATTACAAAGTTTGGCATTTAAACAAAATGAACACAAACTTTATTAGAAATAAATAAAATTAAAATCTCATTTTGAAATCCGGGGCACCCAACTTCCTTCCCATAAATAACACATTCTGTTTGTTTCAACAGAAAGCGGAGAAGTCCAAGTGTACAGTTAAAATGTTTTGGACAACACAGGAGAGAGCTGAGAGAAAGATAAAGATTTTACATATTGGTGATGATCCAGGAATGTCAACATTTATGGACATTTATAATCATTTATAAATATCATGGTCATCTGCCCTTTATGGACGAATACCGATGTGTTTTCCATAATTGAACTCTCTTATCTGTGTTAACAAATTTGACAGTTTTGTATTGCCTTTAGTCACTACTGTTGTGATTTAGGGCTATACAATAAAACATTTAATTGAGAAAGTCAGATTGATTTTATTTATTGTGGCTTGACAGTTATTGATAACCCAGCTTTAACAACGTCAAAAACAATTGAGCCTCAACATTATTCTGTTATGTAGAACGACAAGAGAGCGTTTAACCCCTGCTTAATGCTCTGTGGGGGGGGGTGTGTATGTGCGTGTGTGTGTGTATGTGCGTGTGTGTTATTTTAAGCCAGAAACACACGCTGCTAACCTCTCTAGCGTGTCCATCATCATCCACTTTGCCCACAGCAGGGAGCACGTCGCTGGGTGTAATTCTCGCTGAATCCCCCCGACCGATCATAAGACCCTCTGAACAGCCATTATGTGTGATCCCAGTCCACAGCTGCACCTGGTTCTAAGCCCGGATTTATACGCGCTCAAAGAGAGATCAGAGAGTGAGCTGAACGGACGGTGTGGACTGGAGACTGATATCTTGATCTGGAGCTATGCTTTTCCTGCTTTATTCTGTTGTTAACACTAGGACTATGGGTATTCTGAAACTACTAAACCTCTAAGAGCAGTAAATTTTAGAGCTCCTATTCAAATAAAAAAGAACGAACAATGTCAGCTTTCCACTAGTTTCATTAAAAGTTTGTAATTTATAAGGGACTTTACTTACTTTAAATGAGTGCTATAACTGGTAAAAACTTTAGTCATACTAAATACTGCAATTTCAGAATATCCACTGAATGTATTTTAATCTACTCATATATGTACAGTATATAACTTATAGTGTATATTTTGGGAGCTCCCTATGTGCTCTTACGACTGTCCTGTATGTGCGCTGCAACATTGAAATTTCCCCACTGTGGAAAATATAAAGGCTCTCTTATCTTTAGATCAGCTTTTTCAGATGAAAAAAGAAATGTCCCCTTGGAATGAGGAAAAAATGCAACAGTTCTTGATTGTAGACTGTCCCATTGGCAAATCTTTTTTTATAGATGTTTTTTTTTTTTCCTTTACTTTATTTAACTAGGAAAGACCAATTGTGATAAATAGCTAATTTTTCAATGGAGTTCTGGACTAAAAGTTGCAAAACAATTAAGTAAAAATACAGATTATAAAAATAAAACATGTCAATTTGGATGTCTCAAGTGCTCTCAATCTGGATTTTAAAACGCAACTTAATTTCCAGTGTTAATGTACCCAAAACAAGATAAAAAAACCATTGATCTAAGTGTGTATAACCTCATATTTTCTCACTTTTTGCTGTGTTTGCATTCTCAACAGCACTTTTAAACCCCTCAAATCATTGCAGGGACTTGTCTCACGTCGGTATCATCTAATCTCCCAACCTTTTTGACCTTTCATCGAATGGCGTCTGTGAACGATCCGCGGATAAAAAAGCTTTTTCCCCCCAGACCTTCTGCAGCGAAAAGAACTGGACTTCCGGATAAATCTGCGGCAGATTACCAAGAGCAAAGAGGGCACTTTCTGTTGTGAGCTTTACTGGCGTCACACTCCGACTCCCCCATCCCATCCCATCCCATTCGCCCTTAGTGCTAACCTTGCATCCTATAATATTTCTCTGATCTAGCGCCTGTGTCCCGGGTCGGCCTTCACTCTGCCCCTCCTATACTTTAAAAATAAATTTGAATTAAGAGTGTGCACAAAACCATATCCAATTTTGTTCGTTAATTAGCCCTTCACATAAGGAATGGGATCAAGGCGAAACAGTTGGAGGACGATGGGTGGAACAAGGGATGTAATTTTCTTAATAAGGCTTCTGCTCATTAGCCATGATGTCGTTGCCCACGTTTCTCACTGCGATGTTGGTTGCGCGTTCATTTTCATAAACTCAATGGGTATTCATAAATCTCCATTCCCCATTCCCCAAACTTAATGGCTCTTGTTATGCACCCATACCGCAGATTTATCTGTTGTTAATTCTCAGCCATAACAATTTAAAGTGGTTAATACAGCATTTGTCGTCTAATCGCCACAATTAGATCACTTTAAGTATAATGAGTGAGACGAACGGAGGGTAAATGTTTTTATGTGATGTGGTGGAGGAAAACAAAGTCGTTTAGGGTTAGCCATGAGAGAGTTGGGTTCAGGTTAGGGTTAGAGGGGTATGGTTAAAAGGGTTAGGGTTAGGCTCCTATTATGCACCGATCCCACAAATTTAGCGATTGTTATTACTCAGAAATAACAATTTAAAGTGCTTAATATTGATTTGTCATCTAATGGCTGCGTTTAGATCACTTTAAGTATGAATGTGACGAACGGAAAGTAAATGTTTTTATGTGATGTGGTGGAGTAAGTAAATGTTGCAAAGGGTTAGGGTTAGAGGGGTATAGTCTTAAAGTGGAAGGGTGAAAAAGTTAGGGTTAGGGATAGGAATTGGTAGGAATGAATTCTCATAAACTCAATGGGTATTCATAAATCCCAATCCTGAAACTCACTGCCTCCTTTTATGCACCGATCCCACAGATTTATCTGTTGTTAATTATCAGCAATAACAATTTAAAGTGGTTAAAACAGCATTTGGCGTCTAATCGCAGCGTGTAGATCACTTTAAGTATAATGAGTGAGACGAACGGAAAGTAAAGGTTTTTATGTGATGTGGTGGAGGAAAAATAAAATGCAAATGTGAAATCAATAAATATTACATATAAATATAAATATTACTTATAAAGATAGATATATCAAGCCTTTGTTTGTTATAATGTTGATTATTGGCTTACAGATTGTAAATTCTCTAAAAATATGTTATTTTGAAAATGAAAATTCTGAAAATGTAAACACATGTATGTCACTTTGCATGGAATGGGAGTTTTTGTTTCATATTTTATTTTGAATTACAGAAATGAATGGACTTTTCATTCATTCATCATATCATATCTTCTTTGGAAGATATGATTCCACCAGAAGCCTCAACCTGCACTGAGTGTTGATCACAAAAATATCTGGAAATACAGGGGTCTCCAACCAGTAGCTCAGAATCTTGCTCACCAGACCATTGCAGCAAAGGATTTACAATTTACAAATATTTTTCTATGATTCAAAATGCTTTCTAGTATTGTACATCCAAACTGCTGCACTAATACATAGAGAATATAATATTTTATGGGCATTATCAAAATTATGGGCATTTTGCTTCAAAACAACATCACTAGACAGAATATTCACAGTTTAATCTCCAAGAATCTGTCCTTGATGTTTTCAGTTTCCCAGTTTAAATGAGCCAATTTACAGAGAACACAAATTCCAGATGAAAATGCCAGGTCTCAATAAAATCTCCCATGATCTCACTTCTCTTGCTTTGCTTGCTGTCAGAAATCAGGATCAGAACTCTTTTTTACAAGTAGTCACAAACTAGTAAATTGCTTTGTAATTCCGATGATGCAAAATAGTAACTAGAAAAGCACTCCTAGAGCAGTCCATAACAAAAAAAAATCCGGGATCAACATGACGATTCTGATCAATGCCAAAATCACTTCTGAGCTTTCCTTAGCTTTTCCTTCAGTATAACCAATACAATGTTTTAGTTAAGTTGAAAAACAAACTTACAAGTAATAGAAACAATGGTTGATGAAGATGAAGACTCGTGGGTAATAGACACACTGGTTCTAACGTACAAGCCTCCAAGGACCAGGCTGGTTACACATCCACATGACTCACAATGTGTTGCATAAGGACGCACAAGCATGTTAGTGGTTATAATGCCCACCAGTGCTTTGTTTGTCATCTCCATGTCTTCCTGATGTCTTTGAATCCATTGATGAGTAGACCCACACTACTTGGGTCTTCACTTCCGCTCCATTTAGACTCCTCTAAACAAACAGGCGAATTAAAGAATGGCGCTGTGCAACAGCTAACCCAGTGGTCTCTTTTTGCGCTGCCCCCCCCTAACTGAAGACACGCAGCACTTTACCCATTAAACCAAATGGCTAATGGCTTCATCGACACCTGGCCAGACAGACGAGCTCACAGAACGACGAGAGTGAAGAGCCCGGGTCACATGCACGACCACAGCACATTCTACACCAATGTGACCAATTCAAGTGCTATTTCACTACTGTTGTGTTATGGAGTCATAGATTGCAGTTAGCATTTTGCACTTCAATTGGTGATATACAGTTTTTTAAAAATTGTATAATGTATGAGATCTCTGTAGCCTGGCTTAGTCATCCGTAAACGCTGGTCAAATATTATTTTCCTACATGTACTTCTGGGTCTGATCCTAGGGGCGGCGGTTACCTTGGTTGTATCCCCTCCGACCAATCAGCGAGCGGGGGAGGCGGGTGTTGTAAGTAGGAGTTTGTGGCAAATTTGCTGGTTGTAGTTTGTCAATGGCGGCTAACACGATAGTAAAGTAATCCGTACTGGTTTGTACGATCGTGTGGTAAGACCAGGCTAAGATCTGTAGAACATGACGTCCATTTTTTTACTTAGGACTACAGCTTGAGTCTATCTAAAACTCTACTATCTATTACCCTACTATTGTGATTCAGAGGTTTTAGAAAAATAAATGTAATTTAAAGAAATAATAGTTAAGGAGTCAGATTAAAAGAATTTAAGGCCTCTGAAACCTCGGTCATATCAATATTGTTTGGACTATGGACTAAGTATTAATATCGCATGGATTAGCGTCTTTGTTCTGACGCACATTGTCATTGGGTTCTGTCTTCTATTGTTCAGTATCTAAAAAAACTGAAAAACTGAAATAAAAGAACCCCAAGGTACGTAAGATCCAAGCTTAAGTCTATTAATATTCGACAGATCTTTGATAAACATGTGACCTATTATCTAAATGTTCATAAATGAAAAAAAGATACTACTACTACTACTACTACTACTACAGTTCTACTATGATACACTTTTCTCTCATTCCTCTTACACTGCATCAAACCATAGATGAAGTTAGCATTCAGCTATTTATTTTCATTTTGGACACAAAAAACATTTTGCCTATAGTGTGTCATCGTTACCTTAGCGCCCATCCCTGTGCTTTGATTGGTCCCCAAATCCATGCAAACATTGTGTCCAGGGTTTCCATGCTGATGTTGTGTATTTCAAAATGATTCGAGTGCACATAGCACCATGGGTATTCCCAGACTACAAACACTACAAAATAATACATACGAAAATACAATGTTTTATTGTATAGCCCTAAATCTCAGCAGTAGTCATCTCTCAAAGGATTTAACGAAACCGTCGAAATCGCCAACACAGATCAGAGAATCAACAGTTAAGACATTGAAAATATAGAGCACATATGTATTGGTCCATGCATGAATTGCTTCAAATGCCAATGACAAGGGAAAACCACTGGTCAAAAGCTGTGGTAAGTCAATCATAATGGTCATACTTGTATGTGAAAGCCAGATCCTGTCGGACCTTTGAAGTTAGATACTGTGATGGGAGCCACAGTGGGGCGGCTGCTGCTGTAAAGTGCCAAACTGTTGTGTCCTTAGGCAAGACACTCTCTCACATTGCCTAGAATGAGTCTGGTGTGTACTGGTTGCCTCTCTTCTGTCAGTTGGCCCCTGGGCAGCTGTGGCTACAGTAGTTTATCACCACCGTGTATGGAGTGAATAAACAATGACATGTGAAGCATCTTTGAGTGTCCAAAAACACATTATATAAAAAAACCAATGCAATATTATCATTATATTGTATTCCTTCCCATATTCCTGGATGTACTTTTGAGAGTCACATGTTACCACTTGGGAACGCTTTGTGCCAGAGCAAATTGTCAGCCCTGTGATTTTCCTGTGCGAAGTTTGCAGATGGCGTGCTCTTCAGTCTTCAGTATAATCGCGTTTCCACATCCCAGGCACAAACCGGAACAGAATGTTTTGATTTTTGTCCATGTCACGAGAGCAGCTGCTCTGAGCTGCTCTGGGCCTTTTAACCTGCATACATCACTACCTCAGCTGCCCTGCTTTGAAGATATTTAATAATTCATTCTTAGCCACTTTGGAGCCGTC
Organism: Knipowitschia caucasica; assembly: GCA_964034765.1. Classification (NCBI taxonomy): domain Eukaryota; kingdom Metazoa; phylum Chordata; class Actinopteri; order Gobiiformes; family Gobiidae; genus Knipowitschia; species Knipowitschia caucasica. Next base: position 11,955,280 of record OZ035827.1, on the reverse strand, counting down.
TGTATCCAAGTCATTATAATCTATCCTACTTTATGATGTTATGTAATCTAGAATAATATGATAACTAGGGCTTTTCTGCATAGTGGACATCTCTGCATATAAAATCAGTATGAAACAAAAACATGTACAGATACAGTGAATCCTTTGGTAATACATCAGGCATGTCACACCCAGGCTAGTGGACCAAATTCAGCCCATAAGACCATTTTTAGTGGCCCCTGAAATTATTTACATCTATTCTTGATATTTAGCTAAATTGATATCCAAAACTTGTATGTGTATTGCTTTTATATTTAAGCCCCAAACAGCTTTTATGTTTTTAAATTTGGCCCCTGAAAGAGTTCAGGACTTGGATGATGTATGAGATCCATACATGATACATGGCAGAAACTCACCCTCAGAGACATCGCTCACACACCGCAGGCACAGAGGAGCTGCTGCTGCTGCTGTTTCTGTGAAGTACAGAGGACATTACAGCCCAGAGAACAACTCTATACAGCAGTAAAAGTCAGACGTATGAGTTTGTCTTCACCGTCTGTGTGTGTGGGCTGGTTTAGTCTACCGCAAGACTTTTTGAAAGACATTTTTTTTTCATCTAGAATTACTCTCAAAACTGGTCCTCCGTCTAAATGTTTAATAGCGTGATGGACTTGATGCTGATCTTGTCGCCAAAGACCATTAACACAAGCGTATTTCCTATGTATTTTGACTGAAAGCCGCCTCGCTTTGAAAAAATGCGCTTGGCTCGTATTTTTGGCAGATGAGTGGCTTGGTGCAGTTTACTCCAGGCTTCTACAACAAGCGCCCATCTGAAATCAGCCCCACAACCTCCTGTGATTTTATTTTAGTTTTACTTCCTGTCCCGTTCCCCTGTTGATTGTTTGCCCCGCCCTAATGTGTTTAATTTGTGTCTGTTTTCAGTTCTGGAGTTTTGTATAATGGCGTCACCTTGGATATATTTGATTAACCCTTGTATTATGTTAAGGGTCAATTTGACCCATTTCAGTTTTTGTGTTGATCAAAGTACTGGTTATGCTTTCTTTTTCTTGCTGAAATTTGGTGACTTTTCCTCATCTAGGGTCATGAACTGGTGTGTAAAATCTGGACACTTTGATGTGTAGTGGAATGTCTGTGCAGAGTTTGTATACAAAGATGATGTTGCGGGTCATTTTGACCCAGACGCTTTAATGTGGGTAAATAGTTGTTCTGATAAAAAAAAACATGTCTCTTTGACGTTGTATTTTGATTGCCTCTGAGAGCCAGAGCCAGGTGTGTGAAGAGAGGGAACTTTCTCACACTTGTCCTTGTCACTGTTCTCATGTCATCTCTTTTGCCTAACGTACATTGTATTGGCAACTGATTATATCTGTCGCCTATGAGTGGCTGCCCCACACACATCGACAATCTGGCGAAAACGGGCACCTCCTAGTAGCAGGCGAGTCTCGGGAATAACAGCACGTACATCGACAGCAACTGGCCTCAACTACAGTGTGTTTTCTGACATAAACTGTAGAGGGCGCAATACACGCAAAACACACATGTTGTTGGAGCGCGCCATGGATCTATTAGGAGCGCGCACATCGAGTGATATCTCCGAAACTGAGGACAACTAGTTGCCGAAAAGTAGAACACGGGCAACTGACTGAATCCGGAGATCGACTGTTTATCTCCAGTTGTAAGGGCGCTCACATCGACCGGTTTCAGCAACTGATCATCTCCATCATCTACTCTCAGTTGCCAAAAGCCGCCTTCAACTAGTTGTCTCCAGTTACTCTGTCGATGTGCACTAGGCTTTAGACAAACTCACCAAAAATGAGCTCCAGAAGGATGACATCTGAGGAGGCTTTATCACAGATTTTTAACTGGGATAATGATGTAGAGGAAGAGATTTCAGAAACAGAGGATTTTTCAGAGACAGAGGACAATGTTATTGCTGATCCAGATTGTCAATTTTCCTATGATAAGGAGGATTCAGAGGACAAATCTTTGTCAAGGAAAGAAGAAGGGAGGAAGGAAAGAAGGGAACAGAGGAGGATGAACAGAGAGAAGGAAAACAGGATGAGAAAAAGGAAGTAGAAAGCATGGCAGGAGGAAAGAAGGAGGGAAGAATTGTCATTTTGACCCGAGAGGAGGGCAAGGAGATTGGACAAAATAATTCTTAAATATAGCGTTGGAATGAAAAATGTATTGTATGTCACTTTTCTAAATATTTATATAACCTAAAATAAAGTTGTTATTGGTTTAACCTGTTTTTTGACTGTTTTGAGTGCATTTACACAGTACGGGTCAAAATGACCCGCAACATAATCAATGTCATTTTTTTTCAACATAATACAAGGGTTAAATAATTTTCAGTCCTGCATTTTTGGTTCCTTTTTTTCCACAACATGACACTTAATAATACTTAATTATTGTATCATTATCATGTATTTATAGTGCTATAACGACATTGCACTTCAATTAAATGTTGGTATTTGTTATATCCCCAGAGCTGATTCCTTTTAGCCCCAGATTCCAGCATCATTTGAGCAGAAAACAACACAACTTGTCCTGAAATGGGAACCAGCTCCAGCTTGGTGGAAAAGAGCCATAAATGAACCACAGACTTTAATGTTTTCCCTACACTCTAACTCAAATCTGACAAACAGCACTAACAGAATCAGATATGGCGAGTGTTTTGATGACAAATGATCAAGAAATTGCAACTCGGGCCACGCCTCCCTGAACTTGTGTAGGGGATAATTGGGCTGAAATCAGGCAAATATCAAGGTTGCTGCCGTTTTCTGAAATCCGACTTGACGGTTGAATTCACATTGTCTTGGGTTGTTTCGCTGGTGTATTTGCTCTGAGACATTTCTCTGAACATGGCCACTGACAGGGAAGTGAGTCGGAGGTGGGGCAGTGGTGTCGCGGGAGGCAGTTGAGGTTACAGGGCTGTCGCTCACGGTTAGCTGGGGGTGGGCTGCTGGAGCATGTCTCTCCCCTTCACTCCCCCCTCCTCCTCCTCCCCCTTTGCTCACCCCACACATACCGGGTCAGTGGTCTCGCTGCCAGATCAGGGTCTGTACAGAAGCCAACACTCAGGCATAGGCACACACACAAACACACACACACAAGAGAGAGAGAGAGAGGGAGGGAGAGAGAGAAACACACACTAGGACAAACACATACACATACACAGAGAGAGAAAGAGGGAGAGAGAAAAATACATACACACACACAGGCACACACACACACACACACAGAGACAGCGAAACACAAGCGCAGACACTCGAACAAACTTCACAGTCTATGGGACAAACACATACACAGAGAGAAAGACGGAGAGAGAAAAACACACACACACACACACACACAAACACTAGGGCAAACACTTACACATAAATATACACAGAGAAAGAGAGGGAGAGAGAAACACATGTGCACAAACTCGGGCAAACACATACATATACACACAAACACACAGCCGACACACACAGAGAGAAAGAGAGAGAAACACATGCACACACTGACTAGTGCACACATGCGCACATACACACACACACGCACGGTGAAACATGCATGCACACTCTAGGGCAAACACGCTCACATACACATATACCTCCACACAGAGAAACATATACACACACACACACACACACACGGTGAAACGTACATGTATTGTATACATACACACACAGAGAAACATACAGTACATGCACACTCTAGGGCAAGCACGCACACATACACACACACACAGACACACACATACATAGAAACATGCATGCACACAAGGAGAAAACTTTCACTCACACACAATGGCAAACACACACAAACATACACACATTGACACACACACAGACACTCACAGATTTTTTTCTCAATCAGTTTTACATTTAACAGCACTGTGAAGTCTGGTCGCTGCTATGATCTTGTCACCTGCACTTTTGGTGATGGAATGGATCTAACGGGAAAATGGAAAAGTGTGATATGAAAATGGCGCACTTCACTTCTCACAATAATAAATGTCTTTTTACATTCTTGGTCAGTGTGGATTTTCCAATGCAAAATAGCATTCATTACTGTTTAAACGACATTCCAAATGACTGCTCCCATGTCACTCACCCTGAAGCGTCTCCATAGTAACACTCAGATAGAGCACACACTTTTAAGGCTCTGGTGTACAGGTTACTAAACATGCTAATTATTTATCATTGTGTAAAATTCTCCCTTCATTTTGGTCATGACAACGGTTGCTATGGAGCTTAATGTTGGCTTTTGGCTAAAAAGTTTTTCCTTGCTGAATTTTTTTTTTAGTATGAACGCGCACACATATTGTCTAATATGTTATGAGTGTATAAGTGTTTTAACCATGGTATATTATGTCTTGTGTAATTTTTCCATTGCTTTCACAACCATGATTTTCTAAATACATTCAAAACATAGAACCTAATTTGGAGCAAAAGAATTGACAAATCAGAGGTAACTTGTGTGTGATTCTTTTTTTTTCTTTACTGAAAAAGAAAGGGAAGAATAATATTTTGATACCTGAAATTATTGTATACAAAGAATAAAAATAGACCATTTGTAATTAGTATATAAAAATTAGTATATAATACATAAAACATTGTTGAAATAATGTGTAGATTTGAACCCACTCTTGGTCACATCGACAGTGTCCATCCATGGGAGAGGATTTGTATCACTGTGGTTCTCCCCAAGATTTATCTTCTTCTCACAATTCAATCTGAAGAGACCAAGACAGAAACATTAATGCATGAAAAAGATTTATTTGATTGGCCATTGACCCCGGCAGTGACACTTGCAGAGGGGAGATCATCTGCTGCTGTAAATGATCTCAGATCCCCCGGGGTCAAGCACTGGTGGCTAGAAGCATGGTGTGAATGAGGTGCAGGCGGAGCAGGAGCCAGGACAAGAACCAGGGTGCCAGAGCCGAAACCCGAGTAGGAATTAGGAGCTGAGGAGGCGGGCCCTGGACGGGTGATAGCCGTGGCTGGTCTCTCAGTCTGAATTTGCGCCTTCAGCTTCATTTTTATTTTCTGCAAACGGGGGTGAAAGGACAAGGAATGCTCTGAGACATTTATCCATTTGAGTAATTGCTGTGGGCATTGGTTTATCTGTTTGCTATTATGAACAATGACTGTTTTTGACTTTTTCTATTTTGATTTAAGCCTGTAAGCTCCTGTGGAATGTAGAGGTTTACTATGGTGTTTACATATAACTAGTGCAGTAGTAGTACTGGTCATAGTAGTATAGTATAGTAAATACAGTAATATAGGATAGTATTGAAATAGCAGTCATACGATTCAGTTCTGTTTCGCTGTGCATACAACAGCAGGATTCTATCTTCACTCATTTTAATGTATTGTGATTCTTAGTAATTTAATGTATTTTCTCATTTAGTTAAACACAAGTTGCCTTTTATGTTTAAACTGTGCTATATAAATTAACTTAAATTAACTTGTACCTTAACCATATCACAAACCTTTCTCCCCTGGTCGTGTGTATGCTACCTTGCCTGGCCTGCCAAACGATATGCTTTTTCAAAGACATATAGTCTGGGAACGAGCTTGATCTCAGCGAATTCCCGGTGGGCGTGGTTGACAGACTGCATCAACCAATTAGATGCACACAGGATATGACGCAGCAACTAGCGGCACCCAAGCCGTTTCAGTAAACACAAAACAAGGGATGGCGGCATGTCAGCTAGTGCAAATGTAAACGACTGCTGTCGATTTTGTAACAAAAACTTAAAGATACGAGGAGTTATTAGCAACTCAAAGGTGAAAGGAAGTCCCGCCTCTCGGTGCGTGATTGGACCGATGTGGGTAAAATCGTGAAATGATAGGCTAGGAAGAGGTGTCCAGACGGTTCTTCTTTTGAACAGAAAGGAGGAGTGTCTGGCAGGCCAGGCAATATGCTACCTGGCAGTGTGTGCGTGAGCCTGGTCCTGTATAATTGGCACGTCTATTTAAACTGTTGTCCGGCCGAGGATTGAAGCTGATAACCACAGCTTTACACACAGAGACACTTTCATTTTCAACAGTGCTGCGGTGGGAGCGGAGGCTAATGGAGAGGCCCTGAGGGTGTGTATTAATTTGTCTCGCTGACAGACTGAAAAAAATATTATTTTTCCCGTCATATACTTAGACCCCGCAGTATACGGCTGATAAAAAACGTTTGCCCACTTTTGCTGGGAGGAAATAAAACACTTTTTGATTAAACTGAAAAAAGTTTAAATAATACTAGTGCTATTTTTACTATATTTAGATTAAAGGAGCAGTATGTAAACATCTGGCCAAAAGTGGTACTGCAACCTTTCCCACTCTAACAGACAGATATGCAGACAAAGCCAGCTGGGACCATAATATCTGAATAGGCAAGAGTTTTGTCAACAACAAATCTATAACCAACACCTTTTTCACGAAGACCCCGAAAGAAATCCTAGTTTTTTTCATTTTTTTGTCATTAATTATTTGAGAATCATAACAACACCATTTTTAGTTCTGCGGCCACATGATACTTTACCAGTGACATTAGCCTGGCAACCCGGATCCCGGACTTTCTGATTGGTAAAACGGTGGGGGGCAGGACATCAAAATGAAAACAGTAACAAGATTTAGGCTGTAAAACTCATTTTGAAATCCAAATATCCCGGCTGAACTACTGTTATCAGTTAAAGAAACATTTGAAAAGAGCATGGTTTATTGATGACTTTTGATTAGGTCCATTTAATGATGACTTGACATGAAATTCTTACATATTGCTACTTTAAGATTAGGAGATTTTATTCCCCACAGCGGGGAAAACTCTGTGTTGCATCATTGGGTCGAGAACCGTATAAGGAGCACACAGCCCAAGATAAATTAACTATATAATTATCTAAAATTAAATAATTTAATTTAATATCTCTAGTGATGGAAGCAAACCATTTTGAGAGCACTGAACTTAGACACATATAAACACATTTATATCTGAAATATAGGTGCTGTAGCTTTAATGTTTTACAGTCCTAACAAGATATCTTCCATTAGCACACACAACCCAGAAAAGATTCTTATATACATTTATTTTACTGCTTTTGAAAATATCGCTCAAGCACAACTGTTCGGAAAATCCATTATTTTTGCAACCACTTGGAAACTGGATGAAGCAGTCGTATCAATCTAAAATGAGTTCTCCGACAAGATTGAAAACGCAATGCTTTATTTAAATCGGCACACGAAGCAAAGCCATTATTGTCTTCATCATCCCGTCCCCTCCACACGCCACTGCCGCTGCCCTGCTTTTTTAATAATCACTCATTCCACTTACAAATGCACAACTCTCCGACTGCTATTCAAATGCACTGGCATATTTTGGCTGTCTGTCTGTTTACCACATCACATTATCTGCTTTTCCACCGCTTCCTCTCCCATTTACTCTCTTTATTCTACCATCTTTCTCTCACCATGTTTTCTGTCTGTGAGAGTTGAGCATTCCTCGACTCTGAGCATTACTCTGAGCATGCAACATTGGCGCGATACGTCAAGCATGTCCGTGAGAGAGCTGACGTGCTGTAAATGCGTGTTGGCTGGGGCTTACTAACATTCAATAACATATTTTTAATGGGAGGGGAAACTGGAGCACCCAGAGGAAAACTACACGGAACATGCACAACTCCACAGATTTCTAAATAAAACATATACAAGGCAGCGTATCAAAAATGAACAAAAGGATTGAAGAAGAAGTTGACACACAAAAATATGACAATTTTGCATTTGTTGATGCAAATAGTTTCAGATTTAAAAATAGTGACTAACTATTGCATTAGTTTCTTGGTTTAACTCTGATGACCTGAAATGGGACAAAAACACTAATCGGGTTGTTAACAAAGCTCGCCAGCGTCTTCATTTTCTGCGGAAACTTAAAGAATTTACCACAAACTCTAAGACAATACAATACAATACAATACAAATTATTCTTGTATAGCCCTAGGTCACAACAGAAGTCATCTCAGAGGACTTAACAAAACCCTTGAAATCTCCAACACAGGTCAGAGAATCAACAGTTAAAACACGTGAAGAATATAAAGCACACACAGAAGAAAATGTCCATACATGTTGTAGAATGCTAAAGTGTCCTGATCATCACCAATCCTTTCTGTTGGACACTAACTGTCCAACAAGACCCTCCTGCATCGACAAGGAAAAACTCTTAAAAAACCCAGTGGGAAAAAGTGAGAAACCTTGGGGAGAACTAGGGAAACCCACAGGGAGGGAGACCCATTTGAGAAAGGGACTGAAGGACTGAAGCACTCCCAGGCAGGTCGGGCATTAAGGTTAAGATTCGGCTTAACCTCTATTGATGCACCATGTAGAGTTTGCGTGTTGGGTCTGGTACTGTGTGGTTTGGTGACATCACAGACAAAGAAAGGAGAGCCCTAAGCAAGGTTCTCCGCTCTGAAAGAAGACTGTGAGCTGTCTGTTCTGGAGGTTCTTTATGAATCCAGACTCTTAAACTGAGCTCTTAGAATAATCAGTGAATCTTCTGAGACCCTGGAAAAGCCATGTTCCAGCTTCTTCCCTCCGGCAGAAGATATAATTTCCACAAGCTGTTTTCAGTTTAAACAAGGCCCTTTAAGGATCTTGCCCTTGTATTGAGATTGTTTTAGTTGATCAATTTGTGTCGTGTTCTTGTTTTGTTTGTTTTAGTTCTTTTAACCTTGTTGTACTTGTCTTGTGCACACTGGGGCCTTTTGCAGATGTACTCCAATGTGGTTTTACTGCAAATGGCACATACAATGACTTTGAATCTGATTTAGTTATTTTATCAGCATATATACAGAACAGCCATCGCAGTAATTCAATGGACATTCACCAGTTCACATTACTTTCTACTTCCTCTCCCATTTACCAGCTTTATTCTGCCCTCTTTATCACACCCCGCTTTCTCATTGTGTGACTTTTGCAATGGATTATCAGGCGTCTCCATCACTATTTTATCTCGGCAGTCTCGAAACCCCCCACGGAGCTAAACAACCTTTGAGATTACACCGTGTTTGTCCTCGACTGAACATTATTTTGATCATGCTACATTAGTCCGGTGCGTCAGCCATGTCGGTGAGAGGGCTGACGTGCTGTAAATGTGTGTTAGCTGGGACTCGCTAACAGTCAATAAAGTATCGGGCCGTGCAGAGAGCTACTCCATCGCGTGAAGTGCTCCTAATTGATTTATGCTCCATATGTGACGATTGCAATGAACTGCGGCTCAATATTGTCAGTGAAGGGTAGTTTGTACAGGAGCCACAGAGCTGTTTAACCTCGGAGGATGGATGTGGTGCTTGTGAGCGAGCGAAAGAGCCGACTTCTGCTGTTTAAGAGCGTTGCCATTACTGAATGTATTCCAGACTGTTTATATTTTTGATAGTGGGAATAGATCTTGGGGTTTGAGCTGTCTGAGGCTGTAGACGGAAACTGACTTTCTATCAACTTTTGGTCAATAGATACAGTATAATAGTATTTCACAAAATGTTAGAATGATAGGAAAAAATAGGTATAAATAAGGAGTGTGCAGCAAAAAATGATGAAATAGGAAGTAGTATATGCTTGTTTGTTTGTTTTTTATCTTAGTTTGAGTTCATTCTGACTGTCTTAAAGGAAGATTTGCCATAAGAACAAAGTCATTTAGTCTTATCTCAAGAAATATTCCTTTATTTTCTCCTTCCACAGGAGACATTTGTTTCTTTTGAAAACAAGATTTTCTTTGTCCCATTGGCAAACCCTTGTTTTAAGGCAGTGCTCAAATTAAGCAATTTTAAGACTAATATGTTTTGTGGCTTTTTGAGGTGCGGGTCTTTTCCAAGCTGCCTACATTTCATGGGTGGTGTTGGATTGTATGGCAACAGCATCTTTAATTCTTGTAGAATTTAGTTCACTTGTTAAGTGAATCTCATTGAGGCATCTCAAGACAATCTCAACAATTTAGTAAAGGCCTATAATTAAAACACTAGGGGTTAAAAAAAACTGACAGTATTATCGGTAGTGCTCTTGTATAAGGAACCGATGGTGCAGAAGGAAACTGTTTGAATAACTAGACTTTTTAATTAGCCAAAAAACAATACAAATAAACAAGGCCAAAATCAAATGAGCAACTGAACAAGACAAAAACTGACCTAACGCAAGACACACAAGGGGAAAATTTAAGCTAAGACCAACTATCAATCAAAGAGGGTAAACAAGACTACACAAAAAATACATACATTTACTTGAACTAGCTTAAGGATGAAGTTCGTAAATTAAAGTTTGTAAATTTCTGCTATGTGAGATAAATAAAGCTTATCTTATCTTATCTTATCTTAAAGGTAAATCATTATTTACATTGCTTTCTTAAAGGGGTTAAAACATTATCTCTCCTATAGCACCACATGTACATATTTAGTATGTTAGTCATTTTTATTTATATAGCGCAAGCACAGACCAAGGTCAAGTTGCCTTCTGATGATTTTGGACTATTGATATCTTCCCGTTCACTCACGGCGATGACAGAAGCTAGATGCCAAAAACTCTGGTCCAATCAAGCCTTCAACTATCATCAACCTCATTACATTCAAAGCTATTATACATATTTTTAGTGGTAGGGAAAACCGGAACACCCGGAGGAAACCTACATGGACAAGGGAAAAACAGAGACAGAGTCTGAAGGTGGAATCGAATAGGACTTTCTATAATAATACATAACCTTCTATAAAAGGAATAAAGAGAAAGCAAAACATAATAACAAATAAAGTTGACACTGAAAAATAATGGTTGGTGAAATTATGTTTAACAAAAGAAGAGACAAGGATTTTTTTCAAAGTTACATTTAGTTTCAGCTTTAAAAAACAAAGACTAATGTATTGTATTAGTTTTTTTTTAATTTTATCTATTGGGCAATTTCCAATAATACGTCACACTTATAAAGCGCTTTTTTAAACCCTCAAAAATTAAAGTTCGTGGGATGTTTCCACCAAACCATGGAATTATATCTTTGGAACGTCGACATCACAGAACTCATAACAGACCGTCTGGGGGACAAATGATGGTGAAAACACATGTGATTGCAGTAGAAAGAGCAGAGTCGAGCCAGAGTCGTTCATGGTTTTCTTTGGGAGTTATTTTGCATATGCTTTCCCTGATTTCATTCGTGACAAAGATCTAAGTTGGGATCACTTCCAGGCTTTGATTCCTTGTGGCCAAACATTAGTTAATTCCGACAGACAGCACATTACGCCACTCATGGGAGCCGCTGTAAGTAAATACTAAATATTTAAAAGGCCTCGTTGGACTCGTTGGAATGTAGATGAATGCGTTTCTGGGATGTGAACAAAAACTCAGTACGGTACAAATGTAACTTTGTATCTAACTTTTTAACGACTATGCCAAGCTTATTTTGTGGCTGACCATCAGTGTTGGAGAAAACCAGAATACATTACATTTTCAGAATGCTCTTTCTGGGTAACTCTATACCCTTTACAGCTTCTACTTCAAAGTCTAGTATCTAGAATTCAGTTATTTTCTGAAAATCACAGTAATACATATGTTTTTCATACTCTTTTTGGATTGTTAAATGGCAGTTGTTGAAGCACTTTGACTTGTTTTACCAAAAAGAAACAAAGAATTATTGAAAAATTATACAGAACACGAATTATTATTAAGGTTTTGGTTTTAAATATTTGGAAATGTAAACGTTTCCTGAATTTACAATAAATATGAATTTAAAAATAAAAATAATAATAATTAAAAGTATTCTTAGCATTCGGAATACAGGTTTCTCCAAAGCGACAGGATACTACACAAAACAAATCTTTGATCATGTATTCTGGAACAACATAGATTTTCAAAGTATTCTACCCAACACTGCTGACCACCCATCAATATTTTACACATTATTTATTTATTGTAAAAGGCTTTTGTCAGCAAGGAAATAAAACATCCCTATCCATGACTGACTTTTACCTCTGGCTCTCAGTGATAATTCTTTATAATACTTCTGTCCAATTGCTGAATAACGTGACCTTTGTCAAAATGCAACAATCACTCAACCTAAGCACTAACAGCCGCTCCTAACCTTTATTTTAGTTGCTTATGGGGCTCTGAAACTCAATGAAATACTGACAATTCTCAAATGCTTTGCTCTGCCTGCCTAACCTTTTCATCTCATTTACATTTAGAACTTTGCTTTAAATTTACACAAACCCGAGTAGTCACTGAAAGATGGATCATGTTTTCCTCAAAAGTCTCGTGTAGTCTGATGAATACAAGATGTAAACGATGTTATTCAGAGAATTTGAAGTCTCTATATCGATCCAGAACCTACAGTAATGGCTGTGTTTAGTCCTGCCGTGTCACTCTGTGTTCTGCCCCTTTATGTAGTGGAAACAAAGTCACGTCGAATGAATCTGTAGCCACATTCCTGCTGCGGAAAAACACCGGAATTTTGACCTGTTTTGTTACACACTGAGCACTACAGGGTGGAGTGTCAAAACAACTCAGCATTTAACCTGCCTTTGACCTTGTCTTTTTGCCGAGGCGTGCTCAGTGTGAACTCTTTGACCTGTAATTTAGAACGGTTCAATTCATTCCAATAACAATTGATTTTTGACAGCTCTAAAATCAAACTGTTGTATAGCCTGATTCTTACATGTGGGTCAGGTGAAGAAATGTCTCATATGTGTATTTATATATTAAGATTTGATTAAGATGGTGTTAATGCATGGTTTTATATCTATTTTTTACTTTTGTATGACTCCACTGTTGACCAAAGCAAATTCCTAGTTAATGTTGCTTACAATGGCAATAGAAATAATATTAATCCTGATTCTGATTCTAAAAGTACACACAAGTCACCCAAGAGAGAGACAATCTTTAAAAAAATTTTTTATTGGTCCTTATGGATTATAATCTTGCCGTAGTACTGTAATATGAGATTCCCTGGGGTCCTGCATGCACTGTGCCGTACTGGGCTAGCAACACAGGTTCAAACAACACGCCTCCTTTCCCACTGTTATCCCGAGTTGACTCACCGTTTCAACATGAGTCAAAAACACCCACTTGCACTGGGGAAAAAAGCCTCAGACCCCTGATAAAGAAAGCCAAATTAGCGTTTCTTTTCTTCAAGCAAAAACAACAATGATTGACGTATTATTATGAATGTATTAATAAAAATCGGACTGTGGTTGTGGCCCTTAGTGCAAACAGAGTAGAGCAATATTGTAGGGTAAAAACTATTGACAACCATTTTTCACATTGCCTCCCCTCTACGCACCCTGCTTCAAATTGGTTTAGATATATGGGAATTTTATCGTCAGATTCTCCGGTTTTTGACAATTCCTTTTGGATTGTTGCCTTTGGTTGGTATTCAAGCTAAACTTCCGCCTTCCCTCTTGGTTTAAACTGCCTCAAACAGCTTGTGATCCCTGAAATACCATTATACTTTGACACATGAAACAACTCTCCACCTTTTCCCTTTTTGACGCCGCCTGCAGTGAAGCCAAGATCCAATCAACCTTTTCCCGATGTCCTTGTCCACGGATTTATCAGTGAAGAGTGCAGCATAGCGGAAAAGGTTTTTTTTTTGCTTGTGATGCATTAAAGTATAAATATTAATGTGTGTTCCGTGAATGAGCGTGTTGCTTTCGCTCGGACATTCGTTCCATCATGCTTTAGCCACGTATGATGCCTGAATCCCATCTCCTCTGGTTGCGTTACTGTGAAAGAAACCGGTCTTGAGCAAAAGTGGTTATGACAGGGGCTGGCCGCGGGTGAAGACCAGCAATGAACTGTATCTGACTGTTTTATTTTAAAAGGAAGGATAATGGTATATGCTCTTCTGACGCAGTGTGAGATAATCGATTGCTCTGTATAGGAATTGAACTGGAGACCGAAAACCATATAACTGTGTCTGTTGTAGAGAAAATACAGTAACTCAGCAAATATCAAAACTAAAGTCTTCATTGTCCCCATAAGAACTTGTTGTTTTTTGTGGTTTGGTCTTGGGGTGTCAAACCGGTTCCAGAAAGTGCCGTTGTGGTTGCAGGTTTTAGTTCCAACCTAAGTCAGAGCACATCAGACTTCGCCCGTTTCCTCACGTGTGTCCAGTTTTAACGTTTTAACCTGATGATTTGAGGAAATGGGAGGAGTTTGGTGTGCTCCAGCTCAGTTTGGATCTATAACCTGCAGCCCCACTGGCACTTTCAGGAACTGGTGGCCTTTTGAGGACTGGTTTGACACCCCTGAGCAAAGTATTGATGATCCAGGACGCTCAACTCAATATTCAAAAACATTTTTGGACATTTATCATCAGTTATGGACATTGGTCATCTGCCCCTTATGGACCAATGGCTCTATGTGTTTTTTTATTATTGCATTTCTTGTGTTGAATATGTTTGATTATCTCATCTGTGTTGGCGAATTCAACGTTTTTGTAAAGTCCTCCGAGATAACTACTGCTGTGATTTAGGGCTATACAAGAATACATTTAATGGAAATGAATTGACCAATTCAGAAGGCCACTAGGACCTCTGTCAGATACACACACACCCTCACTAACGAATGGATCATGTCCAAATCCATAACAATAATCACCTGTAAAAAGAAAATGCTTTTGCCAACTCCTTTTAAACCCAATGTGGTGAAATCTGTGTCTTAGAGTGCTTATCACACCCAAGCGCTCAATAATTAAAAATACATTAAATCAAATAGACTAGGGCTTGCCGCAGTGTAGCGCTCGCGGACTAGATCTAGTATATTAGCTACTGATTTTAGTGGTCAGAGCATGCAGAGGTAACCTACGAGACACGGGGAGAATATGCAAACTCCACACAGAAAGGCCTTGTTCCGATTGGGTTTCGGACGCGGGAACTTTTTGGTGAGAAGGCTAACCACTCAGCACGGTGGCAGCTGATGTATTTATTCCATCATATCAAACCTATCAAACTATTTTTAGCGATTCATGCATGTTGGAGTTTTTTTTTTTTACAACAGAGACACATTCCCATGTCTTTGCGTACCTGTGTAATGTACAGTGATTATTTAGGATTTTAATGCCTTACTGTTTCCATATTATTTTTTTCTGTACAAATAAGCTTGCCTTGCCTACTACCTACAGTATGTACCATTACCCACCGATAAAAGTCATATTAGAGTAAGATTAAGAGATCCTTTATTCCTCCCAGAGTGGGGAAATTTCAGAGTTACAGTACTGTAGGAATGAAGCGCACACGTTACAATTACTCTATACTAAAATAAAATAAAATCTCTAACTTTAGCACAAAAAGAAGCGTTATTCTGATGTATTTTTGAACTGAATTGAGTATTGTTTTCACATACACACATACTGCATGTTACTCTCCATCTCAGCTCACATCGCACAGTCAGAATATTTTTGGCCTTAAAGACGGACATGGGATAATTTTAGAGCCGTCCACCTGATCCTCATTGTGCCCTGAGCCTGTTTCCGCTCCACATGAAGACACTCACACTCACACTCGCTGTCCCAAATCACAGCCGACGTGTGCGGAACCAGAGGTCTTGTTATGACAGATACGTGCAATATGAGTGTTCACAAGGATGTTGATTGTGTGTCCAAATGAGAGTGAAGCAAAGAATACCTGACAGAAGTTGGTGTGAAAGTACTTTTGTGAAAGCAGTTCCTCCCACCAAAATAATCTGCAATAATATGTTAGAAAATAGCTTAGAGTTTTATCGTGGGCTAACATTACAGATAATGCAGTGTATACAATGATATCAGTATACTTTGTCTTTTTAATGAGATTTGCAAATGGAACAAGCAAATTGACTCCAAATATAGGCAAGCAAATTCTCACAATTCACCCACAGTAGCACCTCCATCCATCCATCCATTTTCTTCCCCTTAATCCATTTCAATTTGGAGAGACGAGAAACAGGGAGTTGAGTATTTTATGAAAGGAGGTTTGGCGCCCTAGGTCCCGGTGCGGCCTTCGGATCGGAAAGGCTCCTGCGATGAGCGCGCACAATCCCCCGGGACCTAGGCACTGGTGGCGGCATTTGGCAGCGGGAAGAAAATTGAAGGCAGATTGGAGGCAGGGTGAAGAGGAGGAGGAGGGGAGGCGGTGGTTGCGAGGCTTCAGGAGGCCGGTAGTGGGAGTTGCTCCGTTTTTATGCGGCTGCGAGTCGGTACAGATGATTGGAAGGGGGCGTCTGCTGAGCGATAGGCTGGGGATGAGAGTCGGCCTGGAGGGGGTAAATTTGGTTAACGTCTACCAAATTGAACTTTCGCTGGCTGCATTTCAATTTGGAGAGACGAGAAACAGGAAGTTGAGTATTTTATGAAAGGAGGTTTGGCGCCCTAGGTCCCGGTGCGGCCTTCGGATCGGAAAGGCTCCTGCGATGAGCGCGCACAATCCCCAAAAAGGCTGCGTGTTGATGGAGTTTTCGAAGCCTGGTTTGGAGGGGACAGACGTCGTGACTACTCTATTCTGTGACCGCTATCGCTATATGCTGTGACCGCTATCGCTATATGCTGTGACCGCTATCGCTATATGCTGTGACCGCTATCGCTATGCTGTGACCGCCAGCGCTATGCTGTGACCGCCAGCGCAATGCTGCTAACCATTTTTTTGCTATATGCTGTGACCGCTATCGCTATATGCTGTGACCGCTATCGCTATATGCTGTGACCGCTATCACTATATGCTGTGACCGCTATCGCTATATGCTGTGACCGCTATCGCTATATGCTGTGACCGCTATCGCTATATGCTGTGACCGCTATCTACTGTGATCAATACTTGCGGATACTCGGCTGCTGGCGGCGCCTATCCGGAAGGAGTGAGCTGCGTAGAGATGGGGAGACAGGTTACAAAGCGGCAGTACGGACTTTAGTTGGGCTCTGAACCCGTTGGATGACATTGGGAGGTGATCGGGGGTGAGAAATAACGGTCCGTTGAGATCTCCTTTCCGAGAGCGGAGGCGAGTGTAATGCATCGTGGGTTATTTTTGCACGCTGGGAACGTGAGCGTTCGCATCACGTTCCGTCAGACGCTGCGGCAGCGGAGAGTGTTTGAGAAGTGCATGCCGCCACCAGAATCTTATTGCTTCACTTACTTTGCTTCGTATTGCTTTGCTGGGAGCTTGCGAGGAAGCCAGTAGGCGTTGTGCAGCCAGGATGGCGGACGCGTCTGGGCTGATGTAGGCGGAGAAAGCCGAAGAGGACCAGCACCCCAGCTGTTGGAGAGGTGGGGGAGCCCCAGCGAGGCCGCGCGCGTGGCAGCGCCTATCCTGAAGGAGTGGGCTGTATAGAGCTGGGGAGACAAATTGCAGAGGAGCAGTAGGGATCTTAGTTGAGCTCTGAACCAGGTTGCTGTCATGGGAAGGTTGTCTGGAGAGAGATGTGTCGGAGCGAGCTATTATTATGTTGCAGGCGCCTTGGTCTTTGAATGTTTGAGATGAAGGTTGAAAGGGTCAGGGGACATTATGTTGGGTGAAAAAGAGCGACCTTTGTGTGATGCTTCCACTACGTCGAGATTATCGCGCATGACAGAGATCCTCTTTCTCTGCCACGTGTGATTCCACGGCGCGCAGGCCACGACCACTGGGAATATCTCGTGTAGGGCAGAGGAGATGCTCCGGTGGAAGTAGCGGCCACGGCCCGGCAACCCAATGGTCCTGGAAGAATCCCCCAAAACCCACGGAAGGGGCACGTCCGTGTAGAAGCGGAGACCTGTAGGGGCAGAGACATGTCGGAGAGGGCCATTGATGTTGCAGGCGCCCTTACGCTTAGAATCTTGGGTCGGAGAGTAGATAATCAGGATAGTAGGATGGTCGGGAAGCCGCGTCTCGGACCGCATGAAGGTTGAGCGAGCAGTAGTGAACGCTTATGCAGAGAAGTCATAGAAGGCGAGCAGGAAGATGCTGCGAGGAGGGCAGACATGTACTTGGAAGACGAGCCAGAGTTCAGTGCCGCTCAGAGCCGCTGCAGGATGGGCAGCACGATGGGGGAGCCTGCGATCAGAAGAGTGAAGAATACAGGTATGGATGCCTTTGATTAGGAGTCCGATTGACGGCTCAGCGCAGCTACTTGGCCAGCTGCATCTGATAGAATCAGAAGATTAGGTAGAGAGATGAAGCATGACCGCCGAAGCGACCCTGGGAGCATAGGTACGAGGCCAGCGCGGCGCGGCATACTCAGCCGGGCTGCATCCATTAGAAACAGGATAAGCTTCTGAGAGAGTGGGTTGCAGCAGTAGCGGTAGCAGCAGCGGCAGCAGCAGTACCTCAGATAATAATAGCGATAACCTGTATCAAGCCGCGGCAGCAGCAGCAGCAGCAGCAGCAGTAGGAGCATCCTTAGAGATTACAGTAATAATCCTGTATAAGGCCACAGCGGTAGAATGTTGTCGTAGCTGATCAGTGTTTCAGTAAAAGAGATGCAAGTGAAGAGAGATGGCAAGTAAATGAAGCAGCAGTAGTAGCGCAGTAGCAGTATGGAGCAGCAGCAGCAGCAGTAGTAGCCGTATGAAGCAGCAGCAGCAGCAGCAGCAGCAGCAGCAGCAGCAGCAGCAGCAGCAGCTGCAGCGTCCGTAGATAATAACAGCAATGATCCTGTATCAAAGCCACGGCAGTAGAATGTTGTTGTAGCTGTTCAGTGTGAGGGATTTCAACAGGTTTTTACGGTCCAAGTGATTTAACAGGTTTTACGGTCCAAGTGAGGGATTAACTGAGCCCGCAGTCCAAGTGAGGAGTTTAAACTTTTTTTTTTTTTTTTTTTTTATTCATTTTTTTTTTTTTTTTTTTATTTATTTATTTATTTATTTATTTATTTATTTATTTATTTATTTATTTATTTATTTATTTATTTATATTTATTTATTTATTTATTTATTTATATTTATTTATTTATTTATTTATATGTATTTATATTTATTTATGTTTATTTATATGTATTTATATGTATTTATATTTATTTATATTTATTTATTTATATTTATTTATATGCATTTATTTATTCATTTATTTATTTTTAATATATAGCGTTCCAGATATAGGCAGTACCATATATGCAGTTCCATGTACTGCATAACAGTTCCAGGTATAACCGTACCATATGAGCAGTTCCAATATAGCGGTTCCATATATAAGCAGTTCCATATGAAGCAGTTCCAGATACGGTACAACAGTTCCAGAAATATGTAGTTCCAGATATAAGCATTTCCAGCTATAAGCATTTCCAGATATAAGCATTTCCAGATATAAGCATTTCCAGATATAAGCATTTCCCGATATAAGCAGTTCCGTGAGGGATTAACCTGAGAGCTCACAGACCAATGTAAGGGATTCATTTTGGGAGCCGCAGTCCGAGAGGGATTTAAACAGCGCTTGCAGTCCAAAGAGAGGGATTTAAACCGAGCTCGTAGTCCAGAGAGGGATTTAAACAGAGCCTGCAGGCCAAAATGAGGGATTAAAACTGAGAGCATGCGGTCCAATGTGAGGGATTAAAACTGAGGTCTTGCAGTCCAATGTGAGGGATTAAACGGAGCTTGCAGTCAGAGTGAAGATTTAACGGAGCTTGGTTAAAGAGAGCCTGCAGACCAATGCAAGGGCTTTAAACTGAAGCCTGCCCACCAGCACGGGGCCAACTGAGCCTGCAGTACAATGCGAGGGGAATAAACCGTTCGCGGATCTCATACTTACCCACAGCGCCAGAAGACAAGGGACAACACAACGGGACCACACAGTACCGGCACAAGGAGGCAGGGATGCGCATGGCTCCCACCGCACCGGGCTAGACCGGCCGTATGCAGCAGCAGGCCGCGACGAGACGAGCAGCGGCAAACCCGCGGACAGAGCCCGCAAAGGAGGAGAGCGGCAAAGACCCACGGACCACAGCACGAGACCCGCAGCAGGTGCAGCCACAGGAGGAGCAGACCACACGCAGCAAGACAGAGGGCAGCAGGGACACGCACGAGTAGCGTGAGTAGACAAAAGCGATTCCTCCAGAACGATTCTTTGCGAGGCTGCAGGAGCTTGCGAGGCTTCAGGAGGCCGGTAGTGGGAGTTGCTCCGTTTTTATGCGGCTGCGAGTCGGTACAGATGATTGGAAGGGGGCGTCTGCTGAGCGATAGGCTGGGGATGAGAGCCGGCCTGGAGGGGGTAAATTTGGTTAACGTCTACCAAATTGAACTTTCGCTGGCTGCATTTCTGGGTTGAGGGGGGTGGCAGTCAGAGCTGCACCCAGTCACAGAGCACCAGCCCCTCACTGATCCTCCTGCAGGTGGTGAGTCCACAGGAGCTGAGATCTTTCAGTTGGGACTTTGGGCAAAGTAGGGTTAAGTGTCTTGCCCAAGGACACAACGACAGTAGTCATCAGTGGGAGTCGTGAAGTAGGTCTTACGGTGGGCTCAAACCCACGACCTTCAGGCCCAAAGGCCAATGCTCTACCAACTGAGCTACTGTCGCCCCACTGAGCTACTGTTGCCCCACAGTAGCACCTGTGTTATTAAATTAAGAGGTAATTTGCAATTTTAGATATCTCTTTTATATCCTCTAGTTAGAATCTTCACCACATTTTTTTAGTGGCAGTACATACTGCATGTATAGAAATAGTGCAAGAAATAGTGGCACTAAAATAGATCTGGCTTTTCAACGCTTTTTAAAGGTAAAGGGCAAAACACTTTTCATATATTTTTCTGCCGGCACTGATCTGCTTTTGCAAATTAACTTTTCAAAATATGCTTCATTATAGTGATTTTTTCTTTTATCGTCACAATTTCCCATACATTTTCTTTGGCCTACTCGTTCTTTTTTGCACTAAACCTATTTTTTCATGAATGATATGTTTGTATGAACAGAATGAAATGTGTAAAAGTGAAAGTTGTGAACCAATCAAACCACAGCCTTCTGTCTTCAACTCAGTAGAAAGAAGCTTGTCCTGGGTATGACTGTATGACGTTAATGTCCCATGCACACCACAGCTATTGGCTTATAGCTGTCCCAGCTATAAGCTAGTAATATCCAGTTATTATTATAGATCAATGCACTGCGCGCACTATGGCAACAACACCACCTGTGTTGTACCAGCTCAGGCACCTGCCTTTAAAGGACCCGTTTCTGGGGTCCTTTAAAGGGCAAGGTTTTAAAGTTTAGCACCACCCCCCAACTCGCTTACAGGCTTCTCATTTTCCTTACGCTCTCCTGCCACGGAGCAATCTAGTATTATTTGTGATCTGATACGTATGCAAACAATAGCATGTACGCAACTTCTTGTAATTGATGAAATGGTACAGTAGCTTAAGTCTCTCCAGAGGATACGATGTAAGCTAGCTATGTTCACCCGGGCTTGATTTCTTTGATCATTTTTTCGCTTTAGTTCCCTCTTCTCTTCCTCACTGTTGTGTCGTTTGGGCTGTTTTGCTGTGTCTGCAGTTACAGCAAGAGGAATTATAGCCAATTTTTCTAATATGCTATTAGCAGCACTGTAGACGCTAGAGGACGCAGCCTGTTCGTAACAGCACAACTCCTCGTTCTGTGAGTGGAGGAGAACAAGCGTCACGCTAAGTCTCTTCTCAGCACTTTTTATGACCTGAATTCATACACAAGCTGAATCAATGAGCTTGAGTTTTCAATTAAATTACGGATTATAATACAACATAATAAGCATTTTTTTGAACTCATTAAAAAAACAATTGGGTATAGCTTCTTTGAGAAGCAGAAGTGGTTGACTGAACTTTCTCAGACTGCGGCAAACTCTGCAAGGCAGCTACTGGTGGAACAAGCCGTCAGGATCCTCTCCTGCCATTTGACCCCGTCGTCCAGTGGCCCAGAGGGAGGTTAGAGTACCAGCACGATGTTCTCATCTCCTTGAACTCTGTGCAAGCCAACCGGCCTCCCTCTAATTATGTAAGAAAGAGCCCTGGGAGTCACTATTGGATGCATTAAATCCACTAGTTTTGACATGTATGTACTGTAATGCCTCCAATTTGGATGCATTACAGTACATACATGTCAAAACTAGTGGATCATATTTAGGTACCCCAGCTTTAATATCCAAAACATACACAGAGATGGTCAGTTGTGACAAATCAAATGATCCCATCTGAAACATCCTCATTCACTTTCTTGTGGCCATACTCTTCCATAACAAAGTGAATGTATAAATTGTAATAAGCATTCACTATCAGTTGTATAGCAGCCTGGATAAAAGACCGAAGAGAAAAAGAGCCCGAGGTCCATCCAGGTTTTTATTTATATTTTTACCACTCCTACCAGATACTCTATACCCCCCACACGCTCTTTGAAAATGGAGTAATTTCATGGCTCATTCCTGGGGTTAGCGCTGCCTCTGGTGGAGTGGAAGTCTCTTAAATAGCCTCTTAAAGCCTGTCTTTACAGGTCCACAGCACATTCACCATCAAGGTTAGACACAGGAGTTTAAGTTTAAAGAACAAACATTTTTGTGTTTAGTTTGGTAGATAAGATCATCTTGACAATATTTACTATAACTTTGTAGGAAAACTGAACTGCCAAAAAGGATAAAATATGAGGTAATAAATCGGGTGTTTTTTTGTCACATTCCAAGAGATACATTTGTTTTATCTTTTGAAAATGGGAGAAGCAAAATTGGCAAATCTTGTTTTAAGGCAGTCAAGCATTTTCTTAAAATGAGCCAATACTGACTTTATTATGTATAACTGTGACCAATAAATTATTGCTGGGTACAGTACTGGGTTCTTAGTACTGTATGCCAAAGATATGTTATCTAATAAGAAGAACCTTTTATGTTTACAATATTCTTTCTGAACTGTGCAATACAAATAAGCTTGCCTTACTTAGCCACCATTTAGATCAGAGAGACAGAGGGAAGAGCCTAGGCCAAGCGTGAAATCACACTACAAAGTCTCTTGCATGAAACTTACAGGGGGGCAGAGGTGACCGCGGGTTTTCTCATTCCTCTTCTATATAAAACTTTTATGGAATTTGATCCTTCACTGAACTGTAATAAAGACGAGAGTACCAGAAATCCAGTGTTTCGCCCTCACTTTGCTGCCTGAAGAGAGGGACAGAGGTAGGCCACTCGAATCTACAGAGTCTGCGGAGTTGAGGCTGAGGTTACTGAAAGAGAGAGATCTGAAGAAGTTAGAACAAAACTGGAGGGAGTTGCAACAGACTGAGCAGATAAAAATGTAGTTAAACAGTCAGAATGAAAGGTCTGTGCAAATAGTATCAGATATTATTGGAAGAAATCTAATCTTATTTTTTACAGATAGAGAGGCGAATCATTCCAGTTTGAAATGATTGGATTTGGATTTGATATGTAGGATTTAAACGGTCCCAATATATCAAAAAGCATTAATAAACCATGCTCTTTTTTAATACTTCTTTAACTGATAACAGTGGTCCAGCCGCAATATGAGAATTTCAAAAGTAGTTTTACAGCTTTTACATAATGAAAACTAAAAGAGGACGGATTTTAGGCTAAAACGAAAGTTCAGGGTGAAAATCAAAAAATAAATAAATCCAGAACCGAGGAAGAAACACAGATGAAGACGAATGACGAAGGACCTGCAGCAAATGGGGAAGAGCACAGGGGACATTTAAAGAAAGACACAGGTGAAACACATTAGGGCTTAGCAGACAATATAAAACAAAACCACAGGAGAACTGGTGTCAGAATAAAACCAAACACAAAATAACAAAAATTCAATACATGTATAGTTTCACGTACATGTATTTTTTGGCCTCTGTCATATTTTTGGATGCGATTTCTTGGACAGAAACGTGAAAAAGAGAGGACCACCCTTTCCCGGCCAATCAGCTCTCAGCCCACTCCGTCAAATAGTGACTCACAGGGTTCTTTCTGTCATGTATGTAATAGATTAAATGTTTTGTAATCACATACATGCAGCATAGTCTGATTTGCTTACAAAATGTCACCTTTACAAGATTCTTCATGTTGGGACTGACAACATGTGTTAGTGATACAGAGAAGATATACAGCGACTGCTTTTATACAAGTGTCTCCATGGCCTCGCACCAAAATACATCTGTGACATGTTAGTGCCATATGAGCCAACTCAGACTCAGAGGAGCACGGGGACTGGCCTTCTGTTGGGACTCTGAGCAGCGCAGGGACTGGCCTCCTGTTGGGACTGAGGGAGGAGCACAGGAGCAGTCGCTGAGGAGCACAGGGACTGGCCTCTTGTTGGGACTCTGAGGAGCACAGGGACTGGCCTATTGGGACTCTGAGGAGCACAGGGACTGGCCTCTTGGGACTCTGAGGAGCACAGGGACTGGCCACCTATTGGGACTCTGAGGAGCACAGGGACTGGCCACCTATTGGGACTCTGAGGAGCACAGGGACTGGCCTCTTGGGACTCTGAGGAGCACAGGGACTGGCCACCTATTGGGGCACAGAGAAGCACAGGGACTGGCCTCTTGTTGGGACTCTGAGGAGCACAGGGACCGGCCTCCTGTTAGTGCCCTGAGTCAGAACTAAACATGGGGAGACAGTAGGGGTGGGCGATATGGCCTAAAATTCATATTGCGGTATAATTTGGGACACAGACGGTAGACGGTATATATTGCGGTATAATTTGGTGTGAATTTCAATATAGGTCTAGCAGGTTCTTGCATAAAATAGTCAAGATTGTTACTTATTTATATATTAGAATCTAATATATATATTTTTTTAGTTATTCAGTGAGACGAATAAAGAGACAAATGTTGTAACATACATTATTTATGTATGTTACAGTAAATACCGTTCACTGTAAAAGCAATTTTTAAATAGAAAAACATGTGCATTCATTTAGAATATAAAAAACTCACAAATGTTGAAATCAAAGTCTGTAGGAGTTAGACATGGTCATTATTTATAGTGTCTGAGAGTTTTGTGCAGGTACATGACTTCAGTAAAAGCTATTGTTCGTTTACAAAGCTGGTCTTGCCATTTGTTGACGCTCCCTAAGCGCTTTTCTCTGCGCTTGCAGTGAACTGGATGATTCAATGGATTTATGTTCATTAAAACAGCGCATTGGATTTGAACAATTGATGTAAATGATCATTTTGGCACAATAAATTTTGTTTAACAAAGTAGCTTTCGTGAGATATTGACCGCGGAGGTCCGAATCTGACGCTAACATTCGCAAACTTCTGCTGTGATGCTGTGGACACGGCACACGCATGGATCTATTTTGGCTCACACTGGCGCTTCGAGCCTACGCCCCTTTGACACTGATTGGCCAAAAGGTAGACGCTTAAACTGTGATTACTGTGTGTGTATTTACCTCTGCTGGGGCCGCTGTGACAACAATACATAGACAGAAACACGGTGTTAATGCCGTGCTGTTGTTTGTTGTTTCCAGTGGTGTCTGCTAGGCTAATAGTGCTAGGCTAATGCTGCTGAATGCCGGTTTGTTTTGGTCCTTTCTGCTGGCGTCAGAGCCTGCGCAATTTGATGACATAATGACCTATCGCAATATGCCGGTATAACAAAAATCTCTACCGTGGGCCAAATTTATATCGCATACCGCTTATACCGTTTATATCGCCCAGCCCTAGGAGACAGCGTTTCAGATTCATGCTGCTACATTCTGGAACAGTCTTCCTGAAAATAAATATATATAATGTACATACTGGAAGGCCACACAGTAAGGAGCATTATTTCAAATAATTTAAAGGATAGTATTTAGGTAAAAACGTTTTCAGTTAAAAAAACGATTATGTTTAATACGTGTCCTCTAAAGAAGTGTCATCACCTAAGAGCACAACACCAAGGTTATTGCAAAAGTTATGGAAACTACACAACGCAGCAAAAACACCTCCTAAATTCGATGTTCCCTTTGGAGACAAATGAGTAATGTCCAGTGATTTCATGTTAATGCACTGCAGGATTTGGATTGGAACGACCTTCGAGGCAGCCGTACCTGAAGGTTTAATTATCTTTTCAAAGGGAATCCTCCAGAGAGCCCACAGCCTCCACGCTGTACTTCGTGTGAGGAGAA
This sequence comes from Knipowitschia caucasica, assembly GCA_964034765.1. NCBI lineage: Eukaryota > Metazoa > Chordata > Actinopteri > Gobiiformes > Gobiidae > Knipowitschia > Knipowitschia caucasica. The sequence continues at coordinate 11,929,281 of OZ035827.1, read as the reverse complement.
TCAGAGGGGACACTAGTTCATTTCTATTGACCGTTAGTGCCTATAGACTCTGCAACACCTGATGAATTAGCTGATCTTTTGACCAATTCTCACTCAGAGGGATGTCCCAAAATCTATATTGGATAATTGAGAAACACCACTAAGAATACAAGGATTAAACAGTTTCTCCAGCCCGGGGGAAAAAAATCTGTTATCCAGTTATTTTGTTGAACTTTGTTGGAAGTTTTTTGACTTTTGGGAATTGTTGTATATTACATAGAATTGCTTTAACTCATGTTGTAACCTCCTGTTTCGTTCACTGTGAGGCCTGACCATAGACTGTAAATATTAATGGACATAGTGACGCCTATCTCCACCGTTGAAACGTATATGTCATCACTTTTCCCTGTTTCCGTCGTCTCTAAAATGGCCGCGAGTGCCCCGTCCTGAAGAAAAATGTGAAAAAACACATTTGCGCATGCGTTGCCCGGCACGTGCCCCCTTCATTTAACAAGTGTTTTCAAAAATCCACAGCGGCTAAACTAGGCTGGCCCCCAAAAAGAAGTCGTAATAAACATACATTGAATAATTCTGTTTCCGGGTACACCACCACCAACAAGAAGTCAGATTGCAAACATGTAATCATGGACCCTTTTGAGCCGGGACCTGCCCCCTCTTGGCCTGCCTCACTTTCTGTTTGAGTAGACTAGACTCTGTAAAGTTTTCTGAATCTGAATCAACTCTACATGTTAAATCAGGACCCCCTTTTTCTCATGGGCCATAGTTTGGAGATGCCAGTGTTAGAAAGTCACACCCAACTCGTTTCTACTTTATTCCAGGCTACACTGTAAATTAAGACTAGAGAAGACACGTAGAAGGCCTTGAACTTGCCACTTAACACCACTTAGCGAAACACAATACGATACAGAAAGCTCCTGGCTTCGGTCCAGGTACTTCAAATAGAACCACGGATCTCAGACACTTCTAAAAATGCAGATTTCATGAACAGGAACGAAGCCATCCACTTGTGCGCTCAGAAGTAAGATTAAAGGCGAAATCTGGGAGAAGTTAACAATATTTAATGGCTTTTGGCTCGCTCTGATTTTTCGCTTGCATCTGGAGCCAAGAGGTGAATCCGTGCAAGTCTATTACTGCACGCGGAACGAGCACTCTGGCTTTTTTACGACGGCCGTGGGTTGCAAGGTGTGGAGATATGGAGAGATGATTGAAATTGAATTGGAAATGGCCATAAAGAGCCAAGTGTGGTGGTTTATAATCGCGGTGATCAACACAGAAGCGCTTGAAATCAATGATTAATCTTAATGTATCTGTGTCTCGCTCATAACGTTTATATGTAGATTTGGTTCTGGGTTGTTTGTTTTGCAAAGTAAAGCGTGACTGGTCTGTGAGAGATGCTACTTACTTACTTAAAGATGATGTGCAACTGGACCAATATAAAGGGTTTAAAGGGATTGAACAAGAGCTTAGATAATCAAAAAACTACATTGTCCATTCGAAACTATCACGCATCAACAATACGTAATGCATAGATATGATATGGGGAAAAAAACAAGACAAAAAAAACACATATAGGCCCAAAACACTCTCTGATCCTACACCTATCCCCCACCACTCGCTTGGTGGACATCACTTTCCTTTCTTGTAAACTTTCCAAATTTGAGGGTGTTGATTTATAGTTACAGGCAGATTGGATCTACCATATTAGCCAATGTTTTAACCAGTGGGGGAGGGTCCCGGCTGACATGCTTGCAATACCTCCCTGGGCCGATGGGGATGGACCCGAAATAAGACTTAGCCAATGCTAACATATAGCATTTTCTTACCTCTCGAAAATGTCTTTACAGGATGGTCCAAAAGTTGTCTCTTGGCCCAAAGCTCTGTTCCACATGTGTGTCAATGCCGAGGGGAGTTCATTTTTTTGGACCACTCTAGTTTAGTCGCTGCGAATTTTTGAAGGCACTCGTTTAAATGAATGGGGCATGCGCAAATGTTTTTTCAAATTTTCCAGCCCTTGCGGCCATTTTGAAACTGCCCATAGCCCGCGGAAGTTGTGGCACATTAGTTAGAACGGCGGAGATAGGCGTAACTACGTCCGTTAATATATACAGTCTATGGTTTTGACCAAAGCCAAGTTTCCAAAATATAAAACCTAAAATAAACTGCACATTTTAAACATACATTCAGGCAAACGATTTCTTTGTCAACCCGGCGACCGACTGGGCACCGAGTTGTATATTCTACGACTGAGACCAGGCCTAGATGTTGCCAGGCCTGCAGAGAATATTCATAATTTGGTACGCACGTAAACATTGTGTCAGCTCTTTTACTATAATTCTCTCCCTCTCTGTCTGGGTGCTTTCTCTTATTGTGCTCAGATTGGCAGGTCTTTAGAGTTTGTGCAGCGTTTCAGCTTCCCACGATGCTTCTTCCTGCTTGTGTCTTTTCCATCCCCCTCGGCTCCCACTGGCAGTAATTACAAAGAGGCTGAGCTCCGTTTGTCCACCGCGACCTCAAAGACCTGACAGCCAAGGAGACAAGGAGAGGCGAGCGGAGCGGGGAGATGCTGCCGCTGCATACGAACATGTTCAAAAGTGGACAGAAAAGAGTCATATCGCAGACAGAAGTGAGGCATCAGTGTTTCTGCAAGGGCGACCGCCTCAACCTTCAACTTTAATCTCTTTTCTTCTATTCGCTCTTCTATTCGTGCGCAATACAGTAATGCTTTGCAGGCTTGGGTGGGGGTCTCATGCCATCAATCTAATGCACACAATCAAAGAGCCATAGACCTCTGGAGATTCAACAAATTCAACAAAACCAATTCTAAATATTTTTTTTGTAGCTTTTTTGGTGATTTTGAGAAGGCAAATGGGGAAACAGCTCTCATGTTTCTTGTGTCCGGTTTACTTTAATGGTGCTGTTCTTCCAACACTCAGCAGATGGCGATCATTATTATTGTTTTAGTGCATTGATGATACCGAGGTGGGTGAGTTATAATGTTCCTTTTCTCAGCCTTCTCATCGAGAGTTTGGCAATTTTACATGAATTTTGACTGAAATAAGATTACTTCTACCACTTCATACTGCTTGAATGATTGCAATTCAAATCAAAATTCAAATAATAAATATGCTTTGAGCTCAGTTTTAAGTGAGAACTAAAGAGCCAGTTGGAACAGGGCCTGTTCCGACCTGCATAGACAGAATGCTCTGGTAGTCCTGACCAAGACAAACGTCAATATCAATGTACCCAGGGTGGTGTACAATGGTGATCACTGCTCCAGACAGAGGCTCTGGTGGCATTCATGTTGGGTCAAATGCAGTATAACAGAAAACAGTACTGTTTTAATGCAGAAATCCCTTACTCTCCTCATCAGTGCCTGGGGATATGCTTTTATTGCCATATTTTATTAAAGCAGAGGTGCCTAACTTTCAAAACGCAGAAAATTGTACTTTGTAACATAATTCATTTCTGGATTGTCCATTTTCTAATAAGATGAAGACAGCCTGTTGGACTTCTTCATTATGCTAACGTTGAATATTTTACACTTGCCTGCTTTTTATGCTAAAGGCAGCAATTTTGTTAATTTGTTGTGTGCTCCTCATTTTTACTGTTTTGTAAATGGTTATGCAACAATGAATTTTCCTCACTGTGGGATGAATAAAAGATCTCTTAATCCCAATCTTAATCTGATTGATTCACAACATTGTACTTTTACTTTGCGCTTTTTACTGGCACAAACAACATGTATTATTTAGAAACGTAGGTAAATCAGCTGTTAATGCTGATATTAAACTACAGTCGAGCCTGGAAAAAATCACACACTAACAGTTCAGGCACTCTTTTTATTTGGTTGCCGTCCAAAGAGAGTTGTCCTCACGGAGACAGACACACCTTCATCATATGCATATAGGAATGGAAGAACCAACAGAACCAGTCAAAGTAACCTTCCTGTTGCTTCCTCTTGGCGAAATAGATTAACGTACAAAACTCCCTTTGTCCAGACTGGCTGGAGCCAAAGATGAACTACATTACTAACTACCCAAAATGTATTTCAACCACAAATACTCTTTCCAATGACACCAGCTTTAATGTTGAGCTCTAAATATCACCTGTAATTACTTATATACTGCACTGTTTGATATGGCAAAATGGGTGGCCCTCATTGGAGCTGTAACAGGATTAACTTCTCCAAAACTTGCCAGTGTGCAGAATGTTCCAACACCTGTCAAGACGCTGGAGGGGCTTTGTCATCCCAGAATGCATCTTGTCTTGTATTGAGGTAAAATGATACGATTATCACAGAGAAACGCATTGTCGCTCTTTCCAATCACGCTGTTTCTTTGTCTGCACTCTCCAAGGCGACAGCAGAGAGACGGAACAGACAATTAACAAGATGAAATATGCCCCGTGCTGCGTTTTTTTGTGTTTCGTTTTTGAGAAGAAGCTGCGTTTTGATTGTTGATAAAAGATGTTTTTTTGGGTTCAGGGTGCGTCGAATTCAGGTCTGACATGGTGCCTGCTGCTCAATGTGCGGAGAATGACTTTATAATGCTGTTTGAAGCGTCGGTGAAAGACACAAACTGCTTTTATAAGTCTGTTAGAGCAGAGAAGAGGTTACAAGACAGTGCACATCTCTGCAATCCAAAAAAAACTGTATATCAAAGCCACAGTGTGACTCTTTTCTCTCTGGGAATCCAACCTTTGCTTGGACTGTGGTTTGGTGCATAAGTATTTAGGCAAAACAAGATTATGCTTAAGATACATTTCAGTATTGAATCACAAATTACTCAGCAGAAATGAGGAGCACACTGCACAAGACGAATGAATGATAACCGAATAATATACAAAATCAAATCTACCTTAATTATAAAAAGAACCAGTATAAATTCTCTATCTTTAGCATAATAAGGAAATAAGTGTAATTTCTCCAACTTTAGCTTAATGAAGAAGCAAGTATTTTAAGAACAAAAATCCCTGACTTTATCATAATAAGAAGCAAATATAAAATGCTGTATAGTCCAGTGCAAATACCATATAGTTGTGTGTATACATCTGTACATGTTAGCATCATGAGGGTACGGGACAAAAGTTACTCAGTACAATTACATATTGCACATTCTGTTACATAATACACAAAGCAACTCAAAGTGATCCATTAATTGCAAGATAAAAAACAATAACATATTATACATTTTGAAATCATAAATAACTACATGCAGTACATTCAAAAATAGTTCCATCAGTTTTATGCACACAGCAACTCAAATATGCACAATTTTGCTTATTTTTTCTATAATAGTGTTTACTTTGGCTGCAAAAGTTAAAGTAATATACGACATACTCATAAAGTGACATATATCAAGCCTTTATGTTTTTCTTTATATTATTACAAGTTTAACAAATAAAACAATAAATCAACAATATGCACAATTACAAACAGCAGCAAGAAAAACAGAAAATCACAGGAGGTTACACACCCTTTTGTTAAAATTATTGATGATTGGCTCAGAACATTATACAAATGTGAAAACGGACTGTAAGCCATGATCATCAAAACGATAACAAAGACATCGGCATATGTCACTTTGCTTCACATTTTTAGTTGAATAAGAAATAAATTCACTTACAATAGCCTAATTCTCCAAGTTTCCCTTGTTCATATTTCATCCCTGCATATTGTTCTTTTCTGCATGGTTGAATTAAATATGGTCCTCGCTGGTTCAGGATTCATACGACAGACCAATGTTGAACAATTAATATTTCTACGGTTTTGGGCATGTGAAAAATTTTCAATTGGAGAAAGTAAATTGATAAACCCCTGTTTTCTTCAGCTGTTTTATTGTAAGGGTAAAGAGGAAAACATGGAGGTTTGACGTTTGTCTTTTTAATGTGATTTCTCATGCAGAAGTTGTTGCATTCCCTCTCATCTCTCTCCACTCTCCTCTACTCTAACGCCGGGTCTGCCTCAGTGGACCAAGAGAAGGAATCAAATAAACATGATGGTTTTTGAAACATAATTAAACCTTGGAAAATATTTTAACTTTATCTTAATTTCTTAAAATCACAAGTGAAGTGCAAGAAAGAAACGCATTATTGATAGTTACAATTCATATAGTACAGTGTCTGGTATAGTAATAATTTATTACACGGCTCCTCACAGCAGCAGTAGAACGCTCCATTGATTTGAATGTAATTTCAAAACATTCTACCGGTCATTATTTTTTATAACGGACCTCTCAAAACAATAATGACCGCTGCCCATGGCAACGCACCCTCTGCTTGTAATTCAGGTGTGTAGATTGCTCCGCAAGTAGTTCCGGCCACTCTGGAGCTAGCCACGCTCAATAAACGCAAATACCAATCAATCTACTTAATTAAATGTTAATCGGAGAATACATTATATACATTCACACGAAGGTTTTCAGAATTATCTGTTAACGTTTTCACAACAAAAATACTGTTTTAATGCCGAGAAAAAGCAATCGCGAAAAACCCGGATGTAGATTCTGGGACATTTTAGGAACATTTGCAGAGGATCAGATTATGGATTTAGGTTAGGTTTATGTTTGTGTCACTCACCGCTGATGTTTAGAATTCTTTGTTCAGTTTTCATGCAGTTCGAGAGAGTTCTAGTTTGGAAGTTGCTAGCCTGAAGCCTGGTTCACACGAGACGATTTTAAAATTGTCGGCCGATTTTTCTCCCCGTGTGGGGTCTTCTGTTAGACCCCACACGGGGAGATTAAAAATCCTGCGTCTAACCACTTTGGTCGTGCAGTGTGTGGTGCGTAGCCACACGGCAAGATCACGCAAGCCACAAACATCACACACGAACCGACACCCCCCCCCGAGCATTCCCAGGTCAGACGGAAATCTCACAAAATCTCTCGAGATCAAGCGTGACTTCAGAGTAAACAGTCATGGCGGACGAAGAGGATGCAGTGGCGATAGTGTGCAGTTTGTTGTTAACAGAGAAGACACGTAATCCAAAGAAAAGGCAATGGTCAAAGCCATGCTGCTGTGTTTTGGTTTTTTTCCGGTGTTTCCTCACCGGCTTGTCACCTCGTCTTCTTATTGGCTACACGCCGTAGTCATGGCAACGCGCTCACTTGTCCTCGGAGGACACCACACACGACAAGAAATCGGGCCAAAACAATCCAACATGTTGGATATCCCCGATTTGAGATCGGGAGCAGTCCCGATGTCCTTCCGAGCGACGAGTGCAGTCTTAACACACCACACACGGCAGGATAATCTGTAAGATTTTGTTACGGAAATCGGAGCGTTTCTTAAGATTGTCGTAAGGGGTAAATCGGGTCTAAATCGGCCTAAATATCCTGCCGTGTGAACCAGGCTTAACTGTTACTCGCATAGCCATAGCCATGGGAAAGCCTTTGGGAACTATTTTATTTTTACCTGCGTAATATACAGTACATTATCCCTTAAATATTTTGAATCTCATTAGACAATATCATGCAAGTACAATGGCATACAATTGAAATAAAAGATTTACAGATATAGTGTGGGAAAGACACACATACACTCACGGACTCAGGGCAGGAATCAAATAGACACAATGCAGGATTTTAAAACATGAGAGACATACTGTATCCATGGAGACCCTACATCACAAAATACTCTATATGCACTTAGCCTAATTGAAGATTAAAGTATGGCCATCTGTTTGAAGCTGCATTTTAATCGGAGCAGAAAGCATGTAATCTGGATGATTTGGGATTATTCCACGTTTTCATTTTTGGTTTGGTTTTTGGAGTGTCCTCATTTGTAGCTCATTGTGAAAAAAAAAAAAAGTAAGAAAAGAAAAGGACAAGACACATCTGATTTCTTTCCTCCTTTATGTGGGGAGCCAACACATCCTCGTAGAACGCTGTGGAATAGTCACATTTGTCCACCTTCAAAAAAGTGTGACAATGCTGCCATTTGGGCTCTGAAAAAGCAATATTCTTACATATTTGTTGTAATGCTTTTCTCAAACCGGGAGCAGGTGTGACTCATATCTCAAGGGAAAATTCATTTGGACAACTTGTATCTGTGAGGCCGTCCTTTACGTCACTAAAGCCCGATCCCGCCAGACCTCTGAAGCTGGTCTAACAGGGCAGGATCTGGTTAGTGCTGTGATGGGAGACCTCTGGGAACACCATGTGCCACAATGGGGCGGCTCTGGCTGTAAAGTGCCAAACTGTCGTTGTGTCCTTTAGGCAAGACACTTCACTCACATTGCCTAGAATGAGTCTGGAGTGTATGAATGAATGGTTGTGATCGGAGAGGCCCCTTGAATTTAAAAGATGCCTCGCTTCTGTCAGTGTGCCTCAGGGCAGATGTGGCTCATAAAATACTTTGTTTTTCCCGTCTGCAGCAGCATCCAGCTTCAGCTTCTGCCGTGCGTCACTGGAGCACACAGTGTCGGCGGAAGAGTTGAACTACCAACTTCCACGCCGCAACGGAGGCAGCAACCTGACCTGGCATGATGGCCGCGGCCAGAAGGGGGCGCACACACGCACCGTCAAACTGCTGCAGCAGCCGGGGACAGAAGGAATCCAGGTAAATAATCCAAAGATTTCCATTGATGCATGGATCCACCACAATATAATAATAACTGGATAGGGTGTTGCTAGCTTACAGCTGACCTACCAACGGGCACAGGGGGCACCCGTGGTACTGCAGACTGAATGGGCTACCCAGAAAAATGTGTCATAGAACTAATTTTAAATTAAAACAACTGGACCTCAGCGGACAGAGAACCTACTGCTTTCATAAAGGTCGGATTTTGTGGAGAGATTAGTCTAGTCTAGTTATAAATTCATACTTTAATGCAACAAACTCTGCTCGTTTGGCTCCTGCTCTAGCTCCGCTCTGATCACAAGCGGCACGGTGGCTGAGTGGATAGCACTCTCGCCTCTCAGCAAGAAGGTTCTGGGTTCGAATCCCGGTCGGAACAGGGCCTTTCTGAATGGAGTTTGCATGTTCTCCCCGTGTCCTCCGGGTGCTCCGGTTTCCCCTACCACTAAAAACCTGCACAATAGCTATGAATGTAAAATGAGAGAGTGAAGTGAATGGATGGTGTTGATTGGGAGCTGATCGTCCAGTGTGTCCGGCGACTCGCTTCCATCATCCCCGTGTGTGGAATGATTGGAAGAATATCTGAACTCTGAACATTGTAAAGCGCTTTGGATGACTTTGGTCCGTAAAATGCGCTATATAAATAAACATGACTTACTACTACTTACTTACTTTCTACAAGCCCCTGATTGGTCAGGATGCTGCCGTGCTCCTCTGTGCACGTGCATGAGAGCCACACACTCGTCAACTACGCAGAACTGAGAGGACTAGACGATGCGCAAATATGAGTGAGTTCCGCTAATCTTTCTGTGCCTTTGGAAATGCTAACTGATTCAAATAAATAGTGTGTTGCTATGGTAACTCGCACTTATTGCTCCGAGCTGATATTGCTCTGAACCAGTCCAGGGCCAGTGTAGGATCAGATAAATTCTTAAACATGAATCTATTGTTACAAACTACATATAGAAACAGAAAAAGTCAGTGAAGACCAAAAATGTACATCATTAAAGTAATTACACTTCCAAAATAAATAAAAAAACGTCAAATCGATTGCTCTGGGAGTTTGAGTGTTAAGGCAAAAGCGCTGAGAGGACATGAAGTGGAAGTGCTACATTGCCATATTTGGAGTCTATCTGCAAAAATAGTATGTTCTGGACCCCCATCCCCTCTGTGTTGCACATGAAAGAGACCAGGGAGCTGCGGGCCGGTCATTTGTTCACTTTTCTGCTGGTATTAGGAAACATTGTTACCGTAAGGCTGTAAGATGCTCATGTGCAGCGCCGGATTGCTCAATAATTCATAAAGAGAGGCCCCCTCAGCATTAGCAGCTATAAAAGGCTTAATAAAGACGGGTATGGCACTGTCTCCATGTGATTACACTGGGACTACATAATTAAAGCTCTCCGTAGCATGAGGAGTGAGCGTTATCATTCCCCGTGGCAACCAGATTTAATGCATTATTGAACAAATGGAAGAAGTCCAGTTTTTGTTATTTGCACAGTTTTTGTATGCACCATCATTCACAAAACAGCCTCGCGTCTAGAGGGATTTCTATAGGTGTTCAATTTGTCACAAAATAGCAAGTGTGAAATAAGTATTCGCTTTTTGAGGACGGCTTCCAGCTAGGACCAAAGCAGAAAGTAAGCACTGTAAAAATGACAAAATATGAGTTGATCTGAGTGTTTTTTCAATCTTAATTTGACTACATTTTGACTGTCTTAAAATAAGATTTATCAATGGGAAAAGCCATTTAGTTTTTTGTGAAGAGCTGTTGCTTTTTTCTCATTCCAAAGGTGACAGTAGATCATTGGCCTTTCAGCCGTAAGGTCATGGGTTCAAGCCCACCAGACCTATTTCACGACTCCCACTGTTGTCTGCCGTCATATCCTTGGCCAAGACACTAAACCCAACTTTGCCTGAAGCCCTCGCTGAAAGATCTGAAAGCCCTGTGGACTCACCACCTGCAGGAGGATCAGTGAAGGGCTGGTACTACTGGGTGCAGCCCTGACTGCCACACCCCGACTCAGAAATGGACTAAGTGGAAGAAGATGGATGGACATTTCGTGTAGATAAAAAAAATACATAATTTTGCTGGTATTGGCAAAATGTGGTCATTAAGATACATTTTGCCAAATTGGTGCCTGTTTTGACTTATTTTTCATAACTTTTTATAGTGAAGGAATAGTGAGTAAGTAAGTAAGTAAGTAAGCAAGCACGGGGAGAACAGGTAAAATCAGAAAAAAAACCTGCTCCGACCGTGATTTAGAGCTAGGACCTTCTTGCTGTGAAGCGAGAGTGCTATCCACTATCTGCCATAATAGTTTTTGCAGAGGTTGGGATGAGTTTTGGTCTTCTCAGTATTGAAGACAGTGCTATTCCCTTTGACACAACTATGGTCTAATGGTTGTGAACGGTGCTTGTGGGAGAGTTCTTCCGATGTCTTTGTTTTGCATTTGCACTTTAGCAGTAATGAGAGCGTAGTTAAGTGAAACCTATAGCTGCTGCTACCTGGGGGACTCCAGAGTAATAAAGCTAATATTGTTATTGTTCCGCTCAGCGTCTCGAGTGGGCTGAAGGCAATGTCAATTTAACAGAGAGACTAAACAAGGATACACACATGAGTTTGATATGAATCTGTTAGCAACGCTCGCTAACATGTAGCCAGAACATTCAAGTTTTATTCTTTACTGATCAAGGGATATTTTTCACTGCACTCAGCACTATTCAATTCAATGTATTTTTGTACAGCCCTAAAACACAACAGGAGTCGTTCCGGAGGACTTTAAAATGTTTTTGATTGATCAGAGAATCAAACAGTTCAAACACAGGAAATGCATCATCCGGATGACAAATGTCTAAACTGGTTAGTGTGCCTCAGGGCAGCTGTGGCTACAGTAGTTTATCCCTTCCGGATGACATGTGAAGCATCTTAGTGTTATAATAACTGATGCATTATCAATATTAATAATTGTAGGGTATTGCTTCTTGTGTGTGTATTGTATTGCCTGAGTGTATTGTCTGTGTCTGAATGACTGGGAGGGGATTGGATTAATATGAGCTTTTTGCTTCCAATCCTTTTTCAAACCATGTGCGGGCACTCTTTCTTTTCCATGAAGAATTATTTGTATCTTGTGCATTTTTGAAGAAAATACTAAAAATAGAAATACAAATTGACTTGATCTGGAAGTTCTCTCTAAGCACAGAGCACTACCTGTATTTGACATTCCGCACTGTAATACTCTGACAAAAAGCTAATTTATCTGCCTCAAACAGCTTTCAGACAATGTATTTTGTAGAATTGTGTGTTTGATAAAGCGGAAGAAAATGGATGGATGGATGTGTGTTTTTTGTTTGAGTTTTTTTAGCTCCATCCACTCAAGGAAATTCTGGTAAAAAAATCTTGGCACACAAATCAGGGCACCTTTCTATATTTTAAAACAAAAGTATGGTCTTGATAATACAGTATACAATTTTCATCACCATTCAAAACATGTCCAAATCAAAGAGCAACATGACACATGACTAGGATATATAATTAAATTCAATTTATTTAAAAACCCTAAATCACAATAGCAGTCGTCCCGGGGAAAAAGGCAAGAAATCTGGAGCTGCAGGATGGGGACTGAGGCCTCTACAGTGCAGGACTGAAGAGGAACATAAAAATACACAATGACTTGATCTGGGAGTCCAAGTGTTAAAAGCTGAGAGTCCATTCCACATGTTGTGTCCTCTTTAAACACAGAGCACTACCTGTATTTGACATTCCGCGCTGTAATACTGTGACAGAAAGCCCATTTGTAGCTCATTTCTCTGCCTCGAACAGCTTTCAGACGAGGACGGGGGAATCGCAGGAATAACAGGGGGACAATTTAGTCGAGCGCCGTCTTTCTCTTGGAATCATCTCTGGGCGTCACAGAAGGTGCAGTCCGGACGCTCTCATTTGTCATGCTGGAGGAGAGAGCGGCGAGCAGGAGGCAATTACACCAGTGTCCCCATTAGAGGACACACACACTGACCTTTGAGAAGCACTATGCACCGGAGCCACAGAACACAGGGAAGCAACGTCCAGAGCCAAAACAAGCACTATTTGTCAACGTGAGCTCTGTTAAAAGCCGAGGAGAATTTGTTGGAGGGGAGCGTATTGTGTTTTCATAAGGTAATGCTGCGAAGTTTGGGGAAAGAAAATAGATATTTAATTACATGGGGATGGAGGGCCTCTATACTGCACCGCATGGCCTTGGTCCTCGTTCTACAGCCTGTCCGTCGGTGGGTCTGCCTGAGGTTTCTAACTTTTTCCCACTGGGTTTTTTGAGGGTTTCAATGTTAAAGTAGCAATATGTAAGACTTGCATGTTGAGTCCTCATTAAATGGCCCTAATCTGTAATAAAGGCATAATTTTACAGCCCTAAATCTTGTTTTTGTTTTCCCATCGATGTCCCGCCTTCACCGTTTTACCAATCAGAAAGTGCGTGATCTGGGTTGGCAGAACTTACCACATCGAGCTAATCTCACTGGTAAAGTAACATGTGGCCGCAATACTAAAAAAGGTCTCGTTATGATTCTCAAATCATTAACAACAAAACAAGAACTAAACAAGGATTTCTATCAGGGACTATGTGAAAAAGGTGTAGGTTATAGATATTTTGTTTGTTGGCAAAATTATTGCGGGGCGGCACGGTGGCTGAATGGATAGCACTCTCGCTTCTCAGCAAGAAGGTCCTGGATTCGAATCCCGGTCGGAACAGGGTCTTTCTGAGTGGAGTATGCATGTTCTCCCCGTGCCTTCGTAGGTTTGCTCTGGGTGCTCCAGTTTCCCCTACCACTAAAAGCATATGTAATAGGTTAAATCCTCCAGCTCTGGTAGTCCTGACCAGGCCGAGTATCAACATCTGGATATGGGTTCCCGGGCGCTATTACTACGGCGACCACTGCTCCTGACGATGAATCTGCCCTACGGGGATTAATAAAGTGCACCTTTATCTATTGTATATTCAGCTACTATGGTCCCAGCTGGATTCGTCGGCAAATCGGGCAACCTGGGTCAGGGAGAGTTGGAGAGGTACTTTTGCTCAGATTTTTACATATTGCTCCTTTAACATTTATGAACATTGGTCATCCCGCTCTCTATGGTCCAATGGCTCCAAAATGTTTATTCCCCATGGAAATTGGACCTAGGCCTATATTGGCACACAAATCAAAATGAAAAAGAAAAACGCAAATGTCATGGCTTAGGTTCTATTTCTCGTGTTTTATTATGTAGTTTACCTTTGCCTCTTTTTTAGTTCTACTTCCTGGGTTGTGATTACCTCATATAGATGTTTCAAATTGGAACACATGTGCAAGTCATTCTGAATTTAAACCCTGTGTCGTCTTTCACTCCCAATTCCGTCGTCATTCAACATATCTTTTAGTTCTTGTCTATATCCCCTATTAAAGATAGGATAAAAAACACTTTGAGGGTTGAATGACTGATTATAAGAAATCTGAAAAAGAAAAAAAAGCATATATTGAAAACAGCAGTGCTATTAAAAAGACAAAATAAGAAGTTCAAATGCAGCGATGTCAACCCACATGACAAATGGCAGGTGGTGAGGATCAGAAATGAGAGAGCCATCACAGACAATAGATGAAGGACTGGGGTCAGACCTAAGCATACGGAGGCGACAGGACGAGCGTTTAGTGTCCCGCGGAGACACCTCAGTGACAGAGGGAGCAGGTGGCACTACAGTACATACATTATTCATTTAGATTTGACCGCTAATTGTATATGGCTGCATGGGGGGGAAAAGTGGAGAAGTGGTCATGCATGACAATGACATCTTTTAATCCATGTAGTTTTAACAATGAGACTGTCTGTTATTGATGTATTTTATTCAAAAGATTCATACAAAGCAGAGTTGTGTGTTTTAAGTTTGAGTTCCCTCATCAAAAAAATACTTGGAGTGTTTTTTGCTCCATCCACTCAAGGAGATTCTGGTACAAATCTTGGTACACAAATCTCCAGACTGATTGTTGGTCAGGACATGACTGTCATGGTCAGGGCAGTATTCTTTTTTTTTTTTAAACAAAAGTATTGCCTCAATTGGGGCTGGATTAAGGGGTAGAAAATGGATGGATGCCTTGATATACAAGTTACATTACCATTCAGAACATGTCAAAATCAAAGAGCAAAATGACACATGACTGGGTTATTTAATTCAATTCATTTCAGTCGACTGAGGCCAGACAGTGCAGGACTAAAGAGGCAGGGATGGGGGGGCAGCCCACAAGTCTAGACTGGGGAGACCAGATCCCAGATGCAGGTTCCAGAGACCCATCATCGTACCGTCATGTTCTTCAGTGTTTTGGCTGAAACAACACAACTTTGGGAGTGATGAATTGACAAAGGAATAAAAGTTAGTTGTTGATTGAATTTCAGCCGTTCCCCACGCTCCCTTGACTTTGGCCTAATGCCTGAACCAGCTCTATACGTGGATGCACAAAGATAATCACACTCCCCTATATACGGGACGCATAATTGAACAAAAGGCGAAGATTGGAGCACAACAATCATGGGAAAGAATGAAAGAAGCTGCATAGAGGCATTTATCTGAAGGAGATAGAAGAGTGCCAATACAGGAGACATGAGGGAGCAGGGGAAAAAGGAAGGACAAATCAGTGCAAACAGATTGATCGATATAGAAGTGCAGGGAACAGAGGCCAGGGCTGGGCTGGGACACAACTGCAAAGTCTGTATGAATCCTTCAAAACTGAATTTAGATTGCCTTGCAAAAGTATTAATACAGCTATTGAACTTTTGCACATTTTGTCATGTTCGCCACCATTAACCATTGAGATTTTATTTAGAATTTTTTTGCTGAACGTTCACACACAAGTATCAGACAACTGTAAAGTGATACAAGATTCTGTTATTTAAAAAAAAAATCAACTGAAAAACATTCAACAATTTTTAAGAACGTTTTAAAGACCATTTGATAAACTATGAAAAAGCTGCAGAAAAAACAGAACAGGCACCGACTTTTCACTTTTCTGCTTTTATAATAATAACAACAGAATCTTGTATAATTTTACTTTCACTTCACAGTTGTCTGTTACTTGTGTGAACATTCATAAAAAACTAAAAATTAAACCTTCATGTGTGTGGTTGTTTACTTTCAGGAGGCACTGTATTTATGTAATGCAACTTAAATTGTTAAATCAAAATATGCTAGAAACTTATTACATGCAAAGTGTCATGTGCCAAGCCTGTGTAAGTATAATTTTGATGATTACGGCTTACAGAATTTCAAAATATTCACAGTTTTGAGGATGGGGTTGTTCGAGGTTTCATAATTTTGCTTAAGATACATTTAGCCAAATTCTTAGCTGCATAAGAAAACAGTGAATAATACTAACATTTCAAGAATATATTTGAATACTTTACCGTCTCAGTTAACCTAACCATGAGCCAAAAGTATATTGCCCTCCGCTGCCACCACTCTCCACACTCTCCGCTCCCCCGCGGCGCTCTCTCTGCCGTCCTTCCTGTCGCGTCCATAATGGATGAGGGCATCGCTCCCTGGACAGAAGTAGGTCTCAGGAGAAGGACAGGGGGGAGAGAGAGAGGGGGGGGGGGCTGAGGTAGTAAAGGGTGCGATTGGTACCACTGGCTGCAGGAGATACAGGCTTAATGTATGGTCAGGGGCAAGAAGTATCTCTGTTTTTACTCTGTGACAGAGCATTGATGGAGGAAGTCACTCAGCTTTTGTGGCCTGTTGTTATGTGGATGTCTTTTGTGGTTCTTTTGAAAGACAAGTTCGAAGTTCTAACTCTTTTGTCAAAAGAACCACCAAAAAACAGTTGAATTACAGAAATAAATAAACTTTTGAGACATTGAAACAAATTTTTTTCAAGATTCACCTGGTATACTTTATCTGTAGATTGCTCAATATGACTAAATATTATGGTACTTAATACTACTTTGTAACACATGCTTTGTTTGAAATGGACAAATAAAAAAGCTCTTGTGTGTAGCATCAGTCGCAATTAGGTAGTTTTAATTCTCTTTTATTTGAGATTGTTTATCTCAATCATTTTATTATTTAAAATATATTAAATATTATTATGCTTTGTTTAAAATGGACACATGGAGAAAAAAGCTTTAATGTATTCGCATCAGTCGCAATTAAGTGCTTTTCATTTGCTTTTGTTTTGAGATTGTTTTTCATTTTGTGAATCAAAACATATTATGGCTAATCAAAATTAGTTACCGTGACGGCTGGGAGTTGGCTTATCCAACTTTAATGTCATAACACACATCATTA
Source organism: Knipowitschia caucasica (assembly GCA_964034765.1). Lineage (NCBI taxonomy): Eukaryota > Metazoa > Chordata > Actinopteri > Gobiiformes > Gobiidae > Knipowitschia > Knipowitschia caucasica. The sequence goes on along the minus strand of OZ035827.1, from coordinate 11,912,404 downwards.
ATAATAATTCGTTTAACAAGAATCCATTTGAAACTTTTATTCAGGACAAATTGCTGCATCTCACCCTTCATTAACACAAAGTTGGAAAACACTCCCTGATCCGCCGGCCTGGGCTCCATTAAACATTTCACCATGTATAATCCCATTAAAGGCTCTCGTACTGGAGTGGGGCTGTTGGCAGACTGTGCTTCTTCTCTGTTGAAAATCAGCCAAAGTCATTGTCATGGCACTGGCTCTCAGAGGAGGCCGAATGAACGGGGCAGATATGAGACTATGGGCCGTGAGAGGGGCGCCAGAGCCAAAGAGACCCGATTCTATTGTGCATTTTTGTCAATGACTGAACTGTGTGACTTTATTAATGTCCACTTCATTTTCCACATGCGGATTTGACACACTTCGGATTATTGGGTCAGTGCAAGTGCAAAAGGAAGTAGGGCAGGCTTACCTAAGATTCATGGTTAGACTTGTAATGAGGCAATAATGTTTTGACTGGAGCTGAAATATATGTTGAAATACCAATGGAATCTGTAGCATCTGATGAACTGAAATGAATTGTATTTAGTCTTTTCCTTGAATCACACCAATGCAAGAGCTAGAAATATATACAAAATGATTCAATTATTAACTCACATTTATCAGACTCTACAATCTTTACACATTTCAGATAAGGACATACCTTGTTCCCTTTGTTTACAGAAGCTCAGTGGTTCATAATATATTTAGGGGATTTGAAATTTCTATATTGAGCCAAAATAGTTTGCATATTTTCTACATTTCTTGAACACAATCTACACTCTAAAAAACAACTGGTTTAATTTCTCCTGTTTTTTGGTTGTTGAAAACCACTTGAGTTATGTGTGTGACAAATGTTTTACCAAATTATTCTGTTTTGTTTAACTTTATGCGTGGTAAGTGTTTTGCCCAAAGACACTATGACAATTTAACACTATACAAATACCATCACAACTGTGAAAACGGGTGTCTCCCATCATAGTACTAAACAGGCCCTATACTGCTTACCTTCTGAAGTCTGACAGGATCTGGCTTTCACAGGCAGGTGGCGCCACACAAGACACATGTATTTCTTGTCAAGGTGAATAGTACACAGGTTGTGTTTTCAACCAATCTATTTTGTCATAGCTCCAAACGGCTTTTATGATGGACTATTAAACTGTTTATACTATTACTGGAATGTTCCACCTTCACCAGAGGACGGGTAGAAATGAGGGGGGACCCAGATTACAGTAAAAAAAAAACCGTTATATTCAAGATATTTTCTTGATTTGAAACTGTACAGGGGGGTCATCTTTGAACATAGTGTCACAGTTTCAGTCAGGCATTATTCAGCACTAAAATTCTTCATATATACAGTATGTTTCTGCTTTGATTTCTCCTTCTGTAAAACGTACAATATATTTGAAAAAACATGTGACCTGAGATCTAAAGAAGAAGATGTACTGTATTGATCTCACTTTGGTTAAATGAATAGTCATAAACACATAACACTTCCGCGCTCCTCATAGGCAAAGTGGGGTAATGTGTCTTGCCCAAGGACACATCCACAGCAGACAGCAGTGGGAGTCGGTGGAGAAGGTCTTGCTGTGGATTCGAACCCTCAACCTTCAGGCGCCAAGGCCAACGCTCTACCAACTGGGCATAACGACTGAAGAAAACCAACTACGACTACATTTCAAGGAATACAAACTATTAAATACATGCAAGAAGTTTCATCCTTTACAGACAAGGACACAACGTCGGAGCAAAACTTCTTTCAATTCAGTTTTTATGGCGTTCACATAATTGGCAAGGTTGGCATGGAGTGTACGCATAATCATCACCGGTTGTACTAACATCGTGACCTCTGCACACTTAAAGATAAACACTGACGCAACGGTGTGCAGGTAAAACTGTCAAGAATAATCGGTGCATCCCTGAAGGCGCCTTTCTTTCTTTGAAATGCTGATGCCCTTGTTCACACCGACTATATGGATCGCAATTACCGAGCAGAGACGGGGACCTGCTTTTGAGGCGGAGGTGAAATATGGCAGTTACGGCGTTGATGGGAGGGAATCTGTCAACGGTATGGGGACAATCGCTAATTGGTATTTCTTTAAATGGGGGTTCAAATACGGATGCAGCGCCGTTATTAGCGAGGGAAGGCATCTGTTTGTCATTAGGCCGTAAGCTTTAAAGCCGTCTGTTCATTTCTCATTAAAGGCTCGAGATCATGCTTTTACTATAATACGATGTTTACGAGAGCCCGCTGCTGCAGATATGTGTTAGCTGGAGTAAGATGCATCCCATTAGTCTCACTCTTGCACAATTCTTGCTAATAATTGCGTTCTGTTTTCTTTCTGTTTGTCTTTTTGGTTTTGAAATAACACCGGCTAATATGATACAAACATCATAATTAAGAGAAAAGATTGTATGAAATAGTATACATTGTATTGTATGATAATTACTTTAGCTTTTACATATTGTTTAGCATTTTATATCTTGTGTTTTTATGTATCCTCACCGGTGCAGTCTGCGAAAGAAGTTCCTCACAGTTAAATAAAGTTCTTTGAAATTAATTTATATTTAAGAATGGACATGAGCTTTAAGTAATGACAAATCCCTGTACATATCCACACCACACTGTGAGGGGAGTTTGGTCGCCAGCAACACAGACGCCGTATGTTTTTAAAGGTAGGGGAGGAAACCTTGGCAGACACTGGGAGAACATGCAAACTCCACAGAGAAAGGCCCCATGTGGAGGTGGAATCGAACCCAGGACCTTCTTACTGTGAAGCACGACAACAACCGGTTCTCTCTAAGATTTGAGATAGGGTGAGAAGCTCAGAGTAGAGCCGCTGCCCCTCAATGTCGAGAGGAGCCAGTTGCGGTGCCACAGCGCCGCAAAAGGCGAAGTGGCACGCTCTCTGCCAAAACAATTTCCAAGTGGTAACTTTTGTTTGTTACTTACGTGGCAATAAAAATGATTCTGATTCTGATTGAAGTGGCTTGGATCTCTGTCTTGAAGGTTTTTATGTCATGTCCCACCTGGAGGAGGGAAGACTCAGGTCACACTAGAGCAGTGTTTTTCAACCTTTTTTGAGCCAAGGCACACTTTTTTCACTGAAAAAATCTTGCGGCACACCTCCAGGAGAAAATGTAAAAATGTATACAGTACTAAAGTAAAAATATATACTGTACATACTCTGTGTGATATATAAAGTATATCTTATCTTATCTTATAATGTATACAGTATACTCTGTAGCCTATATTCACAATATACAGTTATTCTCATCAAAATGCTTAAGTCCAGGCCTTGACTTTAAGCTTTATTTAATATTTCTCGATACAATTAACAAGAGTTTGGGAATAAAGTGGCACTAACTGTGTGGAAAAAAACTAAGAAAATCCACTCTCTGCCCAAATAGTCAAATAATAACTCACACAAAGAACATGCATTGTTAGTGCATGGGAAACATTTTGGTATCCGAGCTTTAAATTCAGGAGTTTTGGATGAGGGACACGGGAGGTCCTGAACGCGAGTCCATGGTTCTGTCCGGTCCGCATGTCTGTGGTTCTGTCCACCTGACTATGGTCTGCGCTCGGTACCCAGTTCAGAAGTGCGTTTGCGAGAGCTGTTGTACAAAAATGGTACATTTCATAGTTAAACCACTACAACGCGGCCACAGCTACCCCGGGGCAGAGCGGAGGATGTTAATCATGTTCAGAAACGGCATAATTCATTTTCAAAAACGTCTCTATCACTTTCACTTCTCACTCGCCACAAAGCTCTTGTCTCGCTCCCTCCCTCATTTGTTGGTCGCATCCAATTTTTCCTTTCTCGCCACAATGCTGACTTGTTACAGCCAGTGGTCGCATCCAATTTTTCAGTTTCAAAGTACTTAGCTATCTGCTGCCATCTACTGATTTGAAAAAGTATTACATGGTTACTCACAGTTCAAAACAAGTCACCGCTCGTCAACAGCGAATGCAGCTATTTTTAGACAAAGTAGACGAATTTCTCACGGCACACCAGACAATATCATACGGCACACTAGTGTGCCGCGGCACAGTGGTTGAAAAACACTGCACTAGAGGAACATACTGAAGCAACAGATAAACCATAAGGAAATGGATGGATGAGATGAAATGCTTTGAACAAAATATAAAACCATACAAACCATAGATTGTCAAAGTTGAATGACCGAGTGCCGATGTCACCCATAGCGTTCAGCAAATGTGGAAGAGGCAGATTTGAATTTGAAGCTAGCTGGAGCCATTTTCTTTATATGATCAATAGGGTTAGCTTCTTTTTCACTTTTCTGTCTGAAAAAGCTGATCTAAAAGTGTGACTAAAAAAAAGACCAAAAAAAAGCTTGGAAGTACACTGTTTTGAAAATTAGATGGATGTATATTACATAGTTAATATTTGTTTGTGGTTTATAGGTAAGGTACCCTAGCTTCATTATTACATATACAAATCTTACTAAACCAAAAGAAAACAGATGATCAGATTCAAATTCCTTTTATTGCCATTAGCAGTAAAACAACATTGGAATATATTTGTAAAAGTCTCCAGTGTTCACCAGACAGGTGCGTAATGAAAAACAAGGTAAAAACTTCAGGAATAAAAAAGAACAGGAATAGTGTAGTATTTTTGGTAGTCTCCCATATTCACTGTGTTCTCTGCTTGTGTTCCAGCTCCGCCCGGGCGAGGCCTTTGCCGTCTACCACACCAGCCCCACGCTCTCGTCCCTGTCCAAACCCGTGGTGCTGTGGACGCAACAAGACGTGTGCAAGTGGCTCAAGAAACACTGTCCCCACAACTACCTGACCTACGTAGAAGCTTTCTCTCATCACGCCATCACAGGTACGATCTCTGTTTTACTGACTGTGTTCAATTATGACACTATCACACAGCAACAGCAGAATGCAATAGAAAGAAAGCTGTTTGAATGACAGCGTTACTTTTACTAGCACAAGTGACATAATGTTTCAACATGCGGGGTATGAGTGAGTAGTGAGACCCGTGCAATTTAGAGTCTGTCAGAGCAATAAAGCAAAGAAAAATAATAAACACACCCAGGAAATGAGCAGGGGGGTGCCAATAGAACCCCTACTCCTAGCCACATGCCCATCCAATAGATTTTTGGATGACTTATATGGTTACTAATTGCATTATGAGTTCAATATTTTACAGTAAAATTACTTGACTTCCTTCATGAGAAAACAAACTCTAAAATGAGGTACATGCCACGGGAGCATAAGTCCCAAGGTTTCATGGGTATTGACTTATTCATTTAATTGGATGGTGTATGGTAAGTGGTAAAAACAAATCTATAGTTGTTGATCGCAGACTTATTCCATATGTATTTATTTGACAGGGACACGCAGTCATATGTAGGCCGAGTTAAATCAAAATATGTTACTGATGCAGCACATACAGAGTGTAAAGCAAATGCTAATTTTCAACTCCTGTCCTTGGTGGTTGAGCTTTTCCCTGCATACTAAAAATACAAAAGTAAAAGAAACAACCATATTTACAACAGTGACCTGACAAATCTCTCCCACATTTGAATACAAAAGTACACACGCTCACATTTTTGAACATATGATCATGTCGTCATCATATAAATTCAGCATTTTGGGCTGAGTGGGGTTAAATGAAGCTGAAGGCGCAGATTCAGACTGAAAGACCGAGTGCAAATTCCCCCTTCCAAGCCTGCCAATCACACAGCTCTGCCAGCGTTAAGCCTCTGCCAATCACACAGCCCGGCCAGCCTACTGCCAACCCTCTGTCACCAAAGCGGGCAGTTTAAAAGGCAGCCACTTCCTGACAAGCAACGCTTCCTGGAGCTCTTAACACCCACCACCTCCCCAGCACCTCCTCCGGCTCCCGCTCTGGGCTCCCGCTCTGGGCTCCCACTCTGGCTCCCGCTCTAGGCTCCTGCTCTAGGCTCATGCTCTGGCTCCTGCTCCGCTACGCCCCATTCATACCATACTCTAGCCACCACCAGTGCTTGACCCCGGGGGATCTGAGATCATCTTCATCTGCAATCGATCTCATCGCTGCAAGTGTCACTGCCGGGGTCAATGCGCAATCGTATTAATTTTATTGTATAAAAATGTATCTCTTCATACTAAAAAAGCAGCTGACCTTGCCAAGAATTTCTATTTAATTAGGCCCGAGCCCTAACTGGGGTAATTAGGCCCGAACCCTAACTGAGGTAAGGGCCTATTGATTTTCCGACGAGTAATGCCTGGGCGACTTGTTATAACTGTCATAAGTCACAATCTCCGGGCGCAGCTTTGGCTTTGCTCCTGCTGTAGTACACAGTGAAATGATTGAAGTCCTATAAAAGGGGGGGTTCCTTCAACTGTCTTACGGACGAATGTCAGAGTGAAGCCCGGACATTTGTCCCCCAAGCCCGACGGCGCGTGCCCAGACACCGATAAAACAGTGCCGGAGGCACTGAATAGCTTTGCTCCTGCTGTAGTACACAGTGAAATGAATGGGGTCCTATGGAGGGGGGTTGACCTCATGATGGGGACGCGCTCGTCAATCACCGAGTACCTAATAGTTGCGTTCGTCTGGTCGTTCGCTTTAAAAAGATGTATCATTTGTATTATAGGTTTCTATGGAAACCTATATTGTTTTTGCTCAAAGATAAAAAAAAAAAATCCTTGGTTTATTTCTTTCTTTCTTTCTTTTTTCTTCTGCGCTTTGAGCCTTAATTTGACCCCCTAAACATTGATTGAATACGTTTTTTTGGTGTTTATTTTTAGGGACTAAAAAAATGCCCGAACAGCGCCCCCTACAAAAGTCAGTTTACATTGCGCCTATGGGAGCGGGTCAGAGGTCAAGTTTGTCGTAGAGCCACGAAATTCGGTACACATGTTCCTCAGGTCACGACATGAAAAAAAAGTGATTATGGCTCCGCCCCCTGACAAACAGGGAGCTCATTCATTTCAATGGGAAGGCCTAGGTCACATGAGCAAACAATGAGGTTGGCCCACGAGCGCCCCCTACAGACTGAGTAAAGGATTACATGGGGAACAAGGTATTTAGGTTTTCATTTGTTTGAAGTTTTTTTCAGATATAAAATGTATTATTTTGGTGTTCTTTGGAATAAGACAAAAAAAATTAATTCATAGGGGGCGTTATTTTACAAAATAAATGCCTTCCGTTTGCACATACAAAGTTCGATTTGCACAAAATTTGAATTGATTGTTCAGATGTTGGGTTTGGGTAAACTGAAAGTGTAAAAGACAAAATTGCAGCAATAGCGCCCCCTACAGATTGAGTCAAGTATTACATGGGGAGAATGAGGTTTACCTTTTCAAAGACACACACAATCACTGATCATAGGAATTAAAAATGCACAGTTTCGCTCCCGTCAGGGCGGTAGGAAAATGGCGCGTCAGCGCCACCTCCTTTGCACGGTGCGGCGAGGGCCGTTTGACGCCGCTTGCGGTTTTTTTTTAACATGTTTTTGTAATAGCCTTAGAACACAACAGCAAAGGACTTCAAATAGTTGTTGATTCAAGCCTGGAAATCATTATAAACATTTTACCACCTCTCTCTCGCCTCCTTCAACACAAAAGCATCATTTGCGTTTGACAAAGAAAATACGATTGTTTACAGATTTTAGTCTCGCAGGCTGAAACCAAAGAAGCTTCACCTCTTGCCGGCTTCATTTTTAGATTCACAGTCACAGAGATTAGCCTTTTCAGCTGGAAACAGGTTTACACCCATATCTCCAAAGAAGATTCAAAATGCATTCATGTGGGCTAACTCAAGCAGCGCAGCTTATTTTTGGAAGAAGAATAGAAATATCCATGCCGTGTTAAAAGTTCAGGCTGCCACACAAGCACCAAATGTATTCTCTCTGCCTCCCACAGCCACAGACGGACACAGATTCACATTATTAGGGAAATGGGTTCAGCTGCTTTGACCAACAGCGGCTCCGTTTATAGCATCTTGTGCAGAACAGACTGTCGCTCGCAGCCGAAGGGTCAGTCACCACACGCGAACGCCCATGTGCACCGCTCCGCTGGTTCTCTCTGTATTTAGACATTTAAATATGGCCTCTGTTTATTCATACTTGCTTGGGTTCAAAGTCCATCCATCCATCCATCCATTTTCTTCCGCTTCATCCGTTGGTGGGTGGCAGGGGGCAGCAGTCAAAGCAGAGACTCTCAGACTTCCCTATCTACACACACTTTCTCCAGCTCAACCACGGAACTCCCATGATCCCTTGATTATCCGATGGAGAGTATAGAGCTGGTTCAGTGTTCCACGGCCGGGACGAAACCCACACTCCCCGGAGGTTGAGGATCACTCACCTGTAGTTATTAAAGATTAACATAACTGTACTGTTATATTCTTTTTTGAGTATTTGTTAGGACCCGGCTCAGCTTACGTGTAAGGAAGTAACAGAATAACCAAGATGGTAGAATGATAACTAAAATCATTCATCAATCAATCAATCGTCAATTTATTAAGATGACAAAATAGGTAAAACTGCTGACAAAATATGATTAAATATCTAGGAAACACACAGAGTAAATACATAACCTATTAATCACATATGCAATGACAAAACAGTGTTCATACACGGTTTTTCATAAAATGTTTCTACAGATGAACACATACAAGTATATATGTCATCGTTTAGGTTTTTTTCCTGTTTTATTTTGTATTTCTAAAGTTAGGTACCCCAGCCCTTAAGCTTTCCTCATATTTAGGCATTTCTCTGGTCCTCCCGGTTTTGCGCAGAGGATGAAGTCCCCTGATGCTTTGACGAAAACGAGCAGAGTTTTTTGGACTAAAGTGTGGATTTATAGAAAACCAATGAATTTGACAAGATAAAAAGTTCAGGATGACAAGGAACATTAAAATCCCCACAAAATCCAACCTTTATGAAAGCCGTAGGTTCTCTGTCAGCTGAGGGTGAGCTGTTTTAGTTTACATGGAGTTCTATGGGGAAGATTTCTGAGTAGCCCACGTGAATATGTTCTTGTTTAGTCTGCAGTACCACGGGAAGCCCCTTAGCATGGAGTTCTTCAGGTTTAAGCGTGTGATACCATATTCAGTTATTATTATAGAGCCATGCTGTTTTACCACTGACTTCCTCAAAAGTCAATGTGATAGATGTGTGCTTTTGTCCCCATTCATATAAAAATCCCAACTTACTCACCTCTAGATTCAGATTCATATTCATTTTATTTGCCATGTGCAGTATAAAAACCACATTGGAATACATTTGCAAAAAAGGTACTCTGTGTGCACCAACAGAATAAAGAGCACAATACAATGTAATATAAAATACACATAAACATACAGAGTAAATAAATAAAAATAGCCGACACTGTGGCTCCGATCGTCAAAAAAACGATACAAGGGGCAAAAGCAACAATAAAGTGCTCTGTTTAGGCACCTAACAGCTTGTGGAAAGAAGCTGTTAGCACAGCGAGATGTCTTGCATCTCAGCGACCGATATCTTCTGTCCGAGGTAAGAAGCTGGAACATGGCTTTACCAGGGTGGCAACACCTCGATAACCTCGAGAGAACAACATGGTTTTCATCCAGGCAGGTGACCCATATGTAATAACATCTTTCTAACACGTAAATGCACAGTAATCATGCCACACTCCAGTGGGGGCTTTCAGTGGTAAAGACATGGCCTATTTCTGATTATAAAGAGTAATCAAGTATGATTGGGTGGACGTGCGTTATCCTCTCTGTGTATTAGGAAAACTAGCTCAGGCTTTGTTGCAAAAAAGGACAGGTGAATATGGCACATTGAACATTCACAGAGCTGCTTGACAAAACTATTCATCACAAGTATCAAAGGAGAAAAGTAGGTCATATGTAACCAATGATTACATATGACCTATAGTTATTACAATTTAAAATAACTATTCTGTTACTGAAGAGATTTAAAAAAAACAGCTCTGTATGTGAAACATGTTAATACATCTGACTTGTTTTTCACCACAAAAAATATTGTAATCATAAACTCACACTCCTCATCAAAAGCGATACGTTGTAGTTATAATCACTTTTACATTTTTCATGTTGCTTAAAGATAAACAACGCAACTTTCCTTGTGAAGGGTCTTTGAATATTTAATCTCTAAATATTTCCTGAAATGTTTCACAGAATGGCATTAATTTGTCCAACTCTATTGAAGACAAGAATGTGACTTTTCAAGGATAACTACAGGACATATCTGTGCAGAGGATGGCCTATCCAGTGTTTAAAATCATGTTTTTGTTTATCCATAAAACTAAATTCATTTTGCACAACCAGAAGTAGTTCATAATCAGTCAATCTTAATTTGTAAGCTCTTTTCCAACTAAGAACAAAGTGATTCACAGGTCCATAAAACAACAACCCAACACAAAACAAGAAAAGAAACCTTCAAATCGCACAGGGCTTTCAAATCAAAAACATTATAATCACTCAGGACATTACTTCATTACTACTATTACTACATTTTGAAAAACATAGACAAATACACACAGCAAATTAAAATATATTACATCTATGGCTCTGTCCGTTCGCTTTGAATGGCACCCACAAGTGATAAAAATACAGCTCTGCAACATGTTAGCGCTAAAAATAGCTTCAAATATGCTGTGGCACATACTGTATACATTTGCATTAGCCCTGTGCCCATAGGACGTGGGTGTCATTGTCTAAACTCTGCCCAGCGTGATCCCAGCGCCGCCAGCTCTTGGTGATGAATATGAAACCTGACGTATGAAGCCTCCAGATGTCTTGTCACAGATTGGGTCCAGCGGTTGCATGCATTTATACATTTTTTCCCTTATCCCCTCAGTCTCGGTCTCATAAAGAGGAGATAGGAGACTTAAGAGGAGGCGCCCGCTGACTTTGGGATGAGAAAGAAGCGTGGATAAATTGTGCGGCCAGCAGTGTTTGCGAGTAACATACATGTACCTATAACTTTTGTCACTGTGCGTTAAATTAAAGCTTCACCATATCGTCAAATCAATAATGTCAATGGTTTTGTATTTGGAAGTTTCTCTAAAGTCTGATTTTGAATAACTAATGGAATTATAGCTCCATAGCTCTAGAGTTTATTTTATTGTATTTTATTTCATTCTATTTTACCATCTTATTATCTTATTTTAATTCTACTGTCTATTATCTTAAACAATAGACTCAGTTTGATAGGTGCAATCTGAGTTCTCGTATTTCCTTCTTTCCCTGCTGTAATGTGTGCAACGATGACATTGAAATTTCCCCACTGTGGGACGAAGGGAATTGTGTAATCTAGCACAGTATACTGAATCAGAATCAGAATCAGAATCATTTTTATTGCCAACGTAAGTAACGGGAGGTCACAGACTTGGAAATTGCTTTGGCTCAGTGCAACAGTCAAAAAGAGATAATAAAAATAAGAATAAAAAACACTTCTAAAGAATAAATTTAAATTTAAAATAGAGTTACAGTTACTATTTACAATATACAAGTGCACATGGTGCACACAATGTAAGGTGACAGCAGTACAGTGAAGTAAAGTGACGTATGATGGGCAGTAAAGTGACTTTATAAAGGGCGGGGGACAGGTTAAGAAGTGTTCAAGAGTCCAACAGCAGAGGGGAAGAAACTGTTCTTGTGGCGGGAGGTTCTAGTCCTGATGGACCGCAGCCTCCTGCCTGAGGGGAGTGGTTGGAATAGTCCATGTGCAGGGTGAGAGGGGTCGGCTGTGATACGACCAGCCCGGCCTCGAGCTCGGGCGACGTACAGGTCCTGCAGCGATGGAAGGCTGCGGCCGATCACTTCCTCTGCAGAGCGCACAATGCGCTGTAGTCTACTTAACTGTTATACCACAAATTTTTTTTATTTCTAATCAAACAACCCATTGGCTTAATAATGCATAGTCCTCTCTATGAATACAGCAGCTTCAGTTGAGCTGTTTTGGTCAAGTGTACAATAAAATCCCATATTCAGTTTTGGGGATCTAAATTACTAATCAATTATAGGGCTGGAAAGCGGAAGTGCGAGATTTTGCGAGATTTCCACCCGCAGATACAAACAAACCACACGTGCCACTTGTATGGTGCTGAGATTGCCAACTTCTTCCTCCTTAAAGGACTTTCCTGTGTTATTTTGGACACATTTTGTCTCTGGGACAGAAAAACTGAGTGAGCGGTCGGAATTAGCTGTGAACTGACCATGTGCTGACGTTTCTATGACGGGGAGATGAGAAAGGTGCAGGGCCGTGCTCAAACTTATTGTTTTTTAATCCACTATAATGCATCAGAAAGACAATATAGAAACACTATTCCCATGCAAATATATTGATGTCCCTTACAGCTAGCTTTGCTGCGTTGGTTATGAGCCAATGTTTATGAATGATCAGTTTTCTATCTGTACATTAGCTCCATCTCCACTTCACACTCACTGCAGCTTTACATTGGGCCTTTTTTCTTTTTGCTGTGCTGTCAAAAATAACATGATGTAGTTGAGTTACCTATTCATTTAATACTAATGATTGTCCGTTTTCTGTTATATTTGAACATTTGTTAAATGTTATTTAATATGTGCTAATATGTTCCTCCTTTATCTCTCAAATAAATAAATACATTTATCCTGTGTGACAACAATAAAGTTAATCTTATCTTAAAATACAAGCCACAATGAAAGGCTCGGCAGCGCACTACAGGTTAGCATTACAACAAGTTAGCTTGAATACATATTCAAGTTAACCATCTGTAAAATCAGACAAAATGTTTTATCACAACTGCATAGCTTTTTACACAGCTTCAGTTGGTCTTTGGGAAACCTAAAAAATGAGCATGCTTCATGTAAACTTTGATGATAACAGCCGAAAACAAAGCAGAGCATTTTGCACCATTCATTTAAACAGCCTCTTCGAACAGCTGACGGTTTGTTTGTATCCGAGCAAATGAACCGGAAGTGCTTCTGGGACGAGACTTTCCAGCCCTATTGAAGGAGTAATCTTCTAACGAATCAACAATTTTGTGGGACGAATAAAATATCTCTTAAAATAATCTTTACTCACAACCCTGAAGCGTTAAAATGAAGCGATTATCTCACACAATTCCCACATATTTCACAAAACGTTCTTTGAGAATAGAAATAGATCTTCTCCACAGACGCTACAGGAAGAGCAGCAGCGGCAGCACCTTTTTACGCCGTTAAAATGAGTTTCCGTTAGCGCCGTTATTAACGCGTTTAACTGACAGCACTAGTTTTTGTCTGTTGCTGCAAGTCATGCAGCACATTTTGAGAGTTTTTATAAAGTGTGAAAAAGATGAGATGTCTCTTTTGGAATGAGAAAATAATGCTTCTGCTGACAACAGGACAAAAGATACTCGTTCCATTGACAAATCTTGACAAACTATACAGACAGCAAGAGACTTTTCCCCCAAACTAAAGTGATTTGTTTAAGTTACTGAAATAATTGCAGTGTTTGCCATTTGAAATATTGCATCCACAAAATGTTTTATACCTCGATTTGACTGTGATTTGTCTTGTAGCCCTAATTCCTATTACATCTACTTTTGTATTGAACCAAGATAAACAGAAGCCCTTGTCGAGACGGCCGCATTTTTAACTGATTCATCCCAAGACTCTTTTAATACTCTTTTATACTTCATTATGGGCCATGCTTGAACAAAAACACCTCCCATTCTCCCAGAGACAATGTTAATAAGCAATTTATTTGGCGTCTAAATTGGGAGAAACAGTCCTCTTTGTTTTCTGTGTCTTTCTCTCCCGTTGACATGACTGCTTTACTATCTGCAGGCAATTATTAGCAGCCGTATTAAGTCTGTCTGCAGGGAATTGATTTGAACTCTATTCATGTCTCCATTGTACAGATGCACACCGACCAAGGACGAGGTTTCTAGGACGTCATGATTAGCTTTTGTACGGGGAACAAACCAAACACCGGGATTTGAGCAGGCACATGTACAAAATGCATAAATACTATAATTTAACCCATCATGTAAGAGTAAATTATATGGAGCAAATATGCCCCAAGTGACACAGAGGGATGCGTAAGTATCCACACCGCCTCAAGTGTGGATATCTCAGGGTCTTTCTGAGTGGAGTTTACATGTTCTCCCCATGACTGCGGAGGTTTCCTTCGGGTGTTCCGGTTTCTCCAACCACTAAAAACATGTACAACAGGCATGACTGAAACAAGTGAGTGAATGTTGGTGTTGGTCGGGGCAGGTTCATTTTGTCCAATCAAAAAGCAAAATAACCTTCAAGTGGGTCTCTTTGACAGCCTTTAGGCACCTGGGCTATACAGCTGTGATACGGCACTTTTGAAACCACTTCAACCACTGTTTGACTCTATCTCAATCTGATCCTGCCACAGTTCTATCCCATTTCTTGTCTGTATTTTTGCCGGATTCTCTTAGCTCTTTCTCATCACATTATCAAACCTGTCACGTTTATCCTAGGTCTCCTGAGGGACCTTCCATAGCGCCTTTACAGCTTATCTGATATTCCAATATTATGAGCAGGACAGTATCACCATGTCTTCCTTCAGTCACTGTGAACGATTATCCTGCAGAAAAGAACACTTATATAAGTATGTTCACATTTTCATACGTCATATACTATCATGTTAAAGAACATGTTATTAAGCTTTTTTAATTGTTTTCCTCATTAAAACCCCCAGACAATAGAAACACAGTTACAACAGGAGATTTTACAGTTTTTACCTAAAAAACATATCAGAGAATCAAACAGTTCAAACTCAGGAAATGCAATAATAACAAACATATGGGAGCCATGGAATCATAGCGGGCGGATCATCATTCTGCATTAGCAAGCATTTTGCCGATGCAGTACTTCATAAAATTGAAGTACTTCATAAAATTAGTCTGAATTAACAGACTTGACTGTACATTTTAAACTAGATAGGTCATGTTGGATTTAAATTAAATATGTAAAAACTGGTATGTATGGAGATATAAATATGTATGGAGATATAAATACTACTAACAATCGACTAAAACCACAAACTAACCTGTATATTTTGTGTGCTCCCTGTCTGCTCTTACTACTGTCCTGTATGTTTGCTGCAACATTGAAATTTGCTGACTGTGGGACGAATAAAAAGGTGTTCTTATTATTTTTATTCTTAACTGTATGGCAGTGCGGGTCCATTCTGGTCATCTAACTCCATCAGCCATGATTTCCATATTTCACATTTTTAACCATAGATTAAGTAATTAAATACTCCATAATGGAGGTACATATAGCTCATTATTTGCTAGTTAATGCGAGGTAATCCATGTTCATGATTTGCATTGTGATTTCTAATTAACATCCCCATTCGCTGATAATCGTGTAAAAAATTTTGCTGTAATGAAATGATTTGCAGGGAGGAAGTGGTGAGTGAACAGGATAATATGGACAGGGTCTGTTTGAGTAATGACAATAATTATGAGCTGGGCAGTTTGCAGGTTTGATGGATTCTTTGGAGCCTGCCCCGGTGAAGGACACAGCTCTCTTATGTCGTGGCGTGTGTCTATGGCCATTACTGCGCTGTTTTCAATGTGTAATGGGATGTTAAATGCAAGTCCCCAGGGTTAGCAGTAACAAAACTTTGTAAAATGCACCCATAGAATAAAAAGGAACAGCGAACCTCAGGCCAATACAAATGAAGTTGTTATAGGGCGACCGTATAAGACGCATTGAGGGTTTTAGAACACGTTTGGCCTTCCAGAACCCAAGCATTATTTAACCTTTGCTGCGAAAAAGGAATAGGTTTTCCGAAAATAATACATGTTGTGTGTACAGAAGTAATGCAATAAGCAGTTTAGAGCTGAAAACATTTGTCACAACTGTAAGGGTTAGGGTTTTATCATTGCTGTGTATAGACTCGAAACTATGTGAGAGCTGTGAAATATAGAAAGTCTCAAGACAAAGATGCATTAGAAATATTAGATTATCGAGCATTAATAAATGTACTAAGTGTAAAAAGTTATTTTCTGTCTTCTTATGTTTAAGGCTTAGAACGTTATTTTAATAAGACAAACAATTTAAAGAAGCTAGTACTGCTAATTACCTGATATGTTTTGGCGCTAAACTTCCGCCTTCGTCAGAGGTGGCATGATTGTATGACCTGTCTCTTACCAGCTGTCACACCATCAAGTGTCACCTCTGACGAAGGCAGATGTACTGTATACCCCAAACCATGTTAGGTAATTAAGCATTACTAGCTTACATTTTTTGTCTAAGTATAAAAACCTTCTAAGCCATGAATAAATGTAGCAGTATTATTAGGCAGTTTAGCACCGCAGACGCATTATGTAGTAATATGCATTTATAGCATTTGTAATTATCAATAAGATTTGGCCATTAGACCCCAGCAGAAATAGCATGACGTCTACAGGAGTGCATACCATAGGAGGTGATAGAGACCCGGGTGGAGGCTGAGTTGATAACACAACGATTCCTCCATTGAAGAGGCAGTGACAGGTAGGGAGGAGGTGGGTTGGTGCGCGAACAGAATTAGGACGCAGGGACTGAGAGGCTCTGGTTGAATGAAGTCTTGAAGTGATGTTGATGAGCGCAGCTGTGTGACTGGAGCTGAGGCTGCAGGTGTGTAGTAGAAGGAGGACTGATGAGGCAGGGGACAGGGAACACTGAGAACTGTCTCTTGGTCTTCCTCTCTGAATTTACACTTTAGCTGCATTTGTGTCTCAGTTCTTTTAGTAAAAACTACCAATATTTTTTGGACTTCAAAGTAAAGCCACTACTTTAGCTTTCTATTATCAAAATAATAGCTAGTGGGAGCCCTATAAATTGTATGTTGGACTATAAAACGTCTGTATGTTACTGTAGATAGTGACTTTTTTATTTTATTTTTTTATTTTTTATTTTGCAGGGCGGGCGTTGCTTCGGCTAAACGGTGAGAAGTTGGAAAGAATGGGAATCGTCCAGGAGACACTCCGTCAGGAAGTCCTTCAGCAAGTCCTACAGCTTCAAGTGCGAGAAGAAGTCCGCAACCTCCAGCTCCTCAGCAGAAGTAAGTTTTCATTTTTACAGATCATATTAGGTTACTACTCCACAAAGACAAAACTGATTTACAAACTGATTAAAAGTGACGGAGGATTTCCTTCTTAATTTCAGTGCTGTATTTTAGTATCGTAATATTTAAACACAATATTTCTTATCTGACGCCAGATCTTACCAATGTGGGGAGAAAGATTTAAGTATCTTATATCCGACCTCATCTTCCTGATTTAAAAATAAACTACAACCAGTCAACATTGTAGATCACAGAGGCCCAATATATGTTAGAGTCAAAAATACCAAATTTTTGCAAATCAAATTCAACATGTATAATCATTTTTGGACATTTGTCATTCTACTCCCTGTGAACCAATTGCTCCTATGTCTTATCAAACCATACCCTGTGTTCGGGAATGGTTTGATTCTCTGATCTGTTGTTGATGAATCGACAACTGTGTAAAATACTTCAAGACAACTTCTATTATAATTTAGGGCTAGACAAAAATATACTGAATTGATCTCATTTTGAGCATGACAGACATTACATTTTTGCTGTGCTAAAATCTATATTCATTTAATCTTTAATTCAGACACATAAAAAGTCCATATAACACAAAAACAGGCAACACAAATAAAGGCAAACATACAATATATATGCATTACAGAACTTACAATTTACAAAAAATACATGCATTATATAAGCTATAAGGCAATGAACTGAAAAAGCATTTAAAAGTCTAAATAGTGACCACATGGAGCCTGCTGTGACAGACGAGGACCGGAACACTCCAGTGCAGTTTATTTGTGGCTGTATCGACCAAAACGGTTGATTTGTTGCTCCTGAGTGCCGCCTTCTCTAAACACTTATATCGTCAAACATCACTGCAGCCTCTTTGTCACTACAGACCCGCATCCGGACGCACACTTCGGTCATGAGTCATAGTTGTCTGAAAATAGATCGTGACATTTTGCTACTGGAGTTGAATAATAAAACAATTTGCCAAAACGTTATTAATAAAGAAGTAAGTGTAAAATCTGTAACTTTAGCATTATAAAGAAGCAAATATATAATCTGTAGCATTAGTATAAGAAAGAAGATAAGATAAGAATTCCTTTATTCGTCCCACAGTGGGGAAATTTCGATGTTGCATCGCACATATAGGACAGTAGTAGGAGCACACAGGGAGCACACACAATATATACAAATAAGTATTAGCTATGTTTCTTAGCTAACATAACTAGCTGTAGATGCTGAAAATGCTTCAATACCAGTCAAGCAAGTATATAATCTGTAACGTTAGCATAATAAAGAAGCAAGTATATAATCTGTAACTTTAGCATAATAAAGAAGCAAGTATGTAATCTGTAACTTTAGCATAATAAAGAAGAAAGTATATAATCTGTAATGTTAGCATAATAAAGAAGCAAGTGTGTAATCTATAACGGTAGCATAATAAAGAAGCAAGTATATAATCTGTAACTTTAGCATAATAAAGAAGCAAGTATTTAATCTGTAACGTTAGCATAATAAAGAAGCAAGTATATAATCTGTAACTTTAGCATAATAAAGAAGCAAGTACTGTATATAATCCGTAGCGTTAGCATAATAAAGAAGCAAGTATATAATCTGTATCTTTAGCATAATAAAGAAGCAAGTATATAATCTGTAACTTTATCATAATAAAGAAGCAAGTATATAATCTGTAACTTTAGCATAATAAAGAAGCAAGTGATGTGTAATCTATAACGGTAGCATAATAAAGAAGCAAGTATATAATCTGTAACTTTAGCATAATAAAGAAGCAAGTATATAATCTGTAACTTTAGCATAATAAAGAAGCAAGTACTGTATATAATCCGTAGCGTTAGCATAATAAAGAAGCAAGTATATAATCTGTATCTTTAGCATAATAAAGAAGCAAGTATATAATCTGTAACTTTATCATAATAAAGAAGCAAGTATATAATCTGTAACTTTAGCATAATAAAGAAGCAAGTGATGTGTAATCTATAACGGTAGCATAATAAAGAAGCAAGTATATAATCTGTAACTTTAGCATAATAAAGAAGCAAGTATATAATCTGTAACTTTAGCATAATAAAGAAGCAAGTATATAATCTGTAACTTTAGCATAATAAAGAAGCAAGTGATGTGTAATCTATAACGGTAGCATAATAAAGAAGCAAGTATATAATCTGTAACTTTAGCATAATAAAGAAGCAAGTATATAATCTGTAATGTTAGCATAATAAAGAAGCAAGTATTTAATCTGTAATGTTAGCATAATAAAGAAGCAAGTATATAATCTGTAACTTTAGCATAGTAAAGCATAATTATGTATCATTGTTAGTGTCACGAGGCGATGTGATCGGGGGACTCAAAACGCAGAAATGCAAAAATAATGATTTAAGGATGAAAACATAAATCCAAGGTAAAAAAAAAAAAAGGAGACATATGGAGCCAAAACAGTGAACGGGCACGCGCAATGCGTCAAAAAAAAAAAATCCAAAATATAACTTGGAACATGAAAAAGACGGATAAAGAAGACAATCCAATGGACCAGCAACAAGGAGAGAGGAGCACAGGGTACATATGGACACAGGTGAAACAGACAGGAAGTAAAACCAAACCCACAGAGATCTAAAGTCAAAACAAAACAAAGTACACAATAAAACCACACCTTTACCGTTAGCATTCACTGACAATCCCCATCTGCTCCTTTAAGCCCAAACTTTTTAATACCGTCCAGACTGTAGAAAAACAAAGGATTTCAATACTCAGCACTAGTATTTTTGTTGTTTTCAAAGTGTGACATTGAAGGAGTTAAAACCATGTTATTACTTTTATAAGGGTATATTTACGAATACTTTTCTCAGTGACTGTCTGTGTGCGGGTGATGCTTTTCGTGTTTCCTGTCGCCCTGAGAGCTCTCTTCAATCACTGCTCACAATCGACCAGAACATGAAGAGGTTTTCTCTCCCAGTCGACTGATTAATGCTCCAAGAAATGTGATTGATAGAAATTTTACAACAACTCGTTCTCACCCGCACTTTAGATAGAGTTTTAGCTGTCAGGTTTTTAAGATTATGAGAATACAGGGCTGTGGAATGAAGAATAGAATGGGTGGAATAAGTTTTTGCATAAAAAAAAAAAAACAGTTGGTATAATGGTGTAGATTGGTTGTTTTTTTACCTGGTTTTATTTTGGTATATATGTGTTCTCTTTTAATTCCTGTCTGTCCTGTTGATTGTATGCTCCTCCCTGTGTCTCTATGTGTGTATTTACACCCTGGGATGTGTGTGTGTTTAATTTGTAATAACTTCCAGCCAAATGGCTCAATGAACACAATGATTCAGAATGGGCCAACAAAGTGGGAGTGTTGGGACTGGTCAGTGGAGCCGGGGGTGGGTGAATATAATGTATAAAAGATATGATAATTACTCAATCGGAAAAAAATCCATTTATATTCATTTACATAACTTCATTGTGATACAAGTAACAATTTTAATTTCTAAAGTGTGTAGGTGGTTTTTAAAATGGAATACCCAGGAGGCTCCAATAGCTCATAGGTGGGCCCCCAAAACTATGAGTGTGAAAATAGGTCAAAACAATGTGTAAATATTGGTCAAAATCTGTGGAGGTAAAGTTGTCTTTTTTTCCATTTTCATTTTAACCCTTTGATGTTCACTTCTTGAAAAAAGCAATGTATTTTTTTCCTTTTTTGATTTTCTAATATGTAGGAGCACTAATAACACAAATATAATTATAATACTCTATATTTCAGTTTTTAATTTCAACTCCCTAGTTTTTAAACATAAGTCTTTACCTAATGGTTCAAATGCAGTTTGATGGTAAAAGTGCCTAAAACCATGTGAGTTTCCCCAAAGTGGTATGTTTCAGTTCCAAGAGATTCAAAATGTAATGTAATGATTGAGGAAACCATTTGGTCTTACTACACTATTGTAAAAATTTCATTTCGTTGTAAGGTTTGGATTTGCTCCATTGAACTCCGTTAACAAATGGTAGGGGTTTACTCCTTTTGCAGATTGAAATGATTGGATCAGAGTTTTCTCTGACGTATGTCCCGAGTGAGTCGTTAGCATTTAGCATTTAACAGAGCCTGTGGGGAGTAGAGCCACAACATCTTTTCAGCAATGACATTTGCTAAATATTCCTCTTGCTCTGGCTTCAATTACTTGATATTTGGGAGGCGAACCAGAACGGATTACTTTCCTATTCCATTCGCCGCCATTTGAAATTCAGAGCAAACTCTTGACGTCACCGACACCTAGCTGCAACACCAGCCTCCCCGCTTGCTGATTGGTCGGTGGGGATACAACCGAGGTAACTGCAGCCCCATGGATCAAACCCAGTACATGTAGGGAAATAATAATTGACTGGAGTTTACAGATGGCTACGGCCAGACGAGACGTGTATTTACATCCATAGAGACAACATTGTAACATTGAGATAGTAAGTCTTTATCGAGATGTGGGTTCTCCTTGAATGTTTCCTTAAATGATGCAGCAACTTTTGTTTCCTGAAAAACCCAACTTGAATACAAATGCACCAAACCAATCTGTTTTTACCTGTTAATTTATTTGCCCCATGTACTTGCAATAATCAATTTTCTTATTTGCAACATTTGTAATATCAATGGCATTGGCTTAACCAGGTGTTCTGCATGAGATTATCCTGGACTGAACCACAAGTCCGACCACAAGTGAGCATTGAGGAAAAATAATTAAAGAGCTGTTGGACACTTCTATTAAAAGTGCGATGCAAATGTAATTTAGCAGTCGAGCGGGTGCAGGTTAATTTGCTGGCCCCGTATCTCACACTTGAGGATCACAGGGTGAAGGGGAAGTGGAGGTGACAGAGGCTCATTTAGCAATTTAAGTCTCAGTCGACAACTCGGCCATTTGTGCGAACACAGAATTGTGGTATTGCCGTATATTTCATTATAATATAAAGGTAGATTGTTGATCCATTTAATGTTAAAATCACTTGCTATGTGTAGACTTATATCAGCCTCGTACAAATGGAAACACATTCTTTAAAAAGTGTTTTTCTGAGCTTTAAACCAACAACATTGTTTCCTCAATAAATACAGACTCAGCGTTGTTCTTCGCTCCACTCGCGCTAATATCAGAAACTTATGGTACAAACTGCCCCTTTTGTCTCGACCCTGTTACACTATGATTATAATGATTACACAATTAAATACAGCTCAGAGTTACACAATGCTTTTAAATGTCACGTATTGTCTGAAAATGTCTTTTGGCATTTCCTCAATGGAAATGTATGGGATTGTAATTGCAGCAATCAACGTTTGATCTTGAAAAAAAAAAAGTTCAATTGCTAGTAGAAGTAGTACTTTATACGTACATAGATGTTTATCCATATATCCTCACATTCTAAAACATGTTATGCCTAGAAAACACACTCCTCTCTATTATAATTCACAACATTGAGCAAAAACATTTTTACAGCATGCACCATAGGTAACATCATTCAGCCAAGCCCCAAGGTCTGCAGATGGGTCCCTGGGAGCTGTATTGTAGTGTACTGCTCCTGACAGGTGGCCCCTGGCGGCCCTGGAGGATGGTTCAGACTGTATATAGACAAACTCCAAGAAGGCTAGTAAGCAAATGCGCATAGGAACTCCATTCACCTACATTGAAACATAAACTCCTCTTGTGCCACACTCATTTTTGGTCTTCAGAATCTATAGTTTCTGTTCTACATGATCCTGGTATTTTTATTTTAGTTAATTTAACAATCAGGTGCCTTCTGTCTCCAAATTTGGCTTCAAAGTTCTTTACAAAACACATTCAAAACATAACATTATTTCTCCCTTTGTACATCCCTATTTAACTATTAGACCCCTATTATTCTCACAAGGAAATAAACAAATTATCTAAAATTCCTAAACATCACATTAAAATGATAAGTTCCATGTTAGAATATTGGAAAAAGTACAACCCGAAGTACTGAAAATGCTACAAAAGTGACCAAGAAAATGGGATAATGAATGCAACAACAGGCAGTAGATGAGTACATGCAGTCCCTCACTGATCCAATCCACTTTATCTATATAGTACATTTTATAAAAAACAAAAAACAAGTGAAATTAAATAAAAACAATTGGAATAAAATAATAAAAAACTATGAAAATAAAATAAAAACAATTATCCATATACAAAAACTGATGCCTGCCAGTTTTAGTTGTGATTTAATTGTGAGGGTCCTAGTATCAAACATGCATGTATCGATCTAAAACCAGGTGAAAATGAGAGAGAAAACAACTATAACGTGGTCAAACACTGCCAAAAGCCATTTCTGAATGTAACAATCTTGTAATCTGCGGAGCTACTCCCCTGACACATTTACAAATCAAGCACAGTCTAGACGTGGGCTGTTAAATATGATTTATCTCCCAAAGATCAGGCAAAAATTAAATATTGATTTCTTAGTAACTATTCAGAAGAGGGCGAAATATGAAGGGCTCTGATCTCAGGCATGTTGCCATAATTTAACATTTCAGACTTTGATCCATTTAAACTTTAAATCTCAGCCTCAAACAGCCGGCAACAGTGTGAGGTTTTCAGATAAATGTGTGACTTGTGGATTGGGTTTGATTTACAAACAAAGTACAAAATAACTAGAAAATCCACACCATGACCTTTGTAGTCCAATTTGTTTTGCTTTTAACATTATATTTGTTGAAAGAAAAAGTATTATTTATGAAGTTTGGTACCTCAGCAAGTTCCTAATGTGAAAAAGAATTACATTTATTCAAAGTCTCTGTGGTCCAACCTGACTTGCATGTGTGTGTAGGAGAAACCAGAGCACTCAGAGGAAAGCCAAACCTGGATCTGTTTGGCTGAGAGGCAAACAGGTCCTGGTACTAACCACTCTGCCATCTGCTTGTGCATAGTTAGATATATGATCAAAACAAACAGGTGTTTTTGGTAATGGAGTAGCAGTGTAAGAGGCCACAGAAGAGTGGAGAGAGGAAGGACTGTGTGTCCGTGCTGTTTTCTCATACTAATATATGAATGGGAATAAGCACTAGATTGATATTTCACACCCACACCAAATCACATTCGTTTAGTTTCACACAGATTGTATAAAATTGTCTTTTTCACGCAATAAAATCAAATAAACATTTGTTAGACAGAAAGAAAGAACTGGCACCCGATAATCTTTACGCTTTTATCCATGCATTTTAAAGAATCTCACACACAAAGTCCCTCCTTTTTTTGTAATATTTGTAATCTGTTGACTGTAATCAATAGTCAGTAAACAACATACCTGCATGTGAAAACTAGATGCGGTCAGACCTCTGAAGCTGTGCAGGGAAGGGCCTGGTTAGTACTGTGATGGGAGACCTAAGGGAACACCAGGTGCCACAGTAGAGAGACTGCTGCTGCAAAATTCCAAATTGGCGTGGGGTCCTTAGGAAAGACCCTTCACACAAATTGCCTAAAATGAGTGGCTACAGTTGTAGTTTGTCACCATTAGGTATGGAGAGAATGAAAAATGACATGTGAAGCATCTTTGAGTGTCCAGAAAAGCGCTATATAAAACCAATGCATTTTCATTATTATTAACATATTCTCACGGATTATCACTCCCCTACTGTCAGGTAATATGTGCGGGACTTAAAGGCAGACTTATGTCAAACCTGCGTGTTCACGTCACATACTTGATGTGTGAAAGAGCAGATGCAACCAGCTGGTTCAGTGACAGCCAAACTCCAGGCACAGTCTCTGGGATTGATCGACACCAGACTGCTGCCTCTTTAAACCCACCTCCCCACAGAGTGATCCCACCAGCTGTCTCCAAACTATAGACATTCAAACAGATGACACCGGACAACCTGCACGTTTGTGGCTGCATAAGTGAATGAGGCATTGATTCGAGGCTTGCACATAATGAGAGCAGTGGGTCTCTCTGGTACCATCATTGCAGAGGCGGGAAGCAAAGATTTATTGAACTCTGCCAAGAATTACAAAATAAGAGGTATTAATTGCTTGAATCGAGAGTTTGAGTCTTAATTTTAGTACATTGTTGCTTTAAATTCTCATTCTAAAAGAGACACTTTTTGTATATTTTTAGAACAAGATCCTTTTGCTTGTCCCATTGGCCACCGCTCAAATTTAAGATATGATTAGCCAAAATTTGAGCAATTATTTTTCCATCATATTTTTGCAGTGAAAGATTAAGGATTTCTGTTTGTAAATTGGTTCATTAAACTGCTAAGAATGAAGCTACCGGATTTGCCACAAAAAGGGATCACAAAGATTTTAAGTAATTTATAATTTTATGATTTGGGCAATTTATTCTCTTTCCTTAAAACTGGAGAACAAAGTTTTGAATACACAAGAAATGGAAAAAATTGAGCCCCTTTAAAACTGCATATTGTTAATTACTCTGCGCCATGTGTGATGTTAACAAAAAAGTGATTTCCACATCTACTTCAATATGCAAGGCAAGTGTATTTGTATGGCACAGTTCACACACAAGGCAACTCAAAACAAGAAAAGAAACACTAAATCATAAATAATCACCTGGATTAGAATTTTGTTAGAGTAGAAGCCAGTCTCACATTTGCAGGAAGACTGTTTCAGATTTTTGCGGTATAAATCTGAGACACTCCCTCGCTGGTACTGTCTCTGGGCACCAGCAGGAGGCCAGTCTCTGTGCTCCTCAGCGTCCCAGCAGGAGGCCAGTCCCTGCTGCTAGTCCAAGGGTCCAAGGTGGTTCATATAGCAATAAGCTGTTTCACTGTCTAGATATTGTCTGCTTAATGTCTAATTTTATATTCCAATATGAAATGCCAAAGTAAATATTCTTGCCAAATGTATTCTGGGCCAAAATGTACATGTGACATAATGCTTAAAATTTGTCCTTTAAACCAGTGTTTTTCAACCTGTGTGCCGTGGTACATTTGTGTGCCTTGAGATGATGTTTGGTGTGCCTTGGGAAATATTCACATAATCGGTCAAAATAATGTGAGAAGATCAGAAAGACTTTTTGCGCTCATTTCATTTTCTATTAGAATGACTTTGCTTTCTCACTAAAAGCTGCAGAGTGTCACGCTGCCAGTTTCAGCTGTCGGTGTGGCATGTGAGTGTTTTTTCAACCAAAAAGGTGAACCACGTGTAGCACCAGTGTAACCAGGGCACACAATTCTAAGTCTGTGGCTAGTAACAGAAGTCTAGTTTCAGCTCTAGGAGGGAGTGGACAGGAGACGGAACGCCGTTTTTTTCAGGTACCATGTACAGTATTTAGTAAATAAAGAAAGAAAAAGTACCAAAACATTTAGTGTACACCAATAGCACCAAGAAGTATAGATCATGTAAAAGTCCATTCAGTAACAAAAGCACTTTAAGTAACAGTTATTCAATGCAGCAATCAAAAATACAAATAACAATCATCACAATAAACAGATTTCAATCCAAGTTCAAAAGTCCAGGCTACAACAAAGGTTAGGAAATACTGATTTAAACTATGATATACCAAATCCACATGCATAAGATACGACCTATAACATGAGGCACTTCCCCCTCACCCATTTTACAAGTCAAAATAAATATTCTGTACACAACTTTAAACTTGTATCAATTTCCTTGTTATCCATGTGGGACAGCGGTAAAACCATCTTCGCCTCCCTCCCTCCCTCCAATTACACTTTCTGCTTAATGTTTTTGCTCATGTACTGCACGTTGATGCTAATTACTACTGGGAGCAGATAGGGGAATACACACAGAGACAATTCTTTTGATTAAATATTGAAAGGAGTGAGTTTATAAGATACCATCGCAAGGCCAGCAAACTTATAGCCTCCCATTTGGGCTTTCACTCCCGGAGCCGTCCACAAGTGTTGAGCCTGGAGTCAGTGTGGCTTGAGGCGGTATTGTATTCTTTCATCCTGATATTTGCCACACAGTCTATACATGCGTACTGCAAACTTCCTGTCCGCCCATGGGACTGGATCTCTGCTTCACTGCGGTTTTATCCTGAGGCAGCTCTTTTTCCCACTGTTTTTTGGTTCGTTTTTTTTTCTGCAGAAAGAGGAGGAGGGTCCGGGATATTAATCATTTTTGTTTTATTCTTGTGAACTATGTGGTTTATATGTCGGTCCTGTTTGTTTTCTGCAAAAAGCAAATACGCGTTTTTTTCATTTGTTCAAAGATGGAGGCTTTTGTGATTTTGGACTGAATGAAAACAAATGTTTGCTATATTCTGC
This sequence comes from Knipowitschia caucasica, assembly GCA_964034765.1. NCBI lineage: Eukaryota > Metazoa > Chordata > Actinopteri > Gobiiformes > Gobiidae > Knipowitschia > Knipowitschia caucasica. Next base: position 11,885,115 of record OZ035827.1, on the reverse strand, counting down.
TATGTTCTAGCATCATCTGTGGAGTGTTTTAAGTTTTGCTCTTGGCTTTCACCACTGTGAGTTATGTGGTCCTCTGTCTGTTCCCTTTTTTGGTATTATCATATTTGTTTTTTGTTTTTTATCTGTATTTAAATGATTAATAAAAGAAATAAAAACAAATAAATGATTAATTTAAATAAATTAATCATTTAAATGTATTTTATTCTAAATAAAATAAATATCCTATAAAATAGTGGATTGGATTATTCTTATTCTTCAGTGTTCTTTTTTGGAATTGATATGCAACTTTTATTTTTTTTGGTAATAACATGAAGAATTTTGATGCAATGTTTCAGTGAGAAGACTGTGTATATTGTATGAATTAGTGAATAATGACTGGGCTTTTTCTCCACAGCGTCATTTGGAAACTTCTCGTAGCCGTCCTTGAGAGTCCTGTCCTAAGCCCACGTTTTGATCCTGAAGACACAGAAGAGACTGGACCAGGACATGGACTTCACACCGACCCATCGAGAGCATCCACCTCAGGGCGCGTTCACACATGGGTCAAGTGGACTCGGTTCACTTCAGAAGAAACGCTACAGTCCACATAATGAACTGTTCCAAAGCAAAGAGGGATTTAACCACAGGGAGAGAGGTGCACCAGAGTTCAGGTGGACCAGGTGTGAACGCTCCCAGAGAAGACCAGGCCATCAGGCTTAATACCAACTAATGACCAGTTTGTTGTTTTTCTTTTTTTGTCTGTCCGTTTACACAGGTACACAGTATTACCATATATGTGTAGATTTCTCAGATTACATGTTGTATCCATTTCTGAATAGGGACAGCCACAAGCTAATCAATGGGCAATTCTTAACATGAGAACTCAGAGTGCAGTCAATTTGACAACAATTACTCAACTTATGTACACGTTAGGATTTCCTAACATTGTGATTTTTTCTGCATCAATACTTTGTTTATTGTTTAATCCTTATTTCTATTTGAAATGTACTTCTAACTTCTGAGGGAAGTTTCAAGACTGCAGCCCACAGTAGTAGAGTGGATAGCACTCGTTTCTCAGCCAGAAGGGTTTGAGTCCTGGTTGGAGCAGGTCCTTGCTGAGTGGAGTTTACACGTTCTTCCCATGTCTGTGTAGGTTTCCTCTAGGTGCTCCAGTTTCCCCTACCACTAAAAGATAAGATAAGATGTGCTTTATTTATCTCACATAGGAGAAATTTACAAAAAAAAAAACATGCACAATAGATCTGAATGTAATGAGTGAGAGAATGGATAGTGTTGATTGGGGGGTTTTGATGCGCCAGGTTGTTTGTCGTCTCGCTTCCGTCATCACCGTTTGGACAAAATTAAACAATATCTGATCTCTGAACATTGTAGAGCGCTTTGGGTGACCTTGGTCTGTAAAAATGCGCTATATAAATAAAGATAACTTACTTAGTTACTAATTCAAATGAGGCCTTTTTTGGACGAATGGCAACCCACATTCTATCGCCTTGGGGTCCCCCCGGACGTGCTGGTGGAGGTGTGTGTGGATAGACTGCTGCCCCCGCGACCCGGCAACGGATGAAGCGGAAGAAGATGGATATTTGCGCTCTCGTGCTGCAACATCAATAACGGTTATCTTTTCTTTATCCTGTTAAAACTTATACACTTGGAGTCAATAACACACGATTATTGCGTTAGCTCCAAACATGCACGTTTTTGTTTCTGAAGTTTCAATATTCATTCAAACATCTGAAGGTAAACTTTGAACAAGAAAGTAATCTTTATTCATATAGTGCATTTTACAGACCCAGGTCATCCAAAGCGCTTCACATCTATCCATGCCAGATGTGACGTGTACATTTCTCCTGTGTGAGATCAACAAAGTCTATCTTATCTTATCTAACAATGTGGAGTATTTTATGTTACTGAGTGTTTAAAACTCAGTAACACAAAATAGACTCTAAACCACATGGATTCATTGAAAAAGAATGATTGTAAAGATTGCAGAAAGCACGTGTGTTATGTTCAATAAATACATTTTTGGTCCATAGTTAATGTGACATTTCTAATGAAAATGCAGCCTTGATATTTTCCATTTGATGAATTGTAATGTTGTGGGATGCCCTTGAGGAAACACACCAGAAACCGTAATTAAATGAAGAACATAAAATTAAATAACACACATTTTCCTCCGTCGAACAACTGTAGAGTTATGTCTAAAAAAAAGAAGATAGTAGCAGTGTTTAAAAATGTGAAGAAAGCTTAAAATCCTCATTATGGTTTTTTTAGGCTTTGGGAGCAGTCTGCATCCTATTCCAAATCAAGACAAAGAATAATGCTTTTTCTTACTGAAATGAAAAGCAAGAAAAAATGTATGGATGGATTTTGGAAAAAAATGTGATGACCAAATAACTGTTACTACATCCATTAACCAATCAAACACGCTAATTTATAGACATTAAAAAATCATCCATGCCACACAAACTCCCATATACAGTGACCAATCCAATCCATGTTATTTACGTAGCACAATATATAAAACAAGTTGACAAAGTGCTGCACAGAGTTAAAAGTGATACAATTAGAAATAGCTCTGTCACTTTTATTTGCATATTAAAGCTGCATTACCTCACTTTATTTTTTTATTCATTAGGAAAATTCAATCCATATCCATGCAGTGCATTGGGATATACGTCCTTTTGAAGAAAAAGTAGCGCTGGTTTGTGCTGGCGTGTCATTTTATTTCAGATTGAGTTTTCTTGCAACAAGGAAGAGAATCTGTTTTGGGACCAGATTGTGACCAATCACAGCGGACTGGTTAGCACAGACAGCTGAGGTAAACAAGCGGTGGAGGCAAACCTGAAACTTCCCGTGTCTTACTCAGCGAAACATCCATCCAAAAGAAAGTCTCGTCCTCCTCGCTTCCTGGTTCTATCATTCTATGGTCACGCCATCCACGTTCAAATGTGCGATCCATATTGTGAGACGCTAGCTCCGTGAACAACAGTGGGTGTGGGGTAGTGGGGGGCGATAGCTTCGTAGATTGCGGGGAGGGGAGGAGAAAGAACGAAGCCAGCGCTTACTTTGAAACCGCTGCTTCGAAATCACATAAACAGTTAGTGCAGCTTTAGGTAGAACACTGGCGAGATAGTTCTGCAGACTGGAGTTCTCTTGCACAGTTATTCCAATGTGCTTTTACTGCAAATAATCAGATTTTACATTTCACTGCCGAGGATTTTACACCCTGCCGAGGGAGTGATACAGGCAAATTTACAGAACTGTTGATTCAAGTGTTCTGTCCCTATTATAAATGGCTAATAGTAATAGAGAATAAACGTGAAAATATAAGTAAATTACCGAGCCCCTTTCTGTCTAAATCGTATTATGCCAATGAACCACTATGACATTGTGCTCTGTGTGCAGTTTTGTACCTTTTTAAAACCCAAAATATTACCCATAAAGAAGAGTTATGGCTTAAATAATTGTACATATAATTCCATGGCTGTATTTGTAGCTGGTCATTTTTAATATCTTTTTCTACTTAAGATATAATTTCATATTCTAAAACATTACATAGTGACATTACCTTATTTCAACGACCAAAACCATGCATACAATTTCTTCTTTTAAGTTTTCATTTGAAATATGATGTGGAGTGTTCTCAAATGCATGAAAACAAAATAAGAGGATTTTCGAGCAACTGTAGAAGGCTCTAGAATAATCAGCATTTATCATGTTTGTAGTTGGGAAGTTGGGTGAAGGAGGGGGGTCCTTTTTTTATAATATTAATTATTTTAAAAAGGCAAAGAAAAAGGCTTTCTTCTGTTTCCCTTGTGACACACTGTGATTCCAAGCGGATCCTCAAAGCACGACAGCTCCAGAGACAGAACCGCCATGTTTTGAAGTGACTGTAGCGCAGGCGGCAGCTCTGAGAAGGTTATGAGGAGCGTAAACATAAAAATAACACACGAAACATCCCTTCTGTCGATGATTCCTTTGAGCTGCTGCTAAACTCACACTGTGTTAGGAGTGCTTGGTGTTTTGTGGGGTTTTTGACTTGAGGAAGGAGGGAGAGGGGACTGAAGTGATTGCTGTACTCTTTAAAACGAATGGACAATATGAATAAATGTTAACTTTGTAGATATTGACATGTATGAACAATGTGAAGTCTTTTTAGAATAAAGTTGAAATATTTGAGTGCTTTCTGTTTTATTTTGACTACTTTCGGGATTGCATCACGTTTGGTACGATTGACAAAAACATGACATTAAATGATCACACATTTACCATACTTTCTCAAACATAGGGCGAACCTGCATACAAGCCACACCACAAAAATGAGGTATTGATAACAGGGAAACAGGGAATTGTATAAGAGGGAAAAAAAATTAAAAAAATAAACCAGAATAGTCCTGAAAGGGAGCAGGAAGAAGAAAAACATATTGAATCCTACCCCCATAATACTGTACATGAGCTTCTTTGTAACACAGGGCTATCAACAACATTCGACTAATTTCATGAATTTTTAGTAAAAAACACAAAAAGAGAATATTTCCCTTTCACATCTACCACGTTGCCAATAGCTTTGAGGGTTTGCTTCAACCCTCAGAAAACAAAAAACTAATTTGAAAAAGTACTGACATACTGATATCCATATGGAATTTAAAACTGAAATAACAGATTTTCCAAGATCACCGGACTATACAAGGCCCATGACAGACTTTTACGTTTATGTACCTTTGCACAGGTAAACATGTTGGTGATGTGAACATTTGTTTTTTTAGAATAAAGTAAAAATTACTTACTTTTGTCCATTAACTCTGCTCTTAAAACAGCCAAACTTTACCACATTAGAAATACACATATTATTTGCATTGCTGTGTGAGCCATATAAATATAAAGTATATACTGTACTTTGTTGCAGTTTTTATATCTTCTCCAATCCTGCTTTTGAGACACTGATGCACAAAGTGTGTTATAGGTGTGTAATTGAACTTGAAGTTTTAGATGTAAATGGCAGAATACAATCATTATTTATTTGCATGATGACATTTTAAATAGATAAACTGCCAAAAGCTCCACTCAGACTTCAGTTTAGGTTTTGGTGTTTTCAGAAAGGGGATGACAGTGGGATGTCGTTGTTTCTCAAAGTCTCATCAAAACTGCTGAGTCTCCATCACTGTCTGTGAAAACAAACATGAAATAAATCTGTGTTTGAAGTTAATACATGAGACAACAGTTCTCACTTTAGGCCGCAGAGCAGGGACAGTTTCTTCTACTCTCTTCAGACAATGATGCTTCTTTGTAATCAAGAATAAGAAAATGCTTTTTTTAATTAACTGTCAGATCAGTGAGGTCAGTGTCCAGGTCTCGTCTAAAACCTTGAGGAGACCGGGATTTTTCTGTTGCTGCCCCCAAACTGTGAAATACCTCTGTACATCAGAGCAGCTCATTCAATGGAAGTTTTAATATCTTAGTCTAAAGAAGCAAATGAATAAATACAAAATAAAAATGGCTCTCTGATAAAAAAAAAAGTAGGCAAGGCAAGGCAAGTTTATTTGTATAGCACAATTCATACACAAGGCTGAACAAAATAAGATAGCATTCAAATAAATAATCACAGTACATTAAAAAGATGAAAATATAAAATCCCTCAGTTGTATGCACAGCTAAACAGAACTGTGTTCAACCTTGTCTTAAACAATGTCAGAGAGGAGGCCTGTCTCACATCTTCAGGAAGATTGTTCCAGATTTTAGCAGCATGAATCTGAAAAGCAGCCTCTCCATGTTTAGTTCTGACTCTGGACACTAACAGGAGTCCAGTCCCTGTGCTCCTCAGAGTCCGGGCTGGTTCATATGGGACTAACATGTCACTAACATATTTTGGTGCGAGGCCATGGAGAGACTTGTACACAAGCAGAGCTGTTTTAAAGTCTATTCTCTGAGCCACAGGAAGCCAGTGCAGGGACCTGAGGACTGGACTAATGTGGTCGTACTTCCTGGTTCTAGTCAGGACTCGAGCTGCTGCATTTTGAATGTACTGCAGCTGTTTTACAGCCTGTTTGGACAGACCTGTGAGCAGGCCATTGCAGTAGTCTAACCTCCATCCATCCATCCATTTTCTTCCCCTTAATCCATTTCTGGGTCGGGGGGGTGGCCAGAGATGCCACCCAGTACACAGAGCACCAGCATAAAGTCTACTGTAACCTACTGGAGACAAATGCATGGATAAGAATCTCCAAGTCTGCTTTAGACAGTTTTTGATCCTGGCAATGTTTTTTAGGTGTTAAAAAGCTGCTGATGTTAGTGATTTGATGTGGCTATTAAAATTTAAGTCTGAGTCCAGTATTACCCCTAGATTTCTGACCTTGTTTGAAGGTTTTAGGGAGAGAGACTGTAGGTGACAGATGACGCTCTCTCTTTGTTTCTGGGGACCAAAGACAATCATTTCAGTTTTGTCTGCGTTTAGCTGAAGGAAGTTGTTTTGCATCCACTCACTGATCTGTTGGATACAGTGAAGGAGTGAGTCCATTGGTCCATGTTCTTAATACAAAAACTTCAATTCAATCCCCAGACACCAGTTCTCCTTTGTGTTTCCCCTTTGTAGTTAAATCTTTACCTTTTCAGAGTTAGGTGCAAATGAGTCACAGGCCAAAACTACACATTTATGGGAAAATGTATTTATGGATTTACTATTCCAATCAAGTTTGAAGACTGTTTATTCCTGTGCATACAACTGACGGATTTTATTTCTATTGTTTATATTACACTGTTATTTGTGTGATTTTAATGTTTTTTTAATTTCCTATGCAGTTTTAATGTGTGTTAATTTCCTGTGTGATTTTAATCTTTTAATGTTTTTTATGACTTGTGTGATTTGAATGTGTTCATTACCTGTGCTGATGATTTGTGCGTTGTGTGATTTGTGCTTTGTGTTGCCCTGTGTAGGAAAAGCGCTCTCCAAATAAAGATGGATGGATTGATTTGTGTAGCTCTAAATCACAACAGCAAAGAACTTTACAAAATTATCGATTCACCAACAACAGATCAGAGAATCAAACAATTTGTACACGGGAAATGCAACAATAACCAACACATACGTCCACAGTTAGCAGGATGTCCATAAATGTCCTGGATCATCACCCCAGGGCCAGCCATTTGTTTGTTAGTTTTTTGTTGTTGTTAAATCCCAAATAAAAATGCGTCTGTGTGGCATTCTCCAGCTTTAATAAAGTGCAGCATCAGTAACATGAATGCAAATACTTAGACTTAGAATTCTTAGCATTGTCACAGTAGCTTGCATATTATTTCAAAAGAAAAACGTTTAGACAATTTGAAAATAATCATAATATTAAGGTAATATTTTGAGAATAGAATAGAACAAACAGCACACCTGAAGAATCTGTGTCAAAACGTTTCCACAATCGTCCACCTCTGTGCAGACTGGGATTTTGTCACAGCAGAAAACATATTTGTAGTAATTCACCTTTCGTGGCTGTGTCTTTAACTATTAAAGTAAAATAAAAATATAACAACAGTACCTTCAAAGCTTTAATGTACAGTACTCTCATCTATTTTGTATTATATTGACTGCATGACTATTTATTTATTTCATGACTATATTCTACGATCAATTACTTAGTTTATTCTTTTTGTCCCAGTATTGTTGTATTTTTTTTTTTTAAGGGGGGTCCATCTATCCAAATAGTCTATGATCTAGCCTTGTTCGTTCAAAAACAAGCCGACACTCCCCTCTAGCGGTGAACTTGTGGCACTGTCGCAGTCCTCGCTCTTGGCCTCATTAACATCAGATGACATCATGTTTTTTAATGTTGAATTTTTAGCCCGTGACTGTCGCCAATCAAAACCTGCTATTGTTATTGTCCAATTGATGGAGGTGTGACGTCATTCTTTTATGAACTAATGCACACTCCAACACGGAAAATATGGACAATAATGGATATAAAGGTTATTCCAAATTATTTATGCATTGATATGGACATATAGCTTTGCATGTATAATCTGGAATAAATCATTGAACTGGGTTTAGTTGGTCACAAAACCCATATGAACAAAGATATTCAAATTTAATGCAGTCTGTCAGCAAGTAAGTTTATTTTTATTGCACAGTTCATACACATGGCACCTCAGAATGCTTAAAAAAACAAGTGACATTACAATCAAGGCTTTAAAACCATAAATAATCACCGCACATTAAAAAGAGTGAAGACACAACCTGAAATCGAATCCTGTCAGAGTAGAAGCACGTCTCACAATTTCAGGAAGACTGTTCCAGATTGAAACTATTTACAACATATTTTAAGCGTCTGGGTCCTGGGTCGTTGATATGCAGGTTAAGAAGAGAAGACGCAAGGGACTCGTAAAAACCAGCAGCTGTAGCCAAATACTTTTTTTTTTAGTGTGTTGGTTTAGGGAATTGAACTCTGACCAATTTCGTCAGGGGGTGAAGGAGGGAGAGCGGTGTAACGTCGTCGTGCGTAAGAGCCTCTGATACCCGCAGCGTGGAGATGGAATATTAAGACAATCATCGCCCCCTAATGCGCTCGATAAACATATTAATAACGCGAGAGTTTGTAAGTTGCCTCCCGAAGACTGAAGTGGGAACTGTCAAAAGGTGGAGTGGATTCGCACATGAGCCTATACTGTACCACTGTATGCGCCCGCTGGGAGAGATCCGCGAAAAATCCACGCAATAATCCCGAGGTAAGAAGCCGGGGACGTGTCGCTTCTATTCGCAATTTCACGTTTGCGTCTTGTTTTCCATCGCTTCGTCTTCTTTTACTCTAATCAGACGTGCTGTCGACGTCGAAAACGCTGCACTAAACATAATTCTGTGCCTCCCTTCAGCTTCGAGCAGAGCAGTGTTCTGGATTTTTTTTTTTTCTACTCCTCCTTCATTATAAAGTCGCCATTTTGCTTCACTGCCTATATAAACCATTTCGTTTTCTATGATCTGGTCCCGAAGGAGCCGGGGACGTGTGTGCGTTTGGGGGATTATTTTTGACGTTTGTGGAGTGCCAGGCGAGGAGACAGAGGTTGGAAAAGTGCCTAGTGGTTTACATATTTATGCAGGGAAAGGAGGAGGGGGGCGCTGTTATGGTCTGAGGTTCCGTGTGATATTATTGTGCACGATCTACTGTGACCTAGCTGTCTCTGTCTTCTCCCTGTGCGTGTGTGTGGGTGCGTGCGTGCGTGTGTGTGTGTGTGTGGAGCCAGCCGGACTCTTTCCCATCTAAAATCCTCCCCTCCAAACCCTCCGTGTCCGCTCCACAAGCACAGCAGGTGCCTTTGCCATGGAGCGTCACAGCGGGGGGTAGATAAACGCCCATGGAGCCCGTCTCGTGACCCTCGTGGGCCCCCGTGCGCGTCACGTGGGTGCGAGTGACCCCCCAGGGCGCCCTGACCTTAGTGCTGACCACATCTCCGGGAGGTGTGGCTGAGTGTAGACCAGTGAGCGTGTCATTGACAGTAAACAACCTGTAAAGTGTAAAACGGTGTAAAAATGTGTTTAAACTAGGCATGGCTAAACTACGGCCCGCGAGCCGAATGTGGTCCTTTGTGGTGTTCTTATATGCCCCCCTCTTTTGCTAACACCAAGAAGCTTATTTCATTGAATACTTTCTAATCCAGATTGGGAGCATTTGAGTTATCCTCTCTGACGTGTAATTTTATTCTTTTGCTGAATCTTGTCCAGGACCCTATTCAAAAACCTGTAAAGTGTAAAACTGTGTAAAAATGTGTTTAAACGAAGCATGGCTAAACTACGGCCCACGAGCCGAATGTGGTCCTCTGTGGCGTTCTTATATAGCCCCCTGTTTTGCTTACACCAAGAAGCTTATTTCATTGAATACTTTCTAATCCAGATTGGGAGCATTTGAGTTATCCTTACTGACATTTAATTGTTTTTATAATCTAAAGGGGCGTTCACACCGGACTTAACTTCGGCGTCAAAAGCGTCAAGTTTGTATTGAAAGTGAATGGTGAAGCGCGTCAGGTGAAGCCGAGGGGCCCGGCGTCACTTGACGCGCGTCAAAAGCTTCAAGAGTCGCGCGTAATACGCGCTCACTTGAAGCTTTTGACGCGCGAAACGCTCGCGTATCACAACAGTGCCTTTGACGCCGAAGCTGAGCAAAGCTGAGCTTTTGAAGCTTTGACGCGGGCTTCAACCAATCAGGAGACGAGGAGCAGCAGCAGCAGAGGGTCTGTCTCTGTCATGGAGAGAAGTCATGTATCTGCTGCTGCTGTTTTATTGTCATTATTGTTATTAGTGTGTGTGTGTAATTTGACATTTGTATCTGTAGCAGAACAATCTGTGTGTAAATAACCACGGTGTACGAAGAGAAGAACGGAAAAAAGCCTAAGTGCTATGCACAGGTTCTGTTTTACACACGAATCTCTTTTTGACACACCTCTGCCACCAAGCGTGTGTCAAAAAGATTCGTAAGTGTAATGTGGTTGTTCTAGCAGTACACCAGCAGATGGTGCTGTTGTAGATGGTTATTACCTACACGCAAGCAAACCAAAACCTACTGCCTTGACAAGACACACTACCGCAGCTGTTTATGATATTTTTTTCCTATATTCAAAATCCTGTCATTCACGCCACTGTATGATACATGGATCTATTATAATAACTGGATAGGGTGTTACTAGCTTGAAGCTGAAGGATTCTCGCGTACTGCAGACTAAATTCACGTGGGCTACACAGAAATTTTCCCCATAGAACTCAAAGTAAACTAAAACAGCTGACAGATAACCTACAGCTTTCATAAAGGTCGGATTTTGTGGGAATTTTAGTGTTCCTTGTCAACCTGAACTTTTCTTCTTCTTAAATCCTTCGGTTTTCTCTATCTACACTATAGTGCCACAAACTCAGCTGGTTTGCTTGCGTGTAGGTAATAACCAGCTACAACAGCACCATCTGCTGGTGTACTGCTAGACCAACCACATTACACTTACGAATCTTTTTGACACACGCTTGGCGGCAGAGGTGTGTAAAACAGATTCTGTGCGTAGCACTTTTCCGTTCTTCTCTTCGTACACCGTGGTTATTTACACACAGATTGTTCTTCTTTCTTTACACACACACCAATCTTTCTACGCACACACAAATCTTTTTACGCACACACAAATCTTGATACGTACATACAAATCTATTTACACACGCACAAACATTTCTTTTACACACACACAAATCTGGTTACGCACGCACAAATCTTTTTACGTACACACAAATCTGGTTACGCACACACAAATCTGGTTACGCACGCACAAATCTGGTTACGCATGCACAAATCTTTTTACGCACACACAAATCTGTTTACGCTCACCCAAATATTATTGAAACAATAATAGCTCCATAGGGGAGAGGCAGGGAGAGGCGAGCGTGAGCCGGGGAGAGGCGAGAGCGAGGCGGGGAGAGGCGAGCTCCGGGGTTTGAGAACTCAGACTGGGCGAGTGACATGCGGAAGTACCGCTGAAAGCGAAACTCCTTCGTACGCAGCTCCTGGAGTAAATGACGGAACTCTGCAAACACTGCAGCCTCTCAAGTCTGTGGTGAACCCAGAACATATTTTGTTGAAGCCCTACAACAACGTTATTTTGCTTTATATAACAAATAAAGGCTCGCTGCTCATTGAAAAATCCACCGCTGTCCTGACTACAGGCAACAGAGAAGCTCCTCCCACAGGCAACAGAGAAGCTCCTCCCACCGGCGTCACTCGCGTCAAAAGCTTCAAGCACCAAAATGACAAAACTATCCCGGCGTCAGTTGAAGCGCGTCAAAAGCTTTTTGAAGCTTTTGTGTGTAACTTTGGCTGACTCTTGTCCAGGACCCTATTGAAAAAGAGGTTCTTAATCTCAATAGGATTTTCCAGGTCGTATAAAGGTTAGATAAAAACAAAGTAGCTATCCATCCATCCATCCATTTTCTACCCTTTAATCCATTTCTGGGTCATAGCACCAGCCCCTCACTGACCCTCTGCAGGTGGTGAGTCCACAGGAGGACGGCTGCTCTCTGAGTGTGAGCATAGCCTTAATCTTTCAGTGGGGGCTTTGGGCAAAATGGGGTTAAGTGTCTTGCCCAAGGACACAACAACAGCAGTCATCAGCGGGAGTCGGTGGAGAAGGTGTAGAGGTGGGAATTGAACCCACGACCTTCAGGCCTGAAGGCCCATGCTCTACCAACTGAGCTACTGTCGCCCCACTCACAAAGTTGGAGTGTGCATTAGTTCACAAAGTAGCTAGTGAGATTATAATCACAAATTCACAAGTAACATTACTATGTCTAAGACCAAGTACTAGAAAACAGTGAAAAATAATCCGCACAGCTATGTAGCTCCCAAAAACAGTGTAATTTATTTACATACCACACAAAATAGTAACGTTTCGGGCTGAGGCCCTAAGACCAAGTACTAGAAAATGAACGGTAGAGTACGGACTGAAACTGTTAGGATGTGTGAATAAATGTTTAGAAATTGGTTTAGGAATGTATAAAGGTGTAATATGACATTTGTTTGTTGTGGGGCGTGGCCTATAAACCGATCCGATATTCAGTATCGTTATTGGGGGCTGATATGGGTATTTTGTGAGGATCGGATAATATCGGATTTGTTAAATATGAAGCCGATTTACGTCACTTGCTTACGCTGCCGGCTTTTGGCTGCCGTAAATTAAATACAATGTAAAACTAGGGCTGGGCGATAAAACGACAACGAGATATATTGTGATAGACACGTGTTTGATATCAATAGAAAACGGGGTCGATAGAATGTTAGTTTAACGTCACTCCGTCACGTTCGGCATTCTGGGGGATGTAGGCATAGGCTTCTCAACCTATCACAGCCAAGTGTCAACCGCAAAACTTTCTGGGAAATGCATAAACAACAACCGCACAATGCGTAGCGTACACGGATCTAAAGATTGTTTTTCAATGCCGTGTCAATGGTTATGCATGTCCGTGCGAGGCTTAGCATGTGCGGTGTGGCAGAGCCAGTGGACACAGAGACCCGATGCATGCGGCGAAAGCAAGTGATGAACTTTTTCCTCCGTCCGGCTATCAGAGAGCTATCAGAGAGCGGCCGCACAGAGCCGCCATGGGGACACAAAACATCAGATAAACCAGGACTAAACCAGGATTTCACCAGGACTAACTATGGGGGAGACTGCTTGTGAACATATTCCTTGCGCCTGATTTCCCGTGACTGTAAACAACGCTGCTAACGTGTGTTAGCCGACACGACAAACGTATTTATTCAGGTAAAAATGCTAATTCTTTAATGCTTTGAAAATATTAGAAAAAATTGTATTGGATCGGTATCGGCAAAACAATATTTAAGAATATCGGAATCGGATCGGATTACAAAGATTCTGGATCGGTACATCCCTAGTTGTAAATAAAGATAATTTAATCTGAATCCAGCCAACTTCAGCTTCGCAAATTAAGGCATGCGTTACAACAGTGTAAAGCTCAAAATGCAATAATTGACTTTATTTATAATTAACTATTCCAGTGCTGGCAAATCAACATGAAAATATCGTACTCTATTTTAAAAACAAGAACAGCCCAAATCCAGTTAGAACAGTTGCGCAATCTCGGGAGGTAATGTGGTCCTCTGTGGTGTTGTATGTGGCCCTCTGTCTTGCTAACACAAAGAAGCCATTATGAAGAGATTATAAACACAAATTCACAGTTCAATTTAAACATAAAAATAAAGGTATGAATGGATGGTGTTAGTCAGAGGCTTTGATCGTGTTTGGCGCCTCGCTTCTGTCATCACCGTGTGTGGAGTGAATGGAAAATTATCTTTACTCCAAAAACATTGTGAAGTGCTTGGTCCTGGGTCTATTCCACTTCCCTGCCTCTCTGTGTGGAGTTTGCATGTTCTCCCTGTGTCTGCGTAGGTTGCCTCTGGGTGCTCCGGTTTCTCCTACCACTAAAAATATGTACAATAGGTCCAGCATGTGCCTCCTGTATGTGGAGGGAGAGTCAAATGCCCCCAACAATTGTGAAGCGCTTTGTGACTCTGGTCTGTGAAAGGCGCTACATAGATTAAATACTGACTTACGGACTTACAGTGTCATCCAGCAAACTTCAGCTCCACCAATGTAGGCAAACATTAAATCGTTGACTTTATTTGTATATATCCTACTTCAGTTCTGGCAAATGTGAATACATATGGAAATGTCATACTCTATTTTAAAACCAGCTCAAATTTAATTAGAACAGTTTTGCAATCTGGGTTGTCGGCGACGGCCCTTGGACAAGTCTGGTAAACAAAAGTGGCCTTCGAACTGAAAAGTTTAGGCACCCCTGGATTAAACCGTTGACTCTGACATTCCAGATGTGGTCCTTTTGTGGAACATGTACCAGTGCCAGCGTGATTTAGTGCTGCATGGCCAACACTGGGATTATCTGTGTCAAACGATATCTCTCTTTCTGTCTCTCCCTCTCTTTCTGAAAAAAAAAGCAAAAAAAAACAGGTCAAGTTTGATGTGTGCATTGATAATGGGACTCCCAGCAGTGTGAACTTCTGTGTGTGGTTTCATTCATGGCTGATGAATGGAGTGTTTTGAAGTGCGTAAACGTAAATATTAGTGATGTAGCAAATCCAGCTACAATAGAATTTGTTTTCGGCCTACAAAAAGTGACCCAAGAGTGACTATCTTCAGAACAACTTTGTATCATTGCTATGCTCTTGTACTATCAAAGACCACTTATCACATCTGCTTGTAGGCCTTTAAGTGCCACTAACCCAACATTTATGCCAGTATTAACACAAACCACCATTACAGTACAGCAGATAATGAAACCAGTTTATCATATTTTTTCCCTCTCATTGGCTTGTGATGTCAGTTAACTTGGCTTTGTTCAGAAAGAAACCGCTGCACCTGTATTTCTCGTTCACCTTGTAATGGGCCGAGCATGGGGTTGGTGTGGAGTGTGTGGAGTATTGATTTTGAACTGAAACATAGAAGGTCGCAGTCTCATTACTACAGCAAATTATTTGTGTCACTGTGTCACTGTGCTAATCTAACCTTTCAGACCAACAGACCAGAGGAACAAGGGTGAAATCTATTTATAAGGTTGCATTGCCTTTTTGCAGGGCAGGCAATACTCAACAATTACAGATCTAAGACTGGTTCGAAGCTGTTGTTGTCTAAAGAAAAGTTAAAAGCATGTAGGATGTTAAGCCCTGTTTCCACCAGCCCTACTCGGCTCTACTCTTCCTGGTTGTGTTTCTATTACACTTCATTATCTGGTACCGTAATACACTGTTACCACTTTTTTCAAGTGGTAGGCGCGCTTTGATGCTAACAGAGTTAAGCTAGCGGCTTTTTGTGTTAAGTTCTTCTCCAAGAATGCAGCTCTTCAGTGTCTCTGTGTCCAGAGACCTTCCAGAGACAGCCGTATGTGTTCACGGAGGTACACCATGAGTTTATTTCATTATCAAACAGCACTTCCGCATTGGCCAACATGTTGGCAGCACTTGTTTACAGTCACTCTGTCCCCCATTGTCCCCATTGTCCCTGGTTTAGTCCTGCTTGAGCTCCTGTTTTGGCTGTTTATGAGTATTTTCAGTTTGCTCGCTAGAACGCTAGTGACTCGTGACCACTTTGTTACTCTCTCTGGTCGCAGCACGTGCACAGATGCCTGTGTCGTGCAGCCCGCGCGTGTGAGCCGTGACGCACATGCAGTTCCACGCTCGAACGGACGTCACCATTGACTTTGCATTGAAATTCGCATGATCTGGTCTGAACGCCCCATAACTATTACAACAAACCAATATCTGTCAGCTAGAACACTGTCCAGCTTGACCTGGATAGAACCAAGACCAAGCTTGTACTAGAAAAGTACCTGGTTCTGGTGGAAACGCTCCCACTGTGGGGAGAATAGAGTAGGGTCAAGTAGGGATGGTGAAAAATGGGCTTGAATATTGAACAATGTACAAAAGAAGAAACATGTTGCCCGAGCCTAGGTAACCTTTTGTAGTTCACTGCCTTTCAGGTTTTTATTTTTGAATGTTTTACAAATACATACACTCTAAAGAAATAAGGCCCCATTGAAAACGTGTTTTGCACCCATAAAACTGACTGGTTTAACTTATAAAGCTGCAGTTAATACTTCATACACTTCATTGGCTCCTAATTCAGACCCGGATTGACTTTAAAATCCTCATGATCGTTGATAAAGCCTTCCACAGTCTGGCGTCCTCATATATCTCTGATTTAACTTGTGCAATGAAGAACCTTTGTCCTTGGATGTCATCAGTATTATGGAATTCTACAATATCAAAAGCGTCAGTATCAGTAACCTTTTCATTCTTTGTTAGATGAAAAGCCCAGAAGTGTTACTGATACATTGTAAGTTTGTCATTCAACAAACAGAACAGCCTCAATGTATTTCTGACCGTGTACTCTCTAGAGTCTCTCTACATCTATTCTTTATCCGTGACTGGTATCCTGAGTTGCTTTTGATATATTTGATTGATTTCGTCTATCTAGGGAAAGCCCCAAAAATGAGATGCAGCGTCTCATTTTTGAGAGTGTCTGTGTTTGCCAATTATTTTGATAATTGCAGAGGACATAGTAATATAGTAAAAATATGATAAAAACTAAATGAGATTAAGTCAAAGACGTTTCACTTTTAACAATTCCCATAGTTACCAACTGCCCTTTACCACTTAAACTAGAGTCTCTTGTAAAGTTGTGATATCACATAAAGTTGTAAAGGATTTAAGTATTTGCTGTCTTTTAAGCAGTCAAATAACATTGCAAATTTCCATTCCATGTTGTTATTGATCTTAAGATAGATATAGAGGCATCTCATTGATCTGCAACACCAAGGAAATCTCATCATACATATTTGATTGCATGTTAAATGTGTCACATTTTTAAAAGATATATCTTCTCTTTTATTGCAGCCATGGAGATCCCCAGTGGCGCGCGCTTTGGGAAGCTCTCGTCACCGGCGTTGCCAAGAGCTCGGCCCTTTAAGCCTGGACCACAGCAGGACGCAGTGAGAGCCGCGACTGCCCCAGAAACCAACAACAAGCACAGTGAGTGACATGCTCCGGGATGGCCACATACCAACATGGCGTCTGTGGTTAAATATGTTTGTGTACGTGCGATTGTGCCTGTGCCAACTTGAACTAGATTTACAAACTGATGATATTAGGTAAAGTATGTTGTATCGTATTATCTTTGGCTTTAGGCGTGGGGCGGTTTTTAAACAGGATTATAATTGTATGCTGTAACTTCAGGATGTGATATTGGCCAAACAATACAAACTGTAACTAGTCAGATAAATGTATTAAACTAACTTGTCTCTTGGAAATGAGATACGCCTGTCTTAACAAAAAACATACTTACAAACATACTTTCTCATAGCTTCTAGCTTGCTTTAACGTTATTTGGTATTTGACATGTTTTGGCAGTACTATTATGGCGGTAACTATTTTCTGGTTTATAATCTGAGAGACTCAAACAGACAAAACATGGTATTATTAGAATTGTACATTGGTTCACAAGTAATCTGACACTACAAAAATTACACATATGACTCTGAGGACAATATTTTCAAGATTGTATTTATTATGGCTGTACAAAAATGTGTTTAGGATTTGGCGCTTAGACCCCGGCACAGCACTGCACTATTGCTAAAGGGGAACAAGATTATGAGATGAAAGCCCCCCGGGGCCTAGACCCTGGTGGTGGGAGCAAGGAGAAGGATGAAGGAGGCGGAGATGGGGATGAGGAGGGTTGCTGCTTGAATGGATCTTCCTAGAGATAGGACGCTTGTTGAGGGGAGTGCTTGGTTTCCTCTAGGTGAGGATTGGCGTGTGGCGTTGCAGCTGATTGTGATTGACTGATGCTGTTGCTGTGAGCAACAGTAGGAGGACCTAATTCAGAGGACCAGTCTGAATATTCGTTTGCGTAATTTCTACTGAGATGACAAGGAAGGTGAACTTTGCTGAACTATACCAATTTCTTGTTTGTAATGACCTCTGATATTTAGAAAATCATAAACATAGAAATATGAATACATATAGAGACATACATACAGAAAGGTCCACTATTTTATTTGCAAATTGGTTAAAGATAGCCTTAAGTCTCACGAGTCTCTTTGTGAGTGTTCGAAGTGTTTTTCAGTTTGGGATCTTAAAAGTTATGTAAAACAGGACAGAGACGCTCATGGGGTTTCAAACTGATAAAAGCAGTTATTGAATCCTGGCTTGAGGTTTCCTTAAAAACGCCAACGCGCTGCAGCCTCACGTGGGCATTGTCAGAGCACAGATTTAAACTGGGATAATGATATTGTTTGTGGCATAGAGTTATAATGCAATCAAAAAGATCCTTTGTTGGTTGTTTTCTGCTGTTTTCCCCTAAAAATAGAGGGGCTTTGTCAAAAACGACACTGCCACAGTATATCACAGTATATGTCCCACTCATAAATACGATAAGCAATCCTTTATTCGTCCCACAGTGGGGAAATTTCAATGTTGTGTGATTTTGTGTCACTGTTCTGTACTATTTACTGTATTTGTGTTATGAAATTGCATTGAGTTTGGGGGTGGGAGTGTTCCTGAGCTTCTTGTTTCAACCAACTCCCTTTGAGCAGAAATCTCGTGGAAAACCTGCACAAGTGCGCCACTTTCTCAAAATGAAAAGTTAATTCCTCAAAAGCAAGTCTTCAGGTCAATGAAACTGTCTGTGTCATCAAAATAATAAGTCCTGACACCATTGTTTGTGAACGAGAGTCAAAAGGATTAGTCATATTTTCATTGTGATAGTTTACGCTCTCTGTGTTTTCTTTGCAAAAAAGTCAGATCTTGGTGACACTTGAGCACTACACACTGTACAGCTGTTTGAAAACTACAGAAAAGTAACACATGACTGTATTTAGTGAGGTAACTGAGTACAAGACATATGTATTACTGTATGTATGTGTGTATGTATGTACTGTTTGTATGTATATATTTCACATACATTAACTGCAAATGCTTTTTGCAATTGTATAGCATTGTGCAAAAATAGCATAATGGTAGGACTGGCCACAAATGTAAACAACCCAACAGTACATATTACTGAAAAACTGTACCTACATTATTCCTGGACATCCACGCCTTCCTGTCTGTGTGGCCACATATTTTCATCTACATCACAGCACATGTCTTCCCTTGCAGCCAGCAAAAAAAGTATCTCCTTAAGTGGCAAATCCACCTCCTCATGAGCAAACGCTGAAGTTCACCTGAGAGCAATTGTTCAATTTAGGAGAGATTTTCAAGAACAAAATGATAAGGAATGTATGAAATTTGCTCGACAGAATTTGATTTTGAGAACTAGTTCAACAATATTGACCACGCAGTTGTCACAAATATGTTTCATTTTGACTGACATGACAGAAGTAAATCATAATGTTATAAAACAGCAGAGAATTGTATGAAAGTAACTGATACATTTCCAAAGCATTTGTAATTTGTTCAAATGAATGAGAAACTGCTACAATGATGTGCACAAATGACTCAATGTTGTGGAGATTAATAGTTTTGAGAACTTTAAGTCTGATCCAATAAATACAGAAGCAACTGAGAACTGTAACTGTAACAAACAGTATTTTACATTTTATCTTTTTATTATTATTGTGGACATGACAACAGGCACAACATACTACAATTACATTTTTGATAATTATAGTCCTGTCACACTGATGAAAAAAAACACACACAAGAAACCATTTGAAAAAACACAGTAAGCCAAGCACCAGGTTCCTGCCCTATATTTGCATGTTTGTGTTGGCTCATATCCAAATATTTGCAAAACAAAAGAAGATTTTAGGACATTCTTAACTCAATTGGGACATGGCTAAAATGTATTGGCTTTAATTTGAGTAACCAAATCAATGTTAAAATAAAAATATACAGCTAATTTGCATATGCTGTGAGATGTGAGAACCACTTTCTTTCAAACTCCACCAATCCCAGACTCCTGGTGTAGTTGCTGGCAAATACAGGACAGTGTGTTCTGAGGGATGTGTTTTTAAACTGCAATGGTTGATTGGGTATTAATATGCAATAAACCATGTATTTGTATTGCTTAGTAGCTGTAAGTATCACACCAAACCTCGGTCAATAGAAAAACAGTATTTGGCTTGAATTCAAAGGCAAAGCTGGATGAACCTCCCACTGGATCCTTATCATTTACTACTTCTCCAAAACGGGTATTTCCTTTTTGCAAGCTCCAACTGCCACTAGTAATCTCATAATCCGTTGTGGTTATGTAACGTTGTTGCAAATTAAGTGGTATGGGTTAGGGTTAGGGTTGGGGTTTTTTTACTCAATAAAAGCAAAATCAAAATCAAAATGGAAAGCCTTTTTTTGGGACCAGACTCTTCCTGCTTTGTCCAGACCTGATCTGTTCCAGGAGTGTCATTGGATGGAAAGGAACATTTTGTAAAAAGAAAGTTTAAATTGTTGTTAAGCAAGTTCTTAGATCAGTTCGTCTTGATTTCGACTGTGCATAGATGGACCGTGCTAAACATTTATCTCAATGAAGCCCAATAGGGAAGTGCGTATGGACAAAGTTTTCCTCTGACTCATTCTGGCTCTTATTGACTTACACTGAAGAGTAAACTGTTCAGTAACTATTTGTGTCACACTCACCATTTTGGGCTTAAACAATCAGTGGCTTGGCTTTGTGAAGATATGAGCCATGTAACAATTGACCAATCAGTGACCTTAGACCACAGTAAAACGCTAAAGTTGGGATCGGTTTGGCCTCCTGTTTACACGGAGCCTGATCGTTCCTTCTTTGTGTGCAGGAAGTGGTGTTCATTATGTCTGTGCGAGCAACAGCTTCCAGCTCCATTTGATTGCAAACGATTAAGATCTACATTCCTCCACATTATAGCAGCTAAAATCCTCTGTTTGGCTGAAAACTGGCTCTCATCTGGCTCCAAACCAGGGCTTTTCCTGCTTTAGTGGAGGCTTAGCTGGTGTCTCTGCCAGAAGGACTGGGATGTGTCTCTGTCAAAATCATCATTAGCAACCGACCACTTCGCTGTTCACCCATTTCTAAATCTTTTTAACTTCTTCATAATTAGATCACTTAGCTATCGTTACAAACTGTGGCATCTGAACTCGATCACAAACCCAAAACATCATGTGTAAAGTGAATGTTCATGCGTTTGCTGCGACTGTCATAAAAATAGGGCAACTTCACATAATAACAGAAAAAAACATGTTGCAATGTATTTATTACTTTACAATTATTATTATTTTATTAGACAGGGATGTTCTATCTAGGAAACCCTCTGCAAACCCAAAGTTACGTGACGAATACGCTTTGAATTCCCTTTATGAGACTGACATTTTGAATGGAATGAGGCATTAATGCTGCGGTTCCTAACGTTTATTTATCATGTTTGTTTGTGCCAACAGGAGGTTTTGTAAAAGTAACATTTTAACAATACAGACCACAACATGCTGCATTCATCTTACTAAAAACATCATCTTTTACATACCTGTAAGAAAGAGCGTCTTTACATTTTTTGTCTTCAAAAGAACCGTGTAAGCTTTGACTATTTGATGCTTTGGACTGAGGGAGCGTATGGAAATTAACCAAAAAATACATGTATGTAAAAACTAGTGATAAAAGTGTTTTGAGAGAAAAGAATTAGTGAGATGGATTTTAATTTATTGCAGTTTGAAAATGTTGCCCACCATGTTTAAGTTTACATGTATACGTCATTGCTTTATATGAGACACAAAACAATCAGATTTGGTTGATATCACAGAGCATGTTCAAAGCCAACCTCTGTCATTAGAAGAGTTATTGGTAGTTATCGTTTGTGAAGAATGCATGACCTGGAGTAAGTGATGCAAGAGGATAAAATCCCTTCTGTCTGCGCTGGTGTTTGCGAGTTCTTGAAATTCCTCTCTTTTATTGGAGGAAACTGAGACGCTGACTACAAATGAGGTCTGTGGTTTATCCTTGAGTGTAATTGGTGTGGGTTGTCAACTTGCCACACCAGAGAAGCAGGAGAGGATTTGGTGTCGCTGCTCATTCACATTCTCTTGTTAAAAGTCTTGCCAACCGCTACAGCTAACTTCAACGGACCTTTTACTTTCTAACTAAGGCTGCAAAATATATATATTTTCAATTATATTGTAATGACCCAATTGCAAACATTTGCAATGATCAATCATGTATTTTTTTATGGATATGTTTCTCCTTGGAGAAAATGTGGGTTCTTTGTAGATTTGTGTGAATCTACCACATAGATTCAGAAACAAAAATTATCAAACAAAGTATACATAAAGGAGGAGGGGTTGGACGGTACACCCAGGGGACTGAAGCAATGTCAACAGCGTATATGAGGATATAAATAACTCAAAGACACATGAATCGTGCTAAAACTGCTTTGAGTGTGTAAATGACAAGAGAGACAACTATAACATAGTCAAAAGCTCAGAAAATACTATTTTAGTTCATCATAAATGGCACCTTTTTTAGTCCTCGCCGAAGCAGAAGGGTCTAAGGAAGATTTGTTCAAACAGTCATGCTATACCCTGTTGTATCTCATACCCTCTGGAGTCCAGTCGTTGACTTTGTTGTTGCAACATCTCAAACTAAAATGCAGCTGTAGTGGGAATCAATAAGGACGTATCGAAACCTATTCGAAATTCCAAAATCCAGTCAATTAAGCTCAAATCCAGTTTTTAAATCCAGGTTGTTGGCCCTAGGTCAAGTCTGATGAACTAAAATGGCCCTCTTACTAAGAATCGGTATTCTGTATTCTGTATTTCGCATGTGTTGTCCCCTTTAACCATACAATTCACAATAAAAAAAAACAATAATCATGTCCACCACAGCATGTAAATCCAACTAATTAACATTTTTAATCTACCTTCCAATACAATCCCCGTCTGTTCACCTGCTCATCTTCCCCACGGACAGAGCTCCTTGGACACATATGTGCACAGTCATCCGGAGCTGTTGTGATTGGACTTCACTAACACACTTTGGACACGGGCCAAATGGGCATAAGGCGATAGATTAGGTTTCCAATAATAAGAGGCCAGCAGCTGATGCGGAAGGCAGAGTACAATCAATACAAGTCTGAGGACGAAGTGAAGAGCTATTCTTATTATCCAGCAAAGTTTCCGTCTTAAAACCCTGAATTCATTTGTAGTTGGGGGTAAATCCAGCTAACCACAGGGGATGGAGGAGAAGATATTCGAGGCTTTGTTTAGAAATCTAATTTAGAGGCTGCTCACTAGATTCTGAAGCCAGTGGTTTGGCTATAAATAGTGTTTATCCAGAAGTCCCCATTTGATGTTATAAATTTAACTTCTTAAAGCCCTCATGATGGATTAGTAATGATGTAGGAATTCCTCAAAAATATATTTACAATTTAACTGGATTTAACTTGCTTTAAATGTGAATCAATGTCAAAGTTTGCAATGTAAGTAAGTAATCTTTTTTTATATACCGCCTTTCACAGACCAGAGTC